>CM072526.1:40221117-40456117 GCA_036898135.1 Oncomelania hupensis
GGGGGTCTTGCGGGGTGTATTTGTGTAGCCGGCGCTCACACGTCTAATAACGAGCCTCAGAACTTTTCAATCCGTGCGATGGTACGCGTGCGTGCACAGAGTAGACCTTGGTTTATACTCTCATCCGAAGGAGTAGGATTATGCATAATTATAGTTGTAATCAACTAGTACTACATGCAGCGTGGTATTATAAATGCATAGTCACTGTGTAGTTTTAAATTGATGATCAAATCAAAAGCAAGTCAAGAAATCATTACTTCTCCACATTAAAAACCGGAACATTTTCGTGGCCAACGGCATGGCGGCGGCTTCCCAACAAAGAAAAGAAAGAAATACGGGAGAAAGAAAATGGAAAAAGAAGAAGAAGATGAGCTGAATATAGGTCTGCATGTTTATTTCATGCATTGTCTGATAAGCTCATATTATACGTGCGAAATTAATAGTAGCAACAATACCTTGATTGATGCTAAATGTCACACTGTTGGCGCAACGGCGTGTTCTAATTTGGCCGTATAAAATTATAGTGTACATTTGTTTGTTTTTTATTTGTTTACTTATTTTATTTATTTATTTATTTATTTATTTATTCATTTATTCATTTGTTTAGTCAATTTTGTAAGCTTTTTTGTAAGTTGAGATATTGAATATCAGTGAATGTATAAATAGACTAAGACTAAGTGTGTGTGTGGGTGTTTGGGTGTGTGTGTGCGTGTGTGTGTGTGTGTCTTTGTGCGTGTCTGTTTGTCTGTCTGTCTGCACGGCCATCCTCCACGGCTGCCTCTGTCCCAGTTTGTTTAAGGTGTCAGACGATGTGTCTATAAGGCAGCAGCGAGTGGGGCGCCTCGGGCGTCAGGAGACGTAGACCTTTGTAACGGCCTTCCGCTGTGGCCAGCCCTTGAATTGGAAAGGCGCCGTGCTGTTTAATACCGACACAAATAAATTTAAAACTGAAATAAAATATTGGGCCAGCGCCTTGGGTTGCTCTTGAGCCGGAGAAGCGCTATTTAACTCCCCCGTTGGGTTGCTCTTGAGCCGGAGAAGCGCTATTTAACTCCCCCGTTGGGTTGCTCTTGAGCCGGAGAATGCTATTTAACTCCCCCATTGGGTTGCTCTTGAGCCGGAGAACGCTATTTAACTCCCCCATTGGGTTGCTCTTGAGCCGGAGAAGCGCTATTTAACTCCCCCGTTGGGGTGCCCGGGGTTTCAGTATAAATAGTATCCCCACTTTCTGGAAATTTAGTGCTTTAAATTCTCACTGTCGCTGTCTTTCTCATTTGCTCTTTCTCATTCCTGCTCTGTTCTATCAATCTGTTATACTATCTTCTTCTTCGCTAGACCAGTCACCTATCTTTTTTCTTGAAAACTCTTCCGGGACGAGACTCCTTATTTGTGTATGAGGTCTGTTGGATCAGCTTGGGAATATTGGACGCTTTCTGCCAGGTGGTCACTAGGGCTTCCTATGATGTTATTATTTAGCAATGTAGGCATTTTATATGTATGTGTTTTGTTGATAATTTATAATGATGTTTGTATTATATTTTGTTTTTGTAAACGGGGGTTCGATAAATTAGAGTACAGCCTCAGCGTCCCCTGAGTGGGATGTCTTTATTGTAAAGTGACTGGCTGGTGGAGAGCTTTCAGTTTTACCACTAGGGTTGTTTCAGCAGATCTTTGATGCGGATCAGGGGTTGTCCGGTCCTGATTTGGCTCGGAAGAGTCCGCTGGACCTAAAGCAATAATCATGTAATGTAATGTAGCGCTATTTAACAAAGATGTTTTTTTTTTAAAAATAGTCATCTGTTGGCGTGCGTTTGTCCGTCTGTCTGTCTATCTGTCCGTGTTCAGTTCAGTAAATAGATTACCGTCCCCGGACACTGTAAGCATATAGGGGACTTGTGTCCGTGTGTCTGGGCATCTCAGAATTTGTAGGAGCAAGAATATACGGAAGTGTGAATTGGATCATGGAGGAAGTGATGTGGGGTTTGTGTTTCTGTGTCTCTAGTTCGCTATCTATGTGCCGTAGTGCGCGTGTTTTTCTGTGTCTCTAGCTCGCTATCTATGTGCCGTAGTGCGCGTGTGTTTCTGTGTCTCTAGCTCGCTATCTATGTGCCGTAGTGCGCGTGTGTTTCTGTGTCTCTAGCTCGCTATCTATGTGCCGTAGTGCGCGTGTGTTTCTGTGTCTTTAGCTTGCTATCTATGTGCCGTAGTGCGCGTGTGTTTCTGTGTCTCTAGCTCGCTATCTACGTGCCGTAGTGCGCGTGTGTTTCTGTGTCTCTAGCTCGCTATCTATGTGCCGTAGTGCGCGTGTGTTTCTGTGTCTCTAGCTCGCTATCTATGTGCCGTAGTGCGCGTGTGTTTCTGTGTCTCTAGCTCGCTATCTATATGCCGTAGTGCGCGTGTGTTTCTGTGTCTCTAGCTCGCTATCTATGTGCCGTAGTGCGCGAAAGAGGTGTGAGGAGTACATGGGTAGTGGAGGTGGTGAACAACTTGCAGTGGGGTTGGGGACGTGGGGGGGGGGGAGGGAGGCGTGGGTGAGATGAAAAGTTGGGTGTGGGTGGGTGGGTAGAGGGCAAGAGGGATGGGATACAAACTGCAGACTGGGTGATTTGTTAACGTCCGAACGTTTCGGGACCCTCGAGACTCATCGCCTGTGATCTGGTTTATGTTATAATTGCCTTTTCCTATGCACACAGCTCTACTTACGGAAGTAATGGACTAAAAGAAGAAAAGGACGGAAAGGAGAACATTAAAGGAAGAAAAAATGAACAGGTTGGTTTAGAACTGAAGAGTGAAAAGAAGAATGAACAAAGTGAAGAATGAAATGGGTGTTTTGGACGCATTGCATAGCACGGACCTTCAAGATCCTGACTGTCGTGTCCTAAAGGGGTCAGTGCCCATTACACACATTCACGCAGCAAGCATTAGGTACTCCCTCCCTCATACCCGGTTGTTGTTGTTGTTGTTCTTATTTTGTTGTTGATGTTGATGTTGATGTTGATGTTGTTGTTGTTGTTGTTGTTGTTGTTCTTCTTCTTCTTCTTCTTCTTCTTCTTCTTCTTCTTCTTCTTCTTCTTCTTCTTCTTCTTCTTCTTCTTCTGCTTCTTCTTTTTCTTCTCTTTTTGAAGTTGTAGTTGTTGTTGTAGTTGTAGTTGTAGTAGTAGTAGTAGTTGTTGTTGTTGTTGTTGTTGTTCGTCTTCTTCTTCTTCTTCTTCTTCTTCTTCTTCTTCTTCTTCTTCTTCTTCTTCTTCTTCTTCTTCTACTTCTACTTCTTCTTCTTTTTCTCTTTTTGTAGTAGTAGTGGTAGTAGTAGTAGTAGTAGTAGTAGTAGTAGTAGTAGTAGTAGTAGTAGTAGTAGTAGTAGTAGTAGTAGTTGTTGTTGTTGTTGTTGTTTTTGTCGTTGTTCTTCTTCTTCTTTTTCTTCTTCGTCTATTTGACTCTCTCTCTTTCTGTCTCTCTCTCTTTCTCCTTCTCTCTCTCTCTCTCTCTCTCTCTCTCTCTCTCTCTCTCTCTCTCTCACACACACACACACACAAACAAACAGCCGAGGGTACAGAGTATTATCATGACTTTCCTGAAACGCCACATACGTTGTGCTGACAATGGGTCATATTTCGTCCCCCTTTTTAAGGACTTTTAAGTGTTCGAACACTAACCCTAACCCGAACCCAGCCCTAACCCTAACGGATCATTGGTCTGACGTCAAAACGAGTAGGTCTGTCAAAACAAAGTTATGTAGATATTCACTGGTTTGTCCAGATAACACCGTGTAAACATGCCCACACACACGCACGCACACACCCACGCACCCACACACACACTCTCTCTCCCTCCCACCCTCTTATCCTCTCCATTTCGGTCTATCTCCTTCCTTTCCAACCCCTACCCCCATCTTACCCCTACCTCACATGTGTCCATACATATATCGATAATTCTGGCGTTCATGTTTGCACTTCTGTCTGATCCTGCTAGTAATTCTACACAGGGGAAAGACAGCGTGTTGACTTGGCTCTATATCACGGCATCTCACAGGACTGACAGCCCAAATCTACGATATGTACACGCTCCCTGGGTCCTCATGCATGGACTATTGAATATCGATCATCATCGCTACCATAAGAGGAGGAAGAGGGGGAGGAGGAGGAGAGAAAGCGGGGCCTGGTAGCTCAGTTGGTAAGAGCGTCTTGCTAGTAACCGAAAGGTCGCTGGTTCGAATCCCGGATTGGTCAACGTGTGATCATATTATTTTCCCCTTTACCAACAACTGGCCCGCTGGTGTCAGTATAAATCGGTCCAGTAGTCACCTATATGCGAAAGTGTCGTGTGACTATAATCTACAAACAACAGGAGGAGAGAGAGAGAGAGAGAGAGAGAGAGAGAGAGAGAGAGAGAGAGAGAGAGAGAGAGAGAGAGAGAGAGAAGGTGAGGGGAAGGAAGAAGGTAAAGGGCGGGATGCGATTCCCCCCCCCCCCCCCCCCCCCCCAGATCACGTCTGAGGGATGCCGTAAATGGAACGACTTCAGACCTAAACCGTACAGTGTTGTTACCTCCCTTTTCGTGCTCTTCAGCGTCTTCACACGCCAAAGTTTAGTTTGCTCCATTCTAGTTGGTGCGACATTTTCTGATTAGGCCTACCATAACGCCTTCATCGCTTCAGTCAGTTTTGTAATATATACATTGTGAATTGCTTTTTTATAAGAATTGTCTCGTTTGTTCTTACTTTTCATATGAAGAAGAGTAGTTCACTGAGTGGGGGAAATACCGCAATTGTCGTTTTTTCTTCTTATTTTTCATATTAAGAAGAGTAGGCCTAAGCTTAGTTCACTGTATAAGCCTACTATTGCATCACGCTTGTTGGTGCGAAATTTTCTGAGTAGGCCCTACTCTACCGCCCTCATCGCTTCAGTCAGCATTGTAATACACGCATTGTGAATTGCTTTGTTATAAGTATTGTGAATTGTTTCGTGTTTTTCTTATTTTTAATATGAAGAAGAGTAGTTCACTGAGCTTAGAGTACATCTATACTGCAACATATCATGTAAAATATCTAGCCCAAAGTTGAACGTGCACATTCATTTAATGATAATACTAAGTTAGTTATAATACTATTAGCAGGCTTAGGCTAAGGTAAAGCACTATAATTATTTATTAGTATTAATTTAGTATTATTTGTTTCTTCAGTACTGTAATAGTGTAAGTACTAAAGTAGAGTAGTACTGTACTAGTAGGCCTCCTCAGTACTGATACAGTGATATTCTATTATTCTATTGCTATTACTAGTATTTTTTGTCACCATGACGTCGTCACTGTGTTGTTAGTTAGTGTAAGTAGCCTACTACAGTAGAGTAGTATTAGTAGGTCTACTCAATACTGATAGCCTATTATTCTATTCCTAGTACTAGTATTTGTCGTCAGCCAAACATTGTCATTGTGTTGTTAGTGAGACCTGTGATTGAATCTTTGATGTTAGATTGTTTTGATTGTTGTCAGCTGGTTCTTTATCAATTTATTTGTTTAACTCTTAACTTTAACTTGTAAGTGGTTCTATACTTCAAGCGCATACCACTTGTCAGGGCTTTATTAAATTGTGTGCGAATTTTTAAGCACCACGAGCCTCTGTACGATCTAGGCATACTCATTTATACTGATGCTGTTTTAATCTATTGCTAGTAGTACTAAGTATTTGCTGTCAGCAAGACATTGTCATTGTGTCATTGTCATTGTGTTATTAGTTAGCACTGTGTTTGATAAGTTAGTTAGTTTTGATTGTTGTCACCCGTTTTTTTTAAAATTAATTTGTATATTTCACTCTTAACATTATCTTGTAAGTAGGACTATTTTTCAAGCGCATGTCCTTTTCATTTTATTGAAAGCTGGTACCAGCTTCTTGACTCATTTACGGGTTCTGTTATAAGTATGGCAGACAATCACAACCTGGTTATTAAAACAAAATTGACGACACGATAAATTTAAAATCATCTACTGTGAACAGTAAAATAAAATAAATTAAATAAATATAAAATCTTAAATATTTTCTTTAACATTTAGCCTTGGCTACACGTTGTGGGTATATAAAATTTCACAGTGCATCACATTTTAATCTGTAAATTTCTTGTTTGTGGGACTATTTCGCTCAAACTTATATCAATGTCCTAGGAATAACACAAGAAACATACAGGTGCATTTAAAATATTCACAGTTGACTTTAATAAAAACTTATTAAGGTGGAGATTTCTGTACCCTTGTTTACACGTCGTGGGCAGAAAATACCCATATCACGCAAAGAAAAGAATATTCACATTAGTACGTCGGGTGTAGAAAACTCCACATATACACTTTGATGCAAATATTCCGCAATTCATAATATGACCAAGATGGAAGACATCAAGCCAGCGTTTGCAAAGGGAGGGTAAGATTTGTGTGTGTGTCTGTCTGTCTGTCGGTCTGTATGTATGTATGTCTGTATGTCTGTATGTATGTATGTATGTATGTATGTATAGATTGTATGTATGTATGTATGTATGTTAATGAACCTGTCCCTTGTCAGAGAGACTCAAGTGACATAATATTTTGTTTTCAAACCGGTCACATTTGTGTAAACAATCTAAAATTATTATTGGGTAGCTTTGTGTCGGAGTATGTGAATACGGAGTATCTTTTCAATCCATTTACTTCGAGCTTTCCACAGTGACAGATTCCATTCCAACGATGTTTTTTTTTAAAATAAATGATCTATTTACCTCAAAACGAGCGCAACAAAAACGTGAAATGACAATATTGTCTAACACAGTTTTTCCCGCATTCGCCGCGTACTTGTATTGCCAACTGCAAGACCAATATCTTTTAAACTGATCAATGGATTAATGGCCCAGTCTCCAGTGTATTTAAACATTTCATTTTGGGACAGACACAAGCGCATGACATTAAAATATCGTCACAATCCCGAAAATTCCGGTTTTCTTAAACATTCAAGTACCGTTTTCTTATTGCGTTCTTATGAAAGGAGTATTAATTGCACAATTCTTCATAAATAATGCACCACATACTTTCATAATAAAAATAATAACAACAACAAAATAATAATAATAATAATAATAATAATAATAATAATAATAATAATAATAATAATCATCATCATCATCATCATCATCATCACCATCATAGCAATAAATAATAATAATAATAATAATAATAATAATAATAATAATAATAATAATAATAATAATAATAATAATAATAATAAGGGTATTTATATAGCGCTTTTTCTAATGACATCAGTTCAAAGCGCCTTTCTCTCGCATTCATACTTAACGTTAACATCGAAATATATACAAAAAAGAATTTTAGTTAGTTATTCTTTGCTTACAGGTTCCAGCGTATTGCAAAAGTTAAACAAAAAGAAGACACTAACAAATTATACAAAGACATAATACAAACATAAAATGAATACTTACAAAAGACGAGAGAGGGAGGGGGAGGAGGAGAGCAGCTAAGAGGTGAGGGGGCTGGATGCGTGCGGTGTGACCTCAGTGGTCTGAATCAGAAAATAAGGAATGATGATGATGATGATGATGATGATGATGATGATGATGATGATGATGATGATGATGATGATGATGATGATGATGATGGTGATGATGATGGGAGACGAGATAAGAATTTTTTAAGCAACAGATGAGTTTACAAGTTGGACTTGAAAGTGGCTATGTTCGGAGAGATACGAAGAGAGTGGAAGAGAGTTCCAAGTTGAAGGACCAAGCACTGAGAAGGGTCGACAGCCTGCAGATGATAGTTTGTAGCGGGGTATTTGTAGCATGAAGGTGTCAGATGAAGAACGAAGATTTCTAGGTGGCTTGTAGAAGTGAATGTTTTGGGTGAGGTAGGAAGGGCTCATCCATGGACACACTTGTAACAGAAAGTACAGATTTTGTAGGTAATTCTCTGAGATGCAGGAAACCAGTGAAGAGAATGCGAAAGGGGTGCGATATGATCAGATTTGTATTATTTTTGAGAACAAGAAGAGCAGCTGGGTTCCGAACACGTTGCAGCAGATGATTACATGATGAAACGTATCAATGGATGTACTCGGATATTTGCTTAATTACACAGCGCAGTCTCCAGTTTATTTAACAATTTTATGTTGGCCCATAAAAAATTAAAATAGCCTCCCAACACCGGAAATATGGCCATTACATAAATTGCTTGATGGGTTCAAACGACTTTAGGAAAGAAAAGCAATTTTTCGTTGTGTTAATTACTTCCCGTCTATTACACGACGCCAGCGAGAGACAGAGAATAATAATAATAATAATAATAATAATAATAATAATAATAATAATAATAATAATAATAATAATAATAATAATATTAATAATAATAATAATACTGGATGCTATATACGCGCCTTTCCCCAAATCAATCAGGCTCAAAGCGCGGCGATCTGTACCAAAATACACGCTCACCTGTTTCATTCACCCTCTCACACACACACACAACAAATACACATCCATCACTCAATCAGGTGGTGTAAAGGCAGGGAAATCGCTATTGGTAGAAAACGGAAACAAAAAATCAAATTTTTATTTTTAAAACTTTTATATTGACTGCGTCCAGTACCATTATTGAAGGGAGGGAGGAAACCGGAGTGCCCGGAGAAAACCCTCGGTGACCTCATTAGTCTCGTACCTAAGTCACATAAGTTCGTCCCTTGCGGGAATCGAACCCGCGACCTTCGGCATAGGAAACCGGCGATTAATCCACTGCACCACGAGGCCAGAGAGAGAGGGAGAGAGAGAGAGAGAGGGAGAGAGAGAGAGAGAGAGAGAGAGAGAGAGAGAGAGAGAGAGAGAGAGAGAGAGAGAGACAGACAGACAGACAGACAGACAGACAGACAGACAGAGACAAAAAAAACTTTCTCTTTTTCTCCTTTTTTTTTTTTTTTTTTTTTTTTAGTTACGTGTTGTTGTTAGAGGTACACGTAACAGAAGTCTTCTGTAGCACCTCATCTCCATGTTTTGTATTCTTCGTTGTAGATCTTCTGTGAGGGTCCATGTTTCGCAAGCGTATAGGAGGATGGAGATGACAAGGAAGCGCAGCAGCCTGACCTTGAAATGTAGGCTTCAACCTTGCCAGCGCAGCAGTTGTTTGTGCGATCCTGGAGAGGACTTCCTGACGTGACCCACTGTCTGATACAATGGCTCCTACATATTTGAAGCTATGCACTGTGTTGAGGGATTGGCCTTGGACTTTGATGTCCGTGTTGATGCCATTGGTGTTGTTGGTCATCATTTTGGTCTTCTCTGCACTTATTTCCATTCCATAGGCTCTGGAGGTCACGTGGTATCAAGCCTCTGTCCAAGCTGTTCAAGTTCTTGTTCCTCTCCAGCCAATCCATTAATATCATCCTAAGAACCTCTATAAACAGATTTGTGAATCTCCTGGAACCTTGACATGAAGAATCGTCCCCTATACGCTTATGTGTCCGGGGACGTTAATCTATTTTAACTTGAACCTTCCAGTTAAGACAGGCCTTTAGGTACGAGACTGATTCAGGCCACCGAGGGCTTTCTCCGGGTACTCCGGTTTCCTCACTCTTTTCAAATAATGGTACTGGATGCAGTCTTACCTATAAGGTTTCAAATCAAAAAGAATTCCTTTCCCCCTTCTTCAATAGGGACTTCGCCCTTTACACTGCATGTTTTTAGTGAATATACATGGTTTTGTTTCTCTCTCTCTCTCTCTTCTCTCTCTCTCTCTCTCTCTCTCTCTCTCTCTCTCTCTCTCTCTCTCTCTCTCTCTCTCTCTCTCTCTCTCTCTCTCTCTCTCTCTCTCTCTCTCTCCCTCTTTCTCTTCAATCAATCTTTAATTTAACGTCTCTTCACACATTTAGCTGATATTAGACATTGAAAATGTAACTATTAAAACACTTTAACTATTTCAAAACATAATTTCAAAACAGTCTATATCAGTCTACCAACAGGAGATTTAGCAATAACTTTCACAACGTCTGTAACATTTGGATAACACATTTTGGTGATAGTAGACATTGAAAATGCAACTGTTAAAACACGTTAACTATTTCACAACATAATTTCAAAACAAACAGTCTATAAGAGTCTACCAACAGGAGATTTAGCAATAACTTTCACAATGTCTGTAACATTTGGATGATATAGAACTATGTCTACAGAATGTCCATATTTAGTTATACTAAGTCCATTTACTTTGAATATGTCTGTTAAAACTGAGCATTCAAAGAGAAGGTGATGTACTGATAGACTTGTATTACATATACACTGAACATCAGCTGAGTATTTAGTGTTCCTCTTTCTCTTCTATAACAGCGACTTCACACTTTACATTACATGTTTTGAGTGAATGTTCGTGGTTTTCTCTCTCTTTCTTTCTCTCTCTCTCTCTCTCTCTCTCTCTCTCTCTCTCTCTCTCTCTCTCTCTCTCTCTCTCTCTCTCTCTCTCTCTCTCTCTCTCTCTCTCTCCTGGATTATAATGCGATTCCCCGCAAGGTCTCTATTTTATATACAACATTATTGTGTGTGGCATGAATGCTAGGTCCAGGTTGGGGGTGCAAGCCCGGCCAAACTCGCCGCCAGAGCAGGACAAGCTGCTGGAGAGCTTGAGTTGGGGCGGGGAGTTGGTGGTTAGGGGAAGGGCTGTTGGGTGGAGAGAGAGAGAGAGAGAGAGAGAGAGAGAGAGAGAGAGAGAGAGAGAGAGAGAGAGAGAGAGAAGATGGAGAAACAGACAGAGAGAAGGAAAGAGTGGGTGAGTGATAGAGAGAGAGAGAGATGAGAGAGGTGAAGAGGAGAGAGTAAGAGAAATGGGGTGAGAGGGAGAGAGAAGAGAAGAGAGAAAGAAGAGAGAGAGAGCAAGAGAAAGAGAGACGGGGAGAGAGAGAGGAGAAGAGAGAGAGAGAGATGGGAAGAGAGAGGAGGGATCGGAAAGAGAGACTGAGAGGGAGTGAGAAAGAGAGAGGAAGAGAGAGAGAGAGAGAGAAGGTGATGGAGAGAGAGAAAGACTGAGAGAGAGCGAGAGAGAGAGAAGGTGATGGAGAGATATTGAGATTGGGATCGAGAGAGCGGGGGTGGGGAGAGCAATAAAGTAGAAGAAAGGCAAGTAAAGGAGTGCAAGTGGGGTGAAGGGTGGGGGGGTAGGGTTAGGGGGAGTACGGATAAAACACACCATCGATCTTTGTCATAGAGATTGGGCGCCACAGTTTCATATCTGTAATTCACACAGCACTAGAGAAAAGAGAGAGAGAGAGAGAGAGAGAGAGAGAGAGAGAGAGAGAGAGAGAGAGAGAGAGAGAGAGAGAGAGAGAAGGAGGGAAGATATGGTGCCTTTTATGGCGCCGCTACGCCTTGCGGAATAGGCATAAGCCTTGTAAGGTCAGTAATAATTCGGAAAGATGGAACAGAAGTATGAAAACACCATCGATCCTTGTCAGGGAGTTTCTGCTCCACCCACACACACAGACATAGATAGACAGACACCCACACACCCACAGAGAGAGAGAGAGGTTTATTTATTTATTTAATCGACAGACACACACACACACACACACACACACACACACAGAGGTTTATTTCTTTATTTACATTACATTACATAATTGTTGCTTTAGGTCCAGCGGACGTTTTTGAGCCAAATCAGGACCGGACAACCCCCAATCCGCATAAAAGATCTGCTGAAACAACCCTAGTGGGAAAACTGAATGCCCTCCACCAGCCAGTCACTTTACAATAAAGACATCCCACGCAGGGGACGGCTGAGGCTTCACCCCAACTTATTGAACCCCCGTTTACAAAAACAAAATAGAATACAAACATCATTATAAATCATCAACAAAACACACATATAAAATGCCTACATTGCTAAATAATAACATCATAGGAAGCCCTAGTGACCACCTGGCAGAAAGCGTCCAATATTCCCAAGCTGATCCAACAGACCTCGTACACAAACAAGGAGTATTGTCCCGGAAGAGTTTTCAAGAAAAAAGGTAGGAGACTGGTCTAGCGAAGAAAACGATAGTATAGCAGATCGATGGAACAGAGCAGGAATGAGAAAGAGCAACTGAGAAAGACAGCGACAGTGGGAATTTAAAGCACTAAATTTCCAGTAAGTGAAGATACTATTTATACTGAAACCCCCGGCACTCCAACGGATTTCTTTATTTAATCGTTCTATATAGCGCTTTTCCAGCTCAAGAGCTGCTCAAGGCGCCGGCCGATACATGGTAAGGATCTAACTGAAGCCGCCCGAGAAATCTCCGTCAGAAACAGAACTCTTGAGGTCGTATCTAACAAGAGTGTTGTAGATCTCCGACACTCAGTAATTTTTAATTTTAATTAATTAATTTAATTAATTCATTTTAATAATTTAATTTTTTTATTTTATTTACCTTATTATTCCTAGTTAGTCCCGCCTTAGCCCACTTGGCCACAACGCTCGCGTAACTGAATTTGGGGTCCACTGTGTTATATTCCTCATTCCCTGCTTCACATGCACTGTAGGACTTTTTAGGGCTTGAGGGTCGGGTTCTTTCACCTTCGAAACTCCACTTTGGGGCTTTTTCATGAAGTGAAGACTGGTATTTTCGCCTCTCTCTCTCTCTCTCTCTCTCTCTCTCTCTCTCTCTCTCTCTCTCTCTCTCTCTCTCTCTCTCTCTCTCTCTCTTATAGTACATGCTTGTAACGTAGCCCACAGCATTTTTTGTAATTTCCATGCGCAGTGAGGATGTTTGGGAGTTAAGAAATCTGTGTTAGGTATTTACGCTCTTCTTCCTCCCAGCTTTTCTTTCTTCCTTCCTTCTTTCCTTCCTTCCGTCTGTCTTTCCTTTCTTCCTTTCTTCCTTCTGTCCTTCCTGCATTTCTTCCTTCCTTTCGTCTGTCCTTCCGTCCTTCCTCCATTAATGTATCCATGTCTTTGTACATGCACTCAAAGGTTGCGTCGAGTTCGAAGTAGACAAGTCGTCTGATACTAGGTCTATATAATTATAAGACTTCTTCTCTCTCTCTCTCTCTCTCTCTCTCTCTCTCTCTCTCTCTCTCTCTCTCTCTCTCTCTCTCTCTCTCTCTCTCTCTCTCTCCTTCCCTCTCTCCAGTCCCCCTACCCTGATCCCTCACCCCCTCCGTTTCCCCCTCCCCCTTCCTTCCCCCTCTTTGTCTCTCCTCTTTCTCTCTATCTTCTCCATTCTCTCTCTCTTCTCCATTCCCTCTATATCTGTCTCTCTCTTTCCCTCTTTCTCACCCTTAATTCCCAATCCCACTCTCTCTCTCCTCCCCCTGTTCTCTCTCTCACTCACTCTCTCTCTCATTTCCTCTATTCACCCAATGCTCCCTCATCCTTTCTTTTTTTATTACTTCACTCCCTTCCTCCCTCCTCCTCTCTCTCCCTCCCTCTCTCCCACCGTCTCTCCCTCCCTCACTTCCTCACTTCCTCCCTCCCTCCGTCTTCTACACCTCTTCTCGTCTTTCCCCTTGGTCTGGTCGTTTAGCCCTTGTCTCATTAATTAGTCTGGATGTAATTCCCGCAACTGACACAACTGTCCCGCAGCGTTTGCAAATGGCTGACTTGCTTCTAGTCGCATTTTACTTTTTACGGGAGGAGAGGGGTTGGGCATTTTGTTGAATAAACTTTGTATTCTGTATTCTATTCTTTTTATTTTATTTTATTTTATTTTATGTTACGTCTTCGTCTTTACAGGGTATACAGGTTGTAATGTTGGACACATTTGTCTTTTTGCGAGGGAAGTTTACACTAGTCTATTGAGCATAATTATTCGAGTAAATTATTATTGTTGCTTCCTACATCTTCTCTTTTTTGGTGTGTCTGTTTGTTTGTAATTTTGCTGAATAAACTCTGTATTTTGTATGTATGTTTGTTTTTTTGTTTGTTTGTTTTGTTTTTGTTTTTTGCGAGGCAAATTGATTTTGCACAATTTATTGTTTTCTTGCTGGCCCTGAAAAAAGTTAGCTCTTCTGGATATAGGTGGATGCAATTGACACAACTGTCCCGCAGCTTTGCAAATGGCGGGTTGGTAAACTTACTTCAAGTTTGTCCCTTGTCCGTGGTCTGGTTTTGCAAGGGGATTTTACCTTACAGTCTATTATGTAGAAGCTGACCCTGAAAAAAGGGAAGACCATTACGTCTCTCTGTCTCTTCCCTCCGACCCAAAGCTTAGATGGAAATAATAATATTAATGTTTAAAATATTGTGTTGTAAGTTTAGGTCTACTTTCGGCCTGCTTTTATGGGATTCCATTTGTAACATTTTTGTGCGATTATTTTCTTTTTTTTTTAACCACTTTTAGCTAAATAATTTTTATATAGAATCATAATTCCAAAATAATCATTTGTTTACAAACATTGTACGATTTCTCACAATAATATATTTTATTCGTAAATACCTTATATATTGTTCAGGTAAATAATAAGTTATTTACCGATAAATATATTATTTAGAGAAATATTACATAATTTGTAAACAAATGATTATTATTTAGAAAATAAGCTTCTAAATAATGATTACTTAGATAAAAGTGGTCAAAATAAATATTTTACCAATGGAATTCCATAGTTTACGTACCAGTAGCTGAGAAACTAGTGTACCATGTTGATGCCATTAGTGTTGTTGGTCATCATTTTGGTCTCATCTCTGCACTTATTTCCATTCCATAGGCTCTGGAGGTGGTGTCAAGCCTCTGAACAAGCTGTTCAAGTTCTTGTTCCTCTCCAACCAATCCATCAATGTCATCCGCCAAACAGAGGTTGAAGATTGCTCTACCCCCTATCCTGACTGTGCCTTCGTGATCTGCAAGGGCATCTGACATGGTGCGCTCTAGGAAGATGTTAAAGAGTATTGGAGAGAGTAGGTATCCCTGACGCACACCGATTGTTGTTGTGAACCAGTTTCCGATGGCGCTGTTGTGGAGGACTGCACTGGTAGCCTTGTCATACAGGCTTTTGATGACGTCAATAATGTTAGGGCTGATGTTGTACACTCTCATGGTTGCCCAAAAAACTGCATACCAGACTCGGTCAAACGCTTTCTTAAAGTCTACAAGCACATGATATAGATGTTGTTGGTGCTGTAGGTATTTCTCGCAGATTATTCTGAGGTTGAAAATCTGTTCAGTGGTACTTCGCTCTGCCCTGGATCCTGCTTGTTCTTCAGCAATGATTTGTTCAGCTTGGGGTTTCAACCTGTTGAGTATTATTTTCAGGAGACCTTGCTGGGATGGCTGATGAGGGTAATGGTCGGTAATTTTCACATTCCTGAAGGTTACTTTTAAGTTAGATAGTTTCTCAAATATATTTTGCATCATTGTGGGAGTATGTCTTCTTCTTCTACTTCTTCCCATTCTTCTTATCCTTCTTCTTCTTCTTCTTCTTCTTCAATCTAGTTGCTGAAATCTGTCTTCTTCTGCTTCAATCCAGTTGCTAAAATCTGTAGTTTACTCGTCGTCGTCGTCGTTGTGGTGGTTGTTGTTGCTTTTGTTGTTGATGTTGATGTTGTTGTTATTGTTCTTCTTCTTCTTCTTCTTCTTCTTCTTCTTCTTCTTCTTCTTCTTCTTCTTCTTCTTCTTCTTCTTCAACCTAGTTGCTGAAATATTTCTTCTTCTGCTTCAATCCAGTTGCTAAAAAAAATCTTTAGTTTACTCGTCGTCATCGTTGTTGTTGTTGTTGTTGTTGTTGTTGTTGTTGTTGTTGTTGTTGTTGTTGTTCTTCTTCTTCTTCTTCTTCTTCTTCTTCTTCTTCTTCCTCTTCTTCTCCTCCTCCTTCTCCATCTTCTTCTTCTTCTTCTTCTTCTTCTTCTTCTTCTTCTTCTTCTTCTTCTTCTTCTTCTTCTTCTTCTTCTTCTTCGATCTTCTGCTTCTTTCTATCTTTCTTTCTTTCTTGCTTGCTTGCTTTCTTTCTTTCTTCCTTTCTCTCTTTCTTCTTCTTCTTCTTCTTTTTCTTCTTCTTCTTCTTCTTCTTCTTCTTCTTCTTCTTCTTCTTCTTCTTCTTTAATCCATGTTCACTGTCTTTCTCAGCAGAGTGATTGCTCTGGTGGTTCAGTGTTGTTTTAAGTTGGGAACCCCTCTTTCCTAGGATGGTTATCGCCGTCTGCCATATCGCCAATGGTGGGTGTAGACGTTTAACTTCAATGTTCTTTCATTCAATCCATTTGCCTTCTTCTTCTTCTTCTTCTTCTTCTTCTTCTTCTTCTTCTTCTTCTTCTTCTTCTTCTTCTTCTTCTTCTTCTTCTTCCTCCTCAATTCAGTTGCTGAAATCGTTAGTTTACTCAGCATCTCAGTCTATTCTTTTTATCGGGCTCCTTAGATTGAGTTCACTTGAGTTTAATTTTCATTACCCTCTTGAAGTCGATGCGTTTTCATCATCATCATCATCATCATCATCATCATCATCATCATCATCATCATCATCATCATCATCATCATCATCATCATCATCATCATCATCATCATCATCATCATCATCATCTTCTTCTTCTTCTTCTTCTTCTTCTTCTTCTTCTTCTTCTTCTTCTTCCTCCTCCTCCTCAATTCAATTGCTGAAATCGTATTATTTTTATCGGGCTCCTTAGATTGAGTTCACTTGAGTTTAATTTTCATTACCCTCTTGAAGTCGATGCGTTTTCATCATCATCATCATCATCATCATCATCATCATCATCATCATCATCATCATCATCATCATCATCATCATCTTCTTCTTCTTCTTCTTCTTCTTCTTCTTCTTCTTCTTCCTCTTCCTCTTCATCTCCCCTTCCTTCGGCACTATCATTCTCCTCCTTCTTCTTTCTTTTTCTCCGGTTCTCATCGTCCCCGTCCCGCTCATCTTCCTCTTCTTCTCCGCGTTTCCCCCTTCTTAACATTATATCCCTGCCGTTTTACCCCTTCGCCAGGACAAACGAGTTATAACGTAGGCTACTGCCAATCCCTCAACACAGTGCATAGCTTCAAATATTTAGGAGCCATTGTATCAGACAATGGGTCCCGACAGGAAGTCCTCTCCAGGATCGCACAATCAACTGCTACCCTGGCAAAGTTGAAGTCCATTTGGAAAGACAGGACCATCAGTCTACATTCCAAGGTAAGACTGCTGCACTCCCTTGTCATCTCCATCTTACTATGCGCTTACGAAACATGGACCCTCACAGCAGATCTACAACGAAGAATACAAAGCATGGAGATGAGGTGCTACAGAAGATTTCTGGGCATTTCCTATACCCAGCACATCACCAACGACGAAGTCCGACAGACCATCAGACAAGCCATTGGACAACACGATGACCTGCTCACAGTGGTGAAGAAACAGAAACTCCGATGGTATGGCCACGTCACCAGATCATCAGGCCTTGCAAAGACCATCCTGCAAGGAGTTAGAAGAAGAGGGAGACCGAAAAAGAGGTGGGAGGAGAACATTCGACTGGTTTGACACTGAACGAAGCCATGAGGGTTGCTGAGGACAGAGCAAGATAGAGTACGCTGGTTAAACGATCATCTGTGGTACCCCAACGACCTCCGAGTTACGGGATAGAATAGGATAGGATAGGCGTATAGCTGAGCCTATATTATTGCCGAGGTAATGAAGTTTTTTTTTTTTTTTTCCCCAAAAAAGCTATGTTCTTTCCCGTTTCTATTTGCCAACCAGAAAAAAAAAATGGTGGATACTTTTATTTTTCGCACGAAGACGGTTTTTATTTCTTCTGCTCCTGAGACTTCATTCAGGCGTCTTTCTCATGCTTTGGAAAATCAGTTCCTTGATTCTCGGCAGGCCCAGCCGATACACTGACCAGCGAAATGGCCATTTGTGTCTATGGCACAAAATCCACAAACGCAAACCATTTGGCAGCAGCGAAGGATGGACAGATTTGTCCTATCATTTTCTCTTTTCACGGAGGAGAGCCTTTGTTAAGGATTATAGCCGAGGTAATACACATTGCTGCGATCGGTACAAAGTATCGCCAAAACTCCCGCTAGCAGCAGGTGAAAGTATTCCCTCCATCCCTTCAAAGTATACTTTGGGCTCGCTGCTAGCCGCGGATGCGAAGCGCAGTACTGTTTAAAAGTGACGGAAAGAGCGGAATATTGCTACAAGGGTTCGGGTAAGGGTTAGTTGTAGATATATCCCTAGCCCTTGCCCTAACCCTTTTCTCTAAAAAAAAGCTTTTACCGTCCCCAAAACCCATTTGCCTTCTTGGATTCTTAAATTATATGAAACCAAGTGAGGACACTATCCGGCGTCAATAAACGGTTCGAAAAGATTCTCAAACGGTTCGTAAAAGACAGTTGACCTAGAAACAAATACTGCGTGACCTAATTCGTCGCCTAGAGGAGACGAAACTTACTTTTCCGTTTGTAGTCTTTCACCGACACTGTAACTGAGCAGGCTGCTAACCTCGCTTACCTCCCTTCAAGGGACAAGGGACATACTTTGGCCTGCTGCGCAGCGTGTGCCTGGACTATACTTTCTTTCGATCGCAGCTATGTGCAATGGGTGTATAGCCAGGGTGCTATCAGCAAACCCCAATCCCGTCTATTTAGGTGATACACCTATTCATTTGTGTTCTACACACATTTTTGTGCCTCCCCTTTGTGCAACACTGTTTTAAAAAAAACAAAAAACTCCGAATTCACGGTGTTGCAACAGTTGGCATGCATGGTCACAAGCAAAATACACGGTCAAAATAGCTTACACGCAGTGGCACGTAAGAGCACAGTTCAGAAAAAGAATCTCGTAAAGACCCTTGACGTCTCGCGGTCCTTTACGAGGGCCGTGTTAGATCTAGGCTTGCTGACGCGAAGGCGACGCGGTTAGTACTATTTACCCAGTATTTAACTGGCAGACTTGTATCGTCGTAGTAAATCAAAATTGTATGTAGACCTACACGTGTAATTTTGTTTGCCTGTGTCAGATTCGAATCGAGCCTGACCTTAGCGGCGGCATTTTTGACGATAGACTGCTAAAGAGCGTGTGCTGGTAGTATAATTATGCATCCTGAATGATTAGCGACACCAAACGCCCCCCCCCCCCCACACACACCCTGCTCAAATGGCTTTAAATTTGACTGTCGACAGCTGTGTGGTGCCACACTATTTTATTTTATTTTATTTTATTTTATTTTATTTTATTTTTTTAAGAAAAGGTTCTAAATCACGAAACAGTTTTGAAAACAACTTGGTCGTGAACTCTTTATTAAGAACGGTTGAGTTGTGAGTTCCTTATCTACTTTTGTAAGCAGCTGCACGACAGATGTGTCAGACACGCATGGTCACGCGTAAAACACAGTTTACAAATTTAAATGTAAAAAAAAATAGCATGACAAATATTCGTGCGTTTCACAGACCGTTTCGTGATTGTCGAGTGTGCTGCTGTTGCGCCTTTATTAACGCTGGTGATATACTACACATTAAAGCGAGCTTGGGTTTTTCTCTCTCCCCCCCCCCCCCCCGCCCCCTTTTTTTTTTAAAGCGGCGTGCCAGCTTTGCACGTGCATCGCGGCTGAAAGCAGAAACATGTGTTAAGCAAGCTTGTTGTTTAACGACACAATGTGCTGTTTTGTCTGTCTTTTCACTCACTCCGCTACTAACATACGTTCCACGCAAGAAGGTGGGAAAGAGTATCTGAGCATTGCTGAGACTGATCCCCCCCACTCCCACTCCCCCCCACTCCGACTCCCCTCTCCTCCTTCCCCAGGTAATACTCACTCACTCAACAACAAACAAGATGGTAAGCCATTCAAATGTATTTTCAGACACTCACTCTCCCATCCCCCCCCCCCCCGCGCACACACACTCACACTTACACACACACACACACACACACACACACACACACACACTTAGCAGAACAATAAACATTTTTCAAAAGTTTTAATTTGCTTGGCCATGTTGAGACTCGGTCTTTATCCCAACGACGCAAAAAGAAAATGAAAGCTTTGAATGAACTATCTGCAAGCCAAAAATTGTCAAAATTCGGCCCAGCCGAATTTGAGATGCAGCGCACAACATGTTTAGAACCAAAATGGTGAAGCACATTGTCCATGACCTTTGAGAAAGTTGCATTACATTACATTACATGATTATTGCTTTAGGTCCAGCGGACTCTTCCGAGCCAAATCAGGACCAGACAACCCCTGATGCGCATAAAAGATCTGCTGAAACAACCCCAGTGGTAACACTGAAGGCACTCCACCAGCCAGTCACTTTACAATAAAGACATCCCACGCGCGCAGGGGACACTGAGGCTGTACTCTAATTTATCGAACCCCCGTTTACAAAAACAAAATAGAATACAAACATCATTATAAAATATCAACAAAACACATACATATAAAATGCCTACATTGCTAAATAATAACATCATAGGAAGCCTAAGTGACCACCTGGCAGAAACCGTCCAATATTCCCAAGCTGATCCAACAGACCTCACACACAAATAAGGAGTTTTGTCCCAGAAGAGTTTTCAAGAAAAAAGGTAGGTGACTGGTCTAGCGAAGAAGAAGATAGCATAGCAGATTGATAGAACAGAGCAGAATGAGAAAGAACAAATGAGAAAGACAGTGACAGTGGGAATTTATAGCACTAAACTTCCAGAAAGTGGGGATACTATTTATACTGAAACCCCCGGCACCCCAACGGGGGTCTTTGAGAAAGTACAAATACGAGTGATCTAACATGCTTTGCCGTGGTTAACGTACCGGCAAAGTAAAAATGATGAATATCGGTTCAGTTGTTCTTGAGATAAGCCAACAAGCGTGTTTTGGACACCAACAACAGACCGACCGACTGACTGACAACGTGATTGCTACTGAAGTTTGAAGTACTTGTATACCAAAACTCAACAAAATCTCTTCAGTGGCCTTGACCTTTGCAATATAGCAAATATGTGGCATGAGAGACAGGTCCCTAGCACTAAGCCTAGGTAATGATCCTATAACGTTTGATCACAATCCGTTGAGTGGTTCCTGAGATACGGCGTCCAATAGACCGATCGACTGACAGACAGACAGAGAGACATTTGGTTCGTTCTGATTACCCCCGACTATTCCAAAAGTATTTTTGAGATAAGATGGTCCTGATTTGGCTCGGAAGAGTCCGCTGGACCAAAAGCAATAACCATGTAATGTAATGTAATGGAAATACAACAACAACAACAACAACAACAACAACAACAACAACAACAACAATAATAATAATAATAATAATAATAATAATAATAATAATAATAATAATAAGAAGAAGAAGAAGAAGAAGAAGAAGAAATCCGCTCCATGCCGGGAGTATCTGTGCAATAGTTAGGCGTCTTCTTTGACGTTTTATATTACTCGCTCAGCTACGTTTCGTCGCATGCGGAGAATTTGTGGCACCAGTGAACTCCAAGCATAGATAGGGGTGGCAGGTATTACAGTGGCTCAGTCTGGTGGAATGCTTTCGTCGGCTGTTTTGTGCCAGAGGCGGGAGTTTTGTGTTTTGTTTTAAAAAACCAGCTGGAGTCGTCTTTCTGTAATGACTATAATAATTATTTTGCTCAGTGTTTCATGTCCCTTCGTGGCGCTTCGGCGGCAAGTTAATGGACCCGATCAGTTTGCCAGAATGGCAAAACACAAACACACACACACACACACGCACACCCACACACACACACACACACGCACACACACAGCATCTGGTGGTGGTAGTAGTAGTAGTAGTAGTAGTAGTAGTAGTAGTAGTAGTAGTAGTAGTCATCGTTGTCGTCTAAATGTTTCTATGATCATACTTTCTATTGTAAACTTTTGAAGACAAACAACCCCCACCTCCTGGCCTCCCCATTAAAAAAAACCCTCTCACTCCGTTTAATTAATATTTAAACTTTTGTTTCAAAGGCGCACAGAGCATGTTCAAATAAAGTGGATATTAGTGGTATTATACAAGGCATCTATCATTGACATAAAGAGCTCATACTATCACCCCCTTACCGCCACCAGAGAAGGAAGAACAAACAGCCTCTGGTCCTTCACTGAAGAAACTCAGGAGATCTTTTGCCCCAAAATTCCAGAGGCGTTCCACAGAGTTCCAGGCTGAAGAAAAGGCCCCGAAGGATGAAAGCGATTCTTCGCGTTCTGCAGCTGTTTCGCCCAGATTTATTTTTCTTCTCTCTTGCTTCTCCAGTCTTCTACTTCTGTCTCGGCGATTCTCCCGCATGCGACGGGTGTTTTGCTAGTCAACGGAGTCGGGTTTAAAATGCCTGGTTCTGCTTGTATGAGGAGTGGATGTTGGAAGGAGTCGATTCTACGGTGAAGCCGGAGGAGGAGGGGTGAGGAGTTTGAGACACAGGGAAAGCGGGGTCAAGGGGTGCCTGGCTTGGAGGGAGAGGTGGTAGGGTGAGGATAATGGTGGAGGGTTTAGGGGTTGAAGTGAGAGGGGAGGGGAGGGAGAAGGGGGGTGAAGCGGGGATAGAGAATCCTATACCACAGCTTATTGCAGACAATACCGTATACTGTAGTATAAGAGGTGGCCTAGTAGCACAGTGGATATAGGGTGCTTGTTTCGTATTCCAAAGGTCGCGAGTTCGAACCCCAGCGTGGGGACGAACTTACGTGACCTAGGTACGAGATTTTTCAAGACACCGAGGGTTTTCTCCTGGTACTCCGGTTTTGGTTTGCTCTCTCCTTCAATAATGGTATTGCATGCAGTCAATCTAAACTTGGAACGACAACTACTTTGATTTTCTCTTCCGACTTCTGTATTAGCGGTCTCCTTAGAACACCGCCCTTTCACTTCCATTGAACAGAAAAGCGCATGATAGCATCCTGTATTAGTAGTAGTAGTACTAGTAGTAGTAGTAGTAATAGTAGTAGTAGTAATAGTAGTAGAAGTAGTAGTAGTAGTGGTGGTAGTGTACGTAAGATTCAAATTTTAAGAGACGGTGAGATTTTACCTTAATTTGCCTTGATCGTGAAGGATAACTGCAGCAACTATACTATTGTGGGATGTATTACTCTGTCTCCCACACCCCCACCTCACCCCCATCCTCCACTACTACCCCCTATTCCCTGGAATGGTTATCCCTGTCTGCCATATCGCCAACGGTGAGTGTAGACGTTAAGCTTCCATGTTGTTTTTGGTTTCTTTGATTGATTGATTGATTTATTGTTGCTTTAGGTCCAGCGGACTCCTCCGAGCCAAATCAGGACCGGACAACCCCCGATCCGCACAAAAGATCTGCTGAAACAACCCTAGTGGGAAAATTGAACGCCCTCCACCGGCCAGTCACTTTACAATAAAGACATCCCACGCGGGGGACGGCTGAGGGTTGACCTCAACTACGCGAACCCCCGGTTACAAAAACAAAATAGAATACAACCATCATTACAAATCATCAACGAAACATATACATATAAAATGCCTATATTGCTAAATACTAACATCATAGGAAGCCCTAGTGACCACCCAGCAGAAAGCGTCCAACACTCCCAAGCTGATCCAACAGACCTCATACACAAACAAGGAGTCTTGTCCAGGAAGAGTTTTCAAGAAAAAAGGTAGGTCATTGATCTAGCGAAGAAGAAGAAGAAGAAGAAGAAGAAGAAGAAGAAGAAGAAGAAGAAGAAGAGAAGAATAAGCCAAGAAGAAGAAACAAAGAGCGATGAAGAAGAAGAAGAAGAAGAAGATTAAAGAAGAAGATGAGGAAGAAGAAGGAGAAGATGAAGAAGAAGAAGAAGACAGGAGCGAATAGAGAGTTAAGAAGAAGAATGAAGAAAAGATGGAAAGAAGAAGAAGAAGAAGATAAAAGATAGAAGAAGAAGAAAATAAAAGAAGAAAAAAGAAGAAGAAAAGAAAAGAAAAAATTCTATCTTCAAAGATCCCCTCTAAAGAAAACGTGTAGCTTAGTTTGGTTCGCGCTCCTATCATCTTTTCTTTTCTCTTTCTGCTTTTCTTGCTTTTCCTTCGTCTTCTCTCTTTCTTCTTCTTCTTCTTCTTTCTTCTTCTGGCTTATTCTTCTTCTTCCTTTTCTCCTTTTTCTTTTTTCGTTTCTTCTTCTTCTCTTTCTTCTTCTTCTTCTTCTTCTCTTCTTCTTCTTCTTCTTCTTCTTCTTCTTCTTCTTCTTCTTCTTCTTCTTTCTTCTTCTTCTTCTTCTTCGCCAGAAGAAGAAGAAGAAGAAGAAGAAGAAGAAGAAGAAGAAGAAAAAGAAGAATAAGAACAAGAAGAAGAAGAAGAAGACAGGAGCAATGAAGAAATGGTTGCATATTAAAAAAAAAAAGTTTAGCATTTGAATAAAATGTATGGAAGCGAGGGGTGGAGAGGAGTGAGGGGGAGAGAGACAGAGAAAGAGAGAGGGACAGAGAGAGACTGAGACAGAGACAGGGACAGAGAGAGATGGTATGATTATATGGGAATAAAAGTTATTATTATGGAGGAATATTTGAACGAAAGAGCGGTTGAGTGATTGAAAGGGAGAGAGAGAGAGAGAGAAGGGGGGAGAGGGAGTGAGATGGAGAGAGAGAGAGGGAGGGAGAGACAGGGACAGAGAGAGATGGTATGATCATGTGTGAATAAAAGTAATTATTATGGAGGACTATTTGAACGAAAGAGTGGTTGAGTGTTTGAGAGAGGGAGAGATTAAGAGGGAGAGAGAGAAGCTTTTTGAAACTTTTTTTGTATTAGGGATAAAGATTTTAGACTAATTAAAACGTCTAATCTTCCAATCTGTCCCTTAACAAATTAACATAGTAAAGAACCTTTAACATTAACTTGGAAATCATATAAATCACACCCACACCCACACATGCACACACAATCCCACCAACATCTTCATCATTATCTTTAAACACTTGTGGGCCACCACCCCCTCCCTATAACCCACCTTTATAATAATAATAATAATAATAATAATAATAATAATAATAATAATAATAATAATAATAATAATAATAATAATAAAAGCCACAATAATAATAGTAAATAGATAAATAAATAAATAAATATATACTAATAAATCAATAAAATAATTACTTGAAAAACTGTGTTATCATATCAAAATATATCTCTTTTATTATTAATTTTGCAGAAGTTTACATAGGTTATTTTTGAAAGAAAATATTGTGTCGCAATGTTTACACTCCAGAGGAAGAGAGTTCCATACAGCAGCTCCATTAAATGATAGGCTATTTTTGTGTAAATCAATGCGAGGGAGAGGTAGTTTATAATTACAAAGTATATGCCCATCAACTGGCTTAGTAAAAAATATATCAAAATATGCAGATGTTTCTCCGTGTGTGATTTTGAACACAATGATAGCTGTATTAAATAGAAATTGTTTTGAAGTGATAGTATTCGGAGTTCCTTGTATTTGTCATTAGTTGTAATATCTGTATTTATATTATAAGACTTATAGAATATCTTGATTGCTCTTTTATGAAGACTGTTTAGCTGTTCAATTTGCGCGTTACTTGCATTACACCAAATAATCGATGCATAATTAAAATGAGACATACAGTGGGCATAGAAAAAAGATCTTAATGCACCAACCGTAACAAAATGTCTAAGTTTATAAAATGTAGTTAGACATTTTTTTTTACAGATATGGTTAATGTGTAACCGCCAGCTAAAATCATCATCAATGATTATGCCTAGCACTTTATGTTCTCGAACTTGATCAATTTTGTATGACCCTATTTTTAGATTAAAGCAAAAAGATCCATTTTGACGTTTTGTCTTGTAGTGAGAAGCATACTTTTGCTTATATTAGGATTTAAGTTCATTCTATTGTTGTCACACCAGTTATTAATTTCATTTATTCTTATTTGAAGACTGTGTTCTACCTGTTGTAGATTTTTATTATGAGTATGGAGGGATGAATCATCAGCAAATAGGTCAAAGTTAACATTTTGTGGGAGAAAAATTGGCATATCATTGATAAATACACAAAATAAAATAGGGCCAAGAATCGATCCTTGAGGAACTCCACAAGTGGCATCTCCAGAAGACAAAAATGAACCATTAGTATATACTGACTGGTGCCTGTTTGATAAATATGATTTTTAAAAAATACAGATGCAGAGTTTTGAAAATAGTACTTTAGCTTATTAATTAACATATCATGGATAACTAGGTCAAATGCCTTTTTAAGGTAAAAAAAACCCACTGCCCCTACAATGTCTTGCTTGTTTATAGCATTAAGCCGAACATCACCAAGATGGGAGCGCGCTGTTTGACAAGAGTGCTTAGGTCTGAAGCTAGACTGAAAAGGATGAAAAAGAGCATAATTTTCTAAGTATTTCATAAGGTTAATATGAATATTTATTTCCAGGGACTTAGATAGAACAGGCATAATGGAAATTGGTCAAAAGTTGTCAAGAACTGAAGTATCACTTGTTTTAGGTAAAAGTAGAGAGGGAGAGAAAGAGGGAGAGACAGGGACAGAGAGAGAGAGGGTATGATCATGTGTGAATAAAAGTAATTATTATGGAGGAATATTTGAACGAAAGAGCGGTTGAGTGAGAGAGAGGGAGAGAGAGAGGGGGAGAGAGATGGGGAGAGAGAGGGGGGGAGGGAGAGAGAGAGAAAGAGAAGACAGGGACAGAGAGAGAGAGAGGGTATGATTTTGTGTGAATAAAAGTAATTATTATGGAGGAATATTTGAATGAAAGAGCGGTTGAGTGTTTGATTAAAAGCGGAAATGGTGAGAGGGGGTTACGGGTGGGCGGTGTGGAGGAGAGAGGGTGAGAGGAAGAGAGATGGATGAAGGGAGTGGGGGGGAAGGGGAAATGTGTGAATAAAAACGACCGATGGAGGAATATTTGAATAAAATCAGCTACAGATCTTTTATTTACAACAAGGATGGGGAGTGATGGTGGAGCACATGAGTGTTTGAATAATAGAGCAAAAGGGAAGAGTGCGATGCGGAGGCGGAGAGAAAGGCGGTGGGAGGGAGAGTGGGTGTGAATATAAGATCAACGGAGGCCAGTATGAATCACAGGCGCTTGTACAGTAAGTCCTCGGGTTACGCCGGTCTCGACTTACGTTGTTTCGTGGTTACGACGCTCCTCCCCATAAAAATGTAATAAATAATATTACGCCTCGTTCCGTCTTACGCGGTTTAGCGTCGTAAGCGACGTAAACAAACGGAAGCTAGTTTCTGGCGAGCGGCGGAAGAATACGCTTTGTTGTGGTTATACGGCGGGGAAGACGGCGTCGCTTCCTACGCTGGCGTCGCTTCCTACGATCAGTCACTGTACATACGCCATTTTTGTTGTTTACGCCGTCTATCTCTCTCACGTGTTTTATTGTTTCTTGCCCTTGGTTATGGCTCCCAAACGTAAGTCAGATTCTTCTGATGGTAGTGCATCAAAGAAAAGTGTTCCGACTTACGTTCCTACTTACGATGAAATCGGGTTACGACGCGTCCAACGAACGGATCAACGTCGTAACTCGAGGACCCCCTGTATCTGGATACGATAGTATCCCTGTCTGTAGAACTGTATAATTATTGCAGTGCTTTATAAGTATCAAGATCTCAAGCTCCTCTCAGCGAAATTCGCGGGTCACCGCATTTTTTTTTAAATCTATATACACGAACTAGAAGATTTTTCCCGATAGGAAGGCGACTCGATCGATTCAACAGTGATTCGTGCAAACATCCAAATTAATAAATATAGTCTACGGTCTAATTTTAAACCCGTTCAATTTCTGTAATATTGTTAGCAAACTTCACGTTTAACCATGATCACTGGACGGATGTAGAATGTAGGAGTGACTTATGACGGCACATATTTCAGTTGCCGAGACATAATAGGCCCATTCAATGGAACTTACTATTATTTTGTTTGAATCGGAAAGTGCGTCATGGCAGTTACAGCAAAACCAGTTACTAATACCGATGGTAAGCCTACGTTCCACGTCAGAGAACCAACTTCCGTCAAACAATAATTATAAAGATGTTTCTTTTTTTTTTTTTTTTTTTTTAAATGTTATTTTTATTTTATAGAAACTGAACAGGTTGGAAAATATATTAGACTGCGCATATTTCTTACGTTGGATGTTTGCATGAATCGCTGTTGAATCCATTGAATCGCCTTCTTTCGGGAAAAATCTTATAGTTCGTTCATATAGATTTGAAGAGAGAGAGAGAGAGGGAGAGAGAGAGAGAGAGAGAGAGAGAGAGAGAGAGAGAGAGAGAGAGAGAGAGAGAGAGAAAAGCGAGACCCGCGAATTCCGGTTTAGAGACCATGATCATAAAATTACTGAGAGGGACGCGTTCTATAGTAGAGAGGACGTTAAGTTTCCAGCTACAAGAGCCTGTGGTTTTAATGGAAGTGATTGGGAGTAGGATGGAGCAGGTGGGTGATGGAAGCACACAAAAAGAGAGAGAGAGAGAGAGAGAGAGAGAGAGAGAGAGAGAGAGAGAGAGAGAGAGAGAGAGAGAGAGAGAGAGAGAGAGAGAGAGAGAGAGAGTTAAAAAAAAGAAAGAAAGAAAAAGAATGGTTGAATAAAACAGATGAGTGAATGAAAGAGCTGAGCCATGGAGTGTGGATATATGGACGAAGAGGGCAGGAGGAAGAGAGAGAGAGGAAGAGAGAAAGAGAGAGAGAGAGAGAGAGAGAGAGAGAGAGAGAGAGAGAGAGAGAGAGAGAGAGAGAGAGATGTTTGAATAAAAGAGCAAAGAGGGTTGGGGCTTCACGGGAGCATAATTAACAGTTAGAAGAGATTTGTCTGCGTGTCCTAAGGGGGATGAATGCGGCGTTTGGAAATCCTAAGATCACCAGCAATGAACCTCCATCTTGTTATAACGGTCAGCATGTTCGTGACTTGAACTGACTTCAAATTGGATTTTTGCTGACTGGCTTTTACCGGCACGGCGCTTGAAAAGGGTTTACTGAAGATAATAATAATAATAATAATAATAATAATAATAATAATAATAATAATAATAATAATAATAATTATTATTATTATTATTATTATTATTATTATTATTATTATTATTATTATTATTATTATTATTATTATTATAACAATACACGCGCTTTTCCCCCAATCACCAATTAGGTTCAAAGGGCGGCGATCTGTACCAACATATACGCTTGACATGTTACATACACTCACATACACAACAAACACAAATTTTATCAATCAAAATGTGATGTAAAGGCAGGGAGATCGCTATTGGGAGACACCATTTTATCTTGAAACCTGCTACGCCTATTGACCAAATCTGTATTACCAGATCACCAGATCATCAGGTCTTGCAAAGACCATCCTGCAAGCCACAGTGCAAGAAGGTAGAAGAAGAGGGAGACCGAAAAAGAGGTGGGAGGACAACATTCGAGAATGGACTGGTTTGACACTGAGCGAAACCATCAGGGTTGCTGAGGACAGGGAAAGATGGAGTACGCTGGTTAAACGATCATCTGTGATGCCCCTACGACCTCCGAGTTACGGGATATGATAGGATAGGATAGGTATTACCACTTCTCTATAAGTTTAGATGTTATTTGATTTTAAAAAAAATATTATTTTTTGCTTGTAAGAAGTGAACTATGGAGGAGGGAAAGCAATAAGAATCAACAATTCTTCCTTGTCGCGAAACCTTCTTAAGAGGTTGACAGCAACATGCCCTTGAAATGAGAATAGTGCTACAAACTAAGCATTCCTTATTTTTAGCCTCGGCGTTCCTACGTTTCTAAAATGGGAAGCTGCTGACCCCACAAGCTTGTTTCAATGCGCGGATTGCAAGAGTCTCTGGGTAGTTCTCGTAAATATGGGGCAATTTTCTAAACAAATTCTTCATCTCCCTTTTCAAATCCCCGCAGAATGTGCATGTGCCAAATGCCCGCCATCTCTCACACACAAACGCGCAAGCACCCATTCACACAGGCACGCAACGAACATCCACACACCCGCATCAAATGCACATACACATGCAGTTCACACACACATACACATACACACACACACAAACACGCGCACGAACGCAAGCACGTCTGAACAGGCGGACAGACAGACAGGCAGGCAATATGCACACGCATACACACGTACGTATACACTCAAATACTCACTAATGCGCGCACACATACGCGCGTGCTGTCACAAACACATACACACACTAATACAGTGTGGCGCGCACATACACACACATACATTCCGACGCCCGTCCGGCATTTCAGTTTCAGGTAAGATAAGAGAGAGAGGGAGAGAGAGAGAGAGACAGAGACAGGCAGAGAGAGAGAGAGAGAGAGAGAGAGAGAGAGGTGGCGTGGAGGGGAGGGAGGAAGGGAGTGAGTGATGACAGAGAGGAGAGAGAGGGGGGAGGGGGGAACGGAAACCATGATTTCTGGATCCCTTTCAGTTGAAAAAGATGTTGATCACGATTGGAGTTTGTCATTCATTACATTAAGTCAAGGCAATTACATCTTGCAGTGAGCTGACCTTTATCCTGCTGCTTCTTCTTCTTCTGCTGTTGCTGCTGCTATCTCTTTCTCTGTCTCTCCTCTAAGTTTGTCTATCTCTCTGTGTCTTCATCCGCTTCTTTCTCTCGCTGTCTCTGTCTCTCTCTGTCTTACTGTCTGTCTGTCTGTCTGTCTCTCTCTCTTTCTCTGTGTATGGAACTCTCTCCCTTCAGAGTGTAAACATCTGTTTTCTTTCAACTGTAAAATATGTAGGCATCTGCGAAATTAATTATAAAAGTGATGTATAATAACATATGAGAACACAATCATTCATGCAATTATTTTATTTATGTATTTATTTCTTCTTCTTCTTCTTCTTCTTCTTCTTCTTCTTCTTCTTCTTCTTCTTCTTCTTCTTCTTCTTCTTCTTCTTCTCCTTCTTCTTCTTCTTCTTCTTCAGTACAACTTATGTTAATCTGATGAATAAAAATTGATGCAACAACTTCTTCTTCTTCTTCTTCTTCTTCTTCTTCTTCTTCTTCTTCTTCTTCTTCTTCTTCTTCTTCTTCTTCTTCTTATTGTTATTGTTATTATCTTTATTATTATTATTATTATTATTATTATTATTATTATTATGATTATTATTATTATTATTATTGTAATTCTTATAATGATGATGATATTATTAATAATATTATTTAATAATATTATTATTAATAATTATAATGATGATGATAATAATAATAATAATAATAATAATAAATAATAATAATAATAATAATAATAATGATAATAATAATAATAATAATAATAATAATAATAATAATAATAATAATAATAATAAATAATAATAATAATATAATAATATTGGTGGTGATGGTAATGGTAATGGTGGTGATAGTGATAGTGGTGTGATAATAATGATGGCAATGGTTTGTTATTATTGTTATTATTGTTCTTATGATAATAATAGTAGTAACAATAAAAATAATTGGTTTTGTTATTTTTATTGTTATTATTATTATTATTATTATTATTATTATTATTATTATTATTATTATTATTATTATTATTATTATTATTATTATTATTATTACTAATAGAGTGAAGGGTATGGAAGTGGGGGGTGGGGTGGTGGTTAAGGGAGCGAGGGGAGCGTGCCTAAAATGGTTTAAAGATAATGATGAAGATGTTGGTGTGCTTGTGTGTGCATGTGTGTGAGTGCATGTGTATATGGTTTATGATTTTCCAGTTAAAGTTAACGGTTTTTTTTTTTACTATGTTAATTTGTTAAAGGGCAGACTGGAAGATTAGACTGTATCATTAGTCTAACATCTTTATCCCTAATAAAAAAAAAAGTTTCAAAAGAGTTTCAAAAAGTTTCAAAGTCTCTCTCTCTCTCTCTCTCTCTCTCTCTCTCTCTCTCTCTCTCTCTCTCTCTCTCTCTCTCTCTCTCACCCTCGCTCTGGCTCTGTATCTCTCTGTGTATGTCAATATTCTTTCTCAACCTACGTTTGTCTCTCTTTATTTATTTTTTTTCTCTCTGTCTCTGTCTCCTTGGGTCTCTATCCCGGTCTGTGTCTGTCTGTCTTTGTCTGTCTGTCTGTCTTTGCCTATCTCTGTCTGTCTCTCTGTTTTTCCCACTCTGACTCTCTCTTACTTTTTTTCCCCTCGCTGTCTGATGTTCTTTCTCTGTGTCTGTTGTCTGTCCGGCCCATCTCTCTCTCTCTCTCTCTCTCTCTCTCTCTCTCTCTCTCTCTCTCTCTCTCTCTCTCTCTCTCTCTGCAAAGTACCAGAAGACGAAGATCATTTCATAACTGCATGTACATTATACAATGATTTAAGAGCTAAGTATATAACTTTCCAAGTTCAATCATGTGTCCATCTACTAAAATACGGAACAAAATTTCATCTTTGGAGAATTTGTTTGTTTATGTTCCATGCCCTAAAACTACGAACAGAATTCTACGAGCATATTACTGCATCATGAATTTAAATGAAATTATATTAAGTTTACACAACTATGCAATATTTATGAATCACGTGATCCGCAACTCTACCTTTCTATGGGCTGGTGGCCCGAAGATTGTGTGAAATGTATGTATGTAATTTTTTTTTTTCGGAAGTAAAAGGACGATGTCCAAATGTCCAAATGTCTCTCTCTCTCTCTCTCTCTCTCTCTCTCTCTCTCTCTCTCTCTCTCTCTCTCTCTCTCTCTCTCTCTCTCTCTCTCTCTGGTTCTCTCTCTTTCTGTTTCTCCTGTCTCTTTCTTTCTCTCTCTTTCGCCCTCCCCATCTCTCTCCGAATCCGATTTCTGCCAAGAGCTTCATACCTATAAAATATTGCTTTGAGGAGTTGGGTGGCATTTGAACAGGTTTGCTGTGTGATGATGGGGCAATACACACTGCAATTGAAAATGGACAGACTGACTGGACGTACAGGAATTAGACAAACAGAAAAGGAAGAAAAAGAGGAGAAGGAGATGGAAAAGATTAAGGAGGGGGTGAAACAGGAGAGGGAGAATGAAGAGGACGAACGGAAGAAGAAGAAGAAGAAGAAGAAGAAGAAGAAGAAGAAGAAGAGAAGAAGAAGAAGAAGAAGAAGAAGAAGAAGAAGAAGAAGAAGAAGAAGAAGAAGAAGAAAAGGGTTGAGAAGGAATTAGGAGGAGGATAGGAAGAAAAAGAGGATGATGAAGAAGAAGAAGATGAGGAGGAGGAGGAGAAGTAGCAGCAGAAGAAGCATGAGGAGGAAGAGGGAAGAGGAGGAGAAGGAGGGGAAGAGGAGGAGAAGAAGACGAAGAAGAGGAGGAGGAAGAAGAAGAGGAAGAAGAAGAAAGAAGAAGAAGAAGAAGAAGAGGAGGAGGAAGAGGAAGAAGAAGAAGAAGAAGAAGAGGATGAGGAGGAGGAAGAGGAGGAAGAGGAAGAAGAAGAAGAAGAAGAAGAAGAAGAGGAGGATGAGGAGGAGGAAGAGGAAGAAGAAGAGGAAGAAGAAGAAGAAGATGAGGAGGAGGAGGAGGAAGAGGAAGAAGAAGAAGTAGTAGAAGAAGACACCCGATACACATTGGTCGAACGCTACCAGAAGCATGCGTTATTAGTCGCCTCAACAGGCGATAAAGCATGCTCCCATGCTTCAGAGCACCGCTTTCTATACGCTTCAAGCTCTATAGACACGGAAAAAGCGCAATTTCACTGCAGTGAACTCATGAAAATAGAAAAATGTAAGTTTCGTCTCCTCTAGGGGACGAATTAGGTCAAACTGTATTAGTTTCTAGGTCAACTGTCTTTTACGAACCGTTTGACAATGTTTTTGAACCGTTTGTTGACGCCGGATAGTGTCCTCACTTGGTTTCATGCAATTTAAGAATCCAACAAGACAATTGTGTTTTTGAGACGGAAAGAGCGTAATGTTGTAGAGCAACATTCTGTATATATTTACCGTGAAATTGCGCTTTTTCCGTCACTATAGCGCTTGAAGCGTGTAGGAAGCAGTGCTATGAAGCATGAGAGCATGCTTTATCGCCTGTTGAGGCGACTAGTAAAACATGCTTCTGGCTGCCTTCGACCAATGTGTACCGGGTGCAGAAGTCTGAAGAAGAAGAAGAAGAAGAAGAAGAAGAAGAAGAAGAAGAAAGAAGAAGAAGAAGAAGAAAGGAAGGAGGAGGAAGAAAAGCAAGATTAGAAGCATGACGAAGAAAGATAGGGCTTTTATGGGTAGGACAGTGGAGATGTGTGTGGTGTGTGTGTGTGTGTGTGTGTGTGTGTGTGTGTGTGTGTGTGTGTGTGTGACAGAGAGAGACAGACAGAGAGCGAGAGAGAGAATGAAATAGGGAGAGAGTGGGAGGGAGAGAGAGAGAGGGGGGGGCCGGAGAGAACAAGTAATAATAATACTGGATGCTATATACGCGCCTTTTCCCAAATCAATCACGCTCAAAGCGCGGCGATCTGTACCAACATACACGCTCAACTGTCTCATCCACCCTTACACACACACAACAAATAAACATCCATCACTCAAACAGGTGTAAGTGTAACTCAAACAGGTGGTGTAAAGGCAGGGAGATCGCTATTGGAAGACAGAAAGGGAATCGAACCGGCGACCTTCGGCATAGGAAACCGGCGTCTAATCCACTGCGCCACGAGGCCGCCCCTGAACAAGTGGGTGGCGTGACAGAAAAAGAACATGATACATTATTATTGAGACAGTACAACGTCAACGCTAGGAACCTGTTGGTCATGAATCAACCAACAGAACGCAGCGAGAAACAAATTGACACAAACAATACAAAAGACGTATCGAGATAGGAAGAATTTCTAAGGGAACATGTCATATGTTCCCTGAGGTCTGTTTGCTCTGCAGGGCTAGGATCTCTCATGCTTATGTTTCGTCGAGGTTTTTGTGTCTCCCGGTCTTTATGCCCCCAGCTTTCTGTTCCCCTAATGGCTATGTTCCCTCAAGCCTTTAATTGTTCCCTCAGGTCTTACTTATTGAGTAATAGATAGATTTATGGTGGGTGGAAGGGGGAGAGGCCTAGGGAAATGAATGCAGTCATGAGAAAACATAGGTCCTAGGAGAACATAGACATGATGGAAGACACTAGAAATGTGGCGGAAAGGGGGTCTATAGACCTGGGGGAACACAGGGCTGTCCCCAGTTTCAATGTTTGTGTGTGTGTGTGTGTGTGTGTGTGAGAGAGAGAGAGAGAGAGAGAGAGAGGAATGTGACTTCAGCGAAAGAATACGAGATGACAAGAGCAGATTGCACGTGCGTGACTTCGCTCTTTTAAACGCAGCTCGAGTGATGTCGATAGAACCACTGTAGAAGATGTCTTTACTTTTACTAAGAAGACGGAGACACTATACTAACTGATCCTGGAGAGCAGAACTCTTTTTTTTTCACAGTTATGCTTGCATATTCTATGTCAAGCCAAAATAATTTCCGCCTGTAATAAATAAATAAATAAATAAATAAATACTTTTGTGTCTTTCACGTGCAACTGTGAGCATGCGACTTTCATAGAAAGAAAAAAAAGAAGAAACATTCCGCTGACTATGAGACTGGCAACGTTTCTCCTTTTCTTCTAGCTAGCCTTCTATTCAGAGCATTCTAAACTTTTATAAATATTTTGTTCTGCCAAACTACCCACCTCACCCCCAGTTTTAATTCCCCGTTGGGTTTTGCCGGGTTTCAGTATAAATAGTAATCCCCACTTTCTGAAATTTTAGTGCTTTAATTCCCACTGTCGCTGTCCTTTCTCATTTGCTCTATTCCTCCTGCTCTGTTCTATCAAACTGCTATACTATCTTCTTCTCGCATGACCAGTCACCCCCTTTTTTCTTGAAAACTCGTTCCGGGACAAGACTCCTTGTTTGTGTTGAGGTCTGTTTGGATCAAGCTTGGAATATTGGACGCTTTCTGCCAGGTGATCACTAGGGCTCCCTATGATGTTATTATTTAGCAATGTAGGCATTTAATATGTAATGTTTTGTTGATAATTTATAAATGATGTTTGTATTCTATTTTGTTTTTGTAAACGGGGGTTTCGATAAATTAGAGTATACCCTCATCGCTCCTGCAAGGGATGGTCTTTATTGTAAAGTGACCGCGGTGAGAGCATTCAGTTTTACCACTAGGGTTGGTTCAGCAGATTCTTTTATGTGGATCGGGGGTTGTCCGTCCTGATGACTTCGGCACTCCGTTCTTCATTAGGCATCCGACACGGCATTCTGTCTATGCTGATTTATCCCCTTTTCATGGGTCTGCGCGCGCCGGCAGTTTGTGTCTGTTTCTCCTCCTACCCCCTGTTTCGCTCGCTGTTTTCGCCACCGTCACTCTTTCCCTTCTTCTTCTTCCTCCTCCTCCTCGTTTTCTTTCTTATGTCCATCCTCCTCCCTTTTCTTCTCCTCCTCCTCATTCCTCTTCTTCTCCTACTCGCTCTACTCCTCCTTCTCCTCTTCCTCCTTCTTCTCCCCCCTCATTTTTTCTTCTTCTCTTCCTCCTTCTTCTCCTCCTCCTCGCTCTACTCCTCCTCCTTCTTCTTCTCCTCCTCTTCTTCCTTCTTCTCCTCCTCCTCGCTCTACTCATCCTCCTTCTCCTCTTCCTCCTTCTTCTCCTCTTCCTCCTTCTTCTCCTCCTCATTTTTCTTCTCCTCCTCCTCCTTCTTTTTCTCATCCTTCTTCTCCTCTTTTTACCTTCTTCTCCTCCTCATTTTTCTTCTCCTCCTCCTCCTCCTTTTCATTTTTCTTCTTCTCCTCCTCCTCCTTCTTCTTTTTCTCCTCCTTCTCCTCCTCTTTTTACCTTCTTCTCTGTCCGGTCCTGATTTGGCTCGGAAGAGTCCGCTGGACCTAAAGCAACAATTATGTAATGTAACGTAATGTACCTTCTTCTCCTCCTCATTTTTCTTCTCCTCATCCTTCTTCTTCTCCTCCTCATTTTGCTTCTCCTCCTCCTCGTCCTTCTTCTTCTCTCCCTATTGTCTTTCTCCTCCTCCTCTTCATTCTTTTTCTCCTTCTTCTACACATGACTAGAAGATTTGTCAGCCCAAAGACTGTGTACTGCGATGTACGACTGTCACTGCCATTTTGGTTCCTGGCATGACGACGGGTTGTATGTTTTTCGGCATCTCAACTTTCTCATTTGGCATAGAATAACCCTTTCCTCGTGCTTAGGAAAGCCGAGTACCTTAATAATTAATGCCTTACGTTTCATACCTTTTCAATTCTTCTTCTACTACTACTTGTTAGTTCCCGAGTTCCCCCGTTGGGGTGCCGGGGGTTTCAGTATAAATAGTATCCCCACTTTCTGGAAATTTAGTGCTTTAAATTCCCACTGTCGCTGTCTTTCTCATTTGCTCTTTCTCATTCCTGCTCTGTTCTATCAATCTGCTATACTATCGTCTTCTTCGCTAGACCAGTCTCCTACCTTTTTTCTTGAAAACTCTTCCGGGACAAGACTCCTTGTTTGTGTATGAGGTCTGTTGGATCAGCTTGGGAATATTGGACGCTTTCTGCCAGGTGGTCACTAGGGCTTCCTATGATGTTATTATTTAGCAATGTAGGCATTTTATATGTATGTGTTTTGTTGATAATTTATAATGATGTTTGTATTCTATTTTGTTTTTGTTAACGGGGGTTCGATAAGTTGGGGTGAAGCCTCAGCCGTCCCCTGCGTGGGATGTCTTTATTGTAAAGTGACTGGCTGGTGGAGGGTATTCAGTTTTCCCACTAGGGTTGTTTCAGCAGAGATTTTATGCGGATTGGGGGTTGTCCGGTCCTGATTTGGCTCGGAAGAGTCCGCTGGACCTAAAGCAATAATAATGTAATGTAATGTCATGTGGGCGAAGCCATGAGGGTTGCTGAGGACAGAAAAAGATGGAGTATGCTGATTAAACTATCTTCTGTGGTGCCCCAACGACCTTCGAATTATGGGATAGGATAGGATTGGATAGGATAGTTTGTGGACGATTGTCTCATCCCTTAATTTGTTGACAAGCTTTAAATTAATAAATATAATTATATTGGTTTAGTTCAAGTCGTTTCGTTGGTAGGTAGGTAGGTGGATAGATTAAAGTCCCGCGTCACAATCGCGAATAGGGGACTGATTTGGAGAAGCACTGACGTTTTATTTGGTTTTAATTTCAACTTTAAATGGTATTTAATTTTGTTCCATTCAAAATACTTTTTGTAACACACACGTAGTAAGCTTATTGCCTCTTTTTAGGCGGAGACAACTTCTACTTGTGTTTGCCACAAACATTTTTTGTCTCCCTTGTTTAAACTCTCCAGCCGTCACTTTCTAAACACTATTTATTATATATTAATATATATATTGTTATAAATCTTTTGTATATTCTCTAGTTAATCATTTATTTTCAATTTTGTTTTAGATTATCATTATTATTTTGAGCGATTAATTGTTTTATGCATAGTTTTGGGTTGCATTAGTGGGGTTGAGGGTTGGAAGGTTTGGGAAGGGGGAAAAGGGAGTTAATTTTGAGTGTGAATGTGTGAGAGAAATAAAAGAAATTGTCTTGTCACTTCTGGTCTTGTCTTTTAGATTGTATTTAGGTGTTGGGTTTATTCTCGTGTGAAAGCACATTCATTGTCGAACCGCTGTTCAGGCAGTCGGGACGTGACATATTGGTGATTATAAATGATTAACTAGAGAATATACAAAAGATTTATAACAAAATATATATTAAGACCACTTCATTCTGTGAAAGTGGAACTGAAACTATAAGAGCTAATAACAATGCTTTGTTGGTTTGTCCTCTCAGCATCACAACAGGAAGCTGCCAGTCGGAGTTAGGGGCGACGACTCTTCGTTTTGGGTTGTCCCCTTGGCAAGGCCTCGGTATAGAGTTGCTGCTCACCTTCCTTCTCGTCTTCACCGTCTGCGCCACCAACGACCCTAACCGCACGGAAATTGCCAACAAGGCTATGGTCACTGGACTGGCGGTCGCGGGTTGTCATTTGGCTGGGGTAAGGAGCACACTAGAGATTAATTTTTCGTCCTCATTTTTATCATCATCATTATCATCATCATCATCATCATCATCATCATCATCATCATCATCATCATCATCATCATCATCATCATCATCATCATTGTCGTCGTCGTCGTCTTTGCCATCGTTATCAGCATCTTCACTGAACATTGTGTATTTTTATGTTTCCAGTACCGTTTCACCGGATCTTCTATGAATCCTGCGCGATCTTTAGGACCTGCCTTCGTCTCCAACAACTGGAAGGACCATTGGGTACGGGCATTCTTGTGTTTACTGCACTGTTTTTTCGAGTAATTTAGAATTTAATTTTTCATTGGTCTTCTCTGGGAAAACAAGGCATAAGAGCAGGGCGATAACCTCTTCTGATATTTTTTTGTAAAGCAATGTGCAGAATATTGATGTTGGTTGCTTCCCATGAATTATAAAGCTCTGGAAAATTTGAAGTGAAATGCTTAAGATGTTTGGACTGCAGATCTATTGGGCAGGACCGATTGTTGGAGGTCTCGCTGCTGGGTTGCTGTACGAGTTCATCTTCGATCCCAGAAGGCCAAGGTCAAGGTCACAAGCACCACCCAATTATGGAGCAAATGATGGTATGTGCAGGCGCAACCCACCTGCATACACACTATCACCACGCACGCACGCACGCACAAACACACACACACAAACACAATACAGCACAACACACCCACCTACCCACCAACCCACCCACGCACCAGTCTGTTGTCCTTCTCTTGCTTTATCGTTCTACTACTTCTCAATACAAAAGGTAAATCTATAGTTATTAAGTCAGCTAGTCAGCTGATAAGTTAGCCAACTAGTTAACGTACTGGTTAGTTCACTAGTTAGTTGGTCCCTTGTGGTAGGTTGTGTGTCTTTCGGGAGGCACGGTGGTCTAATGGTAGTGCTTTGGCTTGTGGATCTGAAGGTCCCGGGTTCGAGCCCTGTCTGGGCCATTGTGTTGTGTCCCTGGGAAAGACACTTTACTCCCGTTTCCTACTCCTTCGGATGAGAGTATAAACCGAGGTCTAGTCTGTGTGTCGCATACATTCCATCATAACGGACTTTAAAGATCATGACGCTCATATCCTAGACGGGTGAGTGCCGGTAACAAGAACACACCCAGCATGCACAAGGTCCTTTTCCCCCGTCCATGGCTGCCCAGGATAGTGCTCAGTTGTCCGAGCGTCAGACCATGCGCCCAAAGGCTGCGGGTGGGCGTCTCGGGCGGTTTGAGTTAGATCCTGTATCGGCCAGCGCCTAGAGTCTGGTCAAGTACGGTGAAATAAGTGCGCTATAAAAATCCTCAATAATAATAATAATAATAATAAATACTTCCACTCACGAACGTACTAACAACTGCAGATCACAGGCTCCCGTAGCATATCTGAATGTGAGAGACGCTGAAGTCTTTGAAGTTAATAGCAAGGAACTTTATATCACGACATAATAAGTACACAGAGAGCCGTGCTATATTTTTGGAGAGACGCTTTCGCGCCTGTGCTACAGCCATTTTGTCGGTGTTTTCAGAAATGATGACCACCACCTCCTTGACCACGACCAACCCCGCCCCGACCAGCACACCCCGACACTACTACAGCACCAGCAGCACCCCGGCCATCGCCACCACCTCCGCCATCAGCAACAACAACAACCTCGTCAACTCTCTGCTAGAAAGCCCCCGTTCTGCTCGCCATGTGAACGGGTCTTCTTCCACCGGTAATTTCAGCCCCCACTCCACACCTAATCACTACGTCCCGGGAACTTACGGCGAGAGAGCCACGCTCATCGACATGCGCGACACCCGCCCGCCCCCTCCTGCGCTTCTCCCCAATGACGTCACTCGTTCTCCACCGCCGCCACCCCTTTCCTGTGACGTCAACCGCCCGCCTCCTCCGTCCCTCACCAACGACATCCTCACCCGCCCCAATGACGTCATCCGCCCCAAGCCCTTTCCCAACGACGTCATGTCTTTGCAAGGTCCGCCCCCGATCCCGAGACGCAATGACGTCATCCGCTTGACGTCAAACCCTCTGCCGCCGCCCCGGCAGCAACGTCAGATGGAAGAAGCGACGACACCGGGCCGAGAGAACCAGGCCTACGCGTTCGACTCGACCCCTCGCCGCTTGCAGTCTCCTCCGATGGTGGGGATGAACAATAGCAACAACACCAACAGCACTCTGCAGCGAAACAACGTTTTCAACTTGTTTGAAGATGGCCGGGAGACGATATGCTTGAATGACGTCAGAGTTTTCTGAGCTGTAGTCTTTGTGTTTTATCTCTGACGTCATGGTTTTTATGTATTCGGGACGTTTGTTCGTGACTTCAGCATTTTCATGATTCACTTCACTGGTTAGGCCATTACTTACATTTTGTGTGTGTGTTCATAAGCTTTTCTAGCATTTCAAGCCATGGACATGTAGTTGGTTTCTTTTTTTTTTTTTTTTACTGTACTAAACGCCCTTAGCGTTGATGACGTCAGTTGTTTTGGATTTCTCTCGACACAACATGTGATTCCTTTGTTTTGACATCAGAGCTGCTGGCATTGAGGGAAATGATACGGAGTTATGTCCCTTTTGTTTATATTGTATTTGCCACGTTCTTCACGAGGACTTCTGATTATTGCTAAACCAAGACAAAAATAAAAATAAAAAACGAAACAAAAAATACAGCGTGTAAGTTATAATCATCAGTATTATGTTACTTCACCAACAAAGTTAGCATTTTGGTTTTATTTGGCATGGATCTATGGACGAAAACTACACTTTTTAACTGAAGAATCGCTACCTCGATCTTCGAGGTAGCTTTCGAGCGCTCTTCCAAAACATACAGTATGTTCGTTCGTCGTAAGAAATGCTCAGGATGTGTTGATGGAATTATCAGGGACTGACGCTAGCAGGCTTTTGTGAATAGAGATTCTATTCCTATTTAGCATCTAACCAAGCCTTGTTATATACAGTGCAATATTGCTTTATCGCCTACTACAAATTTGTTTGGTAAAACTTCCTCCTTTCTTTTCTTTCTTTTTTCGTTGTTATTTTTGTTGTTGTTGTTGTCCTTGGCTACAAGATCATCTTCAAAAAAATTGTTCCCGAAACCCTCTTTGAGAAAACGGCGAGGGATTCTCTTCTGTTTTACTTTGATAGGATCACAGGGATATTAACCAATTAGAATGGATCCCCGATAGCAAAGAGGTAGTGAGGGCATCCTTGATAGCATCGCGGCAGACGGCAATAACCATCCCAGGAAAGAAGGGGTAGAGACCGACATCAACACTGAACCACCCGCGCAATCATAGGCTAGGGTGGACAGTAAAAAATGGTGCCCTTTTATAGTGCCCTTGTGGCCAGGCGAACAGTCTCTACGGGATATTGTTTGGTACTGTGTGTTGAGTAGTGGTCGGCAGGATGACAGCGCAATGTTTATTTAGACTCGACGTCCTTTGCCACATAACAGTGTGTCAGGAGTTTGCCGTGTGACTCCGTGGTTGAAATCTAGTCTAGCGTTTCGGGAGAGAACTTGATGCTCATGTCGGCGAAGAATCGATTTTCTGTCATGACTTTTTATACGGTGGTTCAACTCTCCCATTGTCGGCGCAGCGGCAATAATTTTGCAATTAATTTGTCTGCGGTTGATTTTGTAGGATCAATGGATTCGTTTCAATTATCGTTATAATTATACGTCTTTGGCATTTTTTCTCACGATTTGTACCAAAATATTTTCTGTTTTATGCTATGACTTTTTACAATTTAATCAGAACCTAGTATAAAGCTAATTCGGTGGCAATAAATACTTTTGCAATTAAATTGTTTGCCGTTGCTTTTGTAAGAACAATGAATTAATTTCCTTTATCATTATATATTTCTTACATAGCATTTCTTTCCACGAATTAAGCCAAAATATTTTTATATTCTTGTTATCAATTTAAACAAATGTAAATCAGAATCTATTTTAATACTAATTTGGCGGCAATAAATACTTCTGCAATTAAATTGTCTGCGGTTGCTTTTGTAATAATAATGACTTCATTAATTTCATTTATCATTATATATTTCTTTGGCATTTATTCCAACGATTAGTGCCCACAATATTTGCTTAGTTTTTTGTGGTTTGTGTGTGTGTGTGTGTGTGTTTTTAAAAATTTAAAACCAGAATCTATTTTATTGCCAAGGTTTTATCAATTCGATTAAAAAGGCGTTAATAAAACAACCAACCATTTAATGCTAATTTTGCTGTAGTAAAAACCGTTTCAATGAAATTGTCCGCAGCTGTATGTTTTGCTATGGACCCTCACAGCAGATCTCCAACGAAGAATACAAAGCATGGAAATGAGGTGCTACAGAAGACTTCTGGGCATTTCCTATACCCAGCACATCACCAACGACGAAGTCCGACAGACCCTCACACAAGCCATTGGACAACACGATGACCTGCTCACAGTGGTGAAAAAACGTAAACTCCGATGGTATGGCCACGTCACCAGATCATCAGGTCTTGCAAAGACCATCCTGCAAGGCACGGTGCAAGGAGGTAGAAGAAGAGGGAGACCGAAAAAGAGGTGGGAGGACAACATTCGAGACTGGACTGGTTTGACACTGAGCGAAACCATCAGGGTTGCTGAGGACAGGGAAAGATGGAGTACGCTGGTTAAACGATCATCTGTGGTGCCCCTACGACCTCCGAGTTATGGGATAGGATAGGATAGGATAGGATAGGATTGTTTTGTAGCTACCCGTGCCAAAAATAGTGTGCTTCCGTAGAAAGAATGCTCTGGTTTCAGCGCCTAGAGCGTGTCACTGTGGCTTGAAGTTGCGCGCATTACAACTAGGTATGTTAGGTTGGATTGGATATATCATTGTACTATTGCGCGTTGTCTCGTGCACAAAAACCACTTGTCTTCCAATGAATTAATTCTTTTTTCGTCTTTTTATTTTTGTTTTAAATACAACATACCGTCATTAATTACATGAGATTTTATTTTCATGCGTGACGTGATGTGTAACATTAACTGACATTGATGGCCTATTTGTTTTTACGAATAGGTCTTAATTTTATTTTTTACTTTAAATATAAAATGCCGTCATTAATTAATTGCATGCTGTAATATTTTCCGGCATCATGTGATGTGTAATTTGAAATGACATGAATAGACCCATCTAATTAGTTTTCACGAATAGGGCCAACACCTTTCGTCATTCATTAGCTATACCGTAAGTTAAAATAGGCCTACTAAATACAGACCACAGTCGCCCAAATGGGAATATATTAGTTGTTTTTTTTTTGGTTTTTTTTTGTGTTTTGATTGTTTCTTTTTGTTCAATTCAGTTTAATTAATTTATGTAAAGCCTGTTCACAAACTAATTGATTTTAGACTTAAGAACACATGAACAACTATAATGTTATAACGATTAAACAATGCAACTCTCAACGCTTCAGCGTCATCAGAATATCAACAGTACATTGTGTATAATCATTATAATTTATAATCAGGTGTCTTATCCCGTTGAGTAGGCCTGCAGGAAATAGCCTAGTACATGCGACTGCAAGCATCAGTTCATTATCAGCTAATATGTTCTTCATGCTTGTTTGATGCATCTAAAATATTTCTGTAAATATGTTTTTAAAACAGAAACTTTTGAAATATACTTTGCCACTTGTTTACATATTTTGATGAATTAAAAACAATGATATCAACTATTATCATCTTCTGTCTGGGGAGTAGATATAACTAATCTCTCTCTCTCTCTCTCTCTCTCTCTCTCTCTCTCTCTCTCTCTCTCTCTCCTATAAGGAGAAGTAATGTACACTAAATAAATATCAGTACAACTTGTGTACTTACAAATAAATATCAGCACAACTTATGTATCTGATGAATAAAAATTGATACAACAAACTAAATAAATCAAGTCGGTCTCTGAATTGATGGATTTCCTAACTAGAGTTATCTTATATCCTCCCGGAAAATAATGTGAAAACCATGTTTCATAATCAAGGATTGACAAAAAAAACCGGCAAAACGATTTAATTTTTAAAAAATGACTTAAAGAAGGAAAAGAACCTACATGTAGTTAAGAGTATATTAAAAATGAAACGTTGCAGTTTGTTTGTATGTAGATTATAGTCACACGACACTTTCGCATATAGGTGACTACTGGACCGATTTATACTGACACCAGCGGGCCAGTTGTTGGTAAAGGGGCAAATAATATGATCACACGTTGACCAATCCGGGATTCGAACCAGCGACCTTTCGGTTACTAGCAAGACGCTCTTACCAACTGAGCTACCCGGCCCCTCAACGTTGCAGTAGAACCATGATGACATTTATATTAGTGTAAACAAAGTTCGTAGCCGACGCTAGCCGAGGTCTACTGGCGCACTCCCGCTAAAGATTGCATGAGAGTCAAACGTAAGCCTCGGAGTGCCTCTGCTACGCAGTGTGTAGAACGCGGTGGAGTTAAGTGTAAGGGACAAGGTATAAGGGTCGAGTTAATTCAGGTTCATGTCAGAGTGAAAAAGGGGGGGGGGGGGGTAAGTTTAAATTAACCTTGGAACCACCTTGACACGTAGACTTGCGTCAAAATCCCACTCGCTGTCACTTGACATTGGTCTTTTAATTTGGCTTGCTCATTTTAAATAACATTGGAACGATCTTGACACGCACGTCATAATCCCCAGCCACGCAGAGAAAAGGGCGAAACGGGCACAGTGAACATCGTTTTCACCGAACATTGGTCCACAAGCGCCGCTGGTATTGGAATGATAGCGGAGTCTTTATTACTAGCAAAACTGCTAGAATACTAAACTCGGCAACGGACAGGGGTACCGAGGGTTTCTGTATAAATAGTATCCCCACTTTCTGGAAATTTAGTGCTTTAAATTCCCCAGTTCCGCTGTCTTTCTCATTTGTTCTTTCTAATTCTTACTGTTCTATTAATCTACTATACTATCTTCTTCTTCGCTAGACCAGTCACCCATGCCTTTTTTCTTGAAAACTCTTTCGGGACAAAACTCATTTGTGTGCGAGGTCTGTTGTATCAGCTTGGGAATATTGGATGCTTAGTTTCTACCCAATGGTAACTAGGGCTTCCTATGATATTATTATTTAGCAATGTAGGAATTTGTTTTCTATCTGTTTTAAAATATTTTATAATGATGTTTATATTCTATTTTTGTTTTTGTAAACGGGAGTTCGATAAATTAGAGTATAGCCTCAGCATCCCCTGCGTGTGATGCCTTTATTGTACAGTGACCGGCTGGTGGAGTGCATTCAGTGTTACCACTAGGGTTGTTTCAGCAGATCTTTTATGCGGATCAGGGCAGAGTCCTCTTTCAGCGAAGTTGTAGTCTTGATTTTGTGGTCCTTATATATATATATAGTCACATAGATTTGTCGTTGTCAGGAAAATGCACATGCTTATGTATATTATATACAGGTTTAACACTGAGCTAATGGTGTCGCCGGCATTAGATGGCAACATATACATTAATCACTAGGATTTGTTTTAAGGGGGAGGGGAGGAGGGACATAAGACAAAGAGAAAGGGGGTAGGGGTGATGGAGAGGATGAGGACCAAGGAGGGAAGGCCCGGGGGAAAGGCAAAGAGCTACAGATTTTAAAGTCTCCTTTGAGCGTGGTAAAGAAAGAATGTACTAGCTCGCAAGTGTAACTTTTCTTTTGTTGTGGAAACTGTGTGTGTGTGTGTCTTGGACGTGCATTTTTCACACTACACAGGTTAATAGAATGTTGATGTATGGTATTGGTGCTATGTGACCATTGAGTTTCTAGTGTAGGCCAACTTACAACAGTGCTGTGCTCATTGTGGCGAATGCTCATCATCAAGTAAATGAGTTATAAGATTTAGTATGCTGCGGTAGAAGAAATGGTGCACCTCGTGATGTAATGGATTCCTACAGTCTTTTGGTCAATGAATCTGAAATCCGCTGCATAATTATACTGTTGTACGTTGAAGTTCGTAGTCTGTTCAGTTTTATATGGTGAAAACAAGCCAAATGTTCATCGTTATTACGTTAAGCATGCCATCGTATACTGATCCATGATGATGATGATAAGAATAAATAAATTAATTAATAATAATAATAATAATAAAATAATAATAATAATAATAATAATAATAATAATAAGCCTAATAATAATAATAATAATAATAATAATAATAATAATAATAATAATAATAATAATAATAATAATAATTTAAAACTTAGTGCTAAATCACCAATCAGACTCGAAGAGTGGCGATCTGTAGGCTATTAACATACACGACCACATGTTTTGCACCCTCTTTCATGCGCTACAATACACATCTATCACTCAAATATGTGGTGTAAAGGCATGGAGATCAATATTAGACAACGGAAAGGAAATCGAATGTCATTTAAAAAAAATCAGGTCCACTGCATCCAATACCATTATTGAAGGGAGGGAGGAAACCAGAGTACCCGGATAGAACTCTCGGTGACCTGAAAGTCTCGTAGCTAAGATATATCTCTCAAATCATTCTCACAACAGGTTTATTTTGTTGATAATTAATTATTTATGATCTTGCCTATGTAATGTGTTTTTATACAGTGAGTATCCTGGTGGCAAAACAAATTTTCCTTCTTGATGGAATAAAGAATATATTGACTTGACTTGACTTGACTTGATATAAGTTCGTCCCTGGCGGGAATCGAACCTACGCCCTTCGGCATAGAAATCCGACAGCTAACTGACTGCGCCCCGAGCCCACCCTTACTGACGAAGGATGCGTAGTTTTACATGCAAAGAAAGAAATGAACACTAAGCGAACGAACAAAAAAAAAAAAAAAGACAGAAACACCAAGGATATGCTCAGCGTTCAAATGTCACCAAAGTTGTTTGACATCGCATTGATATCAAGATACCAAATACCAGATGACTCGATCCCCATGTTTGTACACAATAAAATTTGACGCATGGGCAACGTGACATAACCCATGAGACATGGCAAGGACAACACCATACTCAATAAATAAAACATCAAATGTAACATCCTCATTCATACACACAAACATATTCTCGGACACTCCAGCTATAGAACACTGGTCATGAAGAACATAAACATTATTAAGACAATATCAATTGTACTAGACAGAGATATAAATTATTGCACGCGGCCAAAGGGCATGATTAAACAGAAGTTATAACAGTTAAATATGTAAGTTAAGACCTTAAAACAAATTAGATACGACAGTTTTATTTACGACACTAATTAAAAGTATACAGACCCGGAAGGAACGCATTCTTGATCTCTGACGATCACAATGGTTATTATAACGTCGTACTTGTTGTTAACCTGTTGGACTGGTAGATTAGGCAGAAGAAGAGGTGAAATTCCTTGCGGAAATATCATCTAAATTTGACACATTCTAAAAGTTTCCTGCAAGTGCAATATTGCATACATAGGAATTACAGAATAACGTATTCAGCGCTAGACAATATAAATAATGTCTAAAGTATCACAGGTCTCCATTTATTAATATGTATATATTATGGTAATATTGGAGGCGAGCATTTATAGTTTGCTAACAAAGTGATATGCACAAAAAACGCTTTTGGGTTTACCGAAGTTATAAGAAAACAATCATATGTGAAATGTGTTCCAACCTCCAAACCGTAAAACAATTGACAAGACTAATTTTTCTCACCGATGTGAAACCTGAAACAGGTAAAAAGAACACAATAAAACAAGATTATTTCATGACTTGGCAACTGGACCTTTAAGAGGCTTTTGTGAGTTTTACTGACGGATTAATATTAAGTAACCTGGTATGCCCGGTACAGCCCAAGATGAGAACACTAGTTCTTGTTGGACGTGTGCACGCTTATAACTTGTATTTATAATGCCTATCGTCAAACACGTCCTTTCTACAGACATGAGGTATAGGCCAATGTGACGTTTTGAGTCCAGCTTTCTTAAAAAGAACTGAGAGTTATTTGTACATTAGGTCGTACGTGCCTGTACCTACCTTCTTCCGGTTAGCAACCACGATCGGAGGTTGAGTTCATTGACGTTATGGGTATCACCGACTAAAGGCAGTAGACTAGTCGGGTATAAACAAGAATACCATTCATTCTCCTACATCTTTATGTTCTGTTAATGTTGAATAGACCTGCAATGAATGGAAGAAATGATTGCAGCTGACCAGAACTCGTTAGTCTGTGATCGCAACTTCGATGCTAGTTTTTAGACAACAATTGCTAACTGATATAGTGTACAGCTACCGCCATGATCAGACTACATCATCTTGTTCTGATGAACCTGCTAATTCTCCGTTTAACGGCAAACCGTATGCAAGCAGTGCTTCATCGATCTCCGGACAATCTCAGACATTCAACAGTGTCAGCTACAGGCGAATTAAACGCCAGACTGACCTCCGACATTTCCTTGTTTGAATTGGCCTCCACCAGAGTAGACGACAATTCCATTTCCGGCGGGTTTTGCAAAACGTGGATCGGGACAATAGTGGCGCCAAACATGACGTGGGAAGAGCCTCATTGCAGACGATGTCGCTGTGACTTGCTGGACGGTTCGCTGTGTGAAGGTCCTGTGTGCAACATCCATTATCACCCTTATTTGGAGATCAACTGTGAGGAGGTAAGCAATGCAAAACTAATGTTAGTTGAATAAGCATGACGGTAGGTTGCGACATCTATGTTTCTTAGATTTTAAGCCACTTGGACCTTGTTTCCATGATAAGATAAGATAAGATAAGAATATTTATTCACCAAGTAAAAACGTTACAAGGATTTTGGTGTGGCATGGCGACAGTGAAATACATCTTTTCTTGCACAGTCATTCATCGTGTCATACACTTAACATATAACTATAACATGTATACAGCACTAAAGGATAGGTAAACATAGTAACATACATCACTCATCAGTCATATAAAGTTATGGAGTCAAACACACCCTGCAGGTAAAACAAAATACAGCATTAAAACAATTTAACAGCATTAAATAAAATGAGAATTATTAAGAATGTTAGGCTTCACATCCAAATCTACACACACAACACACCACACACACACACACGCACACCCACACACACACACCCACACAGCATAGCATACTCGTACTCCTATTTCACAAGGTACAAATCAGGCAATGGTTGTGAGTTTTCAGTTTATACAGATCATTCCATGTTTGGTGATGTACTGAGGACAGCGTCAGGGAAGAAACTGTTTCTGAATCGAGAAGTTCTGGCTCTTAAAGCGCGGAACCGACGGCCAGAGGGCAGAAGCTCGAAGAGACTATTGGCTGGGTGTGATGGATCGCAGACTGTCTTTTCCGTTTTCCGTTTCATTCGCGTTGTGAAAATGGAGGCGACAGATGGAAAGTCGCAACCAGCTATTTTGGAGGCAGTCTTAACAATGTGCTCGAGCTGTTTCTTTTCTATCGCGGTTGTGCTGCCGTACCAGACAGTGATAGAGAAGCACAAAATGCTCTCTATCACCGCGCGATAGAACTGTGCCATAATTTTACTAGACATACCGAACTTTCGCAGCTGTCTCAGAAAGTGGAGACGCTGTTGGCACTTTTTTTTACAATAAACGTGGTGTTATTATTCCAACTCAGGTCGCTCGAGATGACAGAACCGAGAAATTTGAACGAGTCGACCTGCTCAACGGTTTCCCCATTGATGACAAGGGGCAATACCGGGACCTTTATTCGGCGAAAGTCGATCACGACCTCTTTTGTCCTCGAGACGTTCAGTTCCAGGTCGTTGTCCGAGCACCAGCCAACCATTCTTCGAACCTCTTCCCGATACGCTGGCATCAAGCACTCATGAAGGGACATGATTTACATTTCAATTGTTTTTGGCCGTGTACAGTGTGAGCGGCAAGAGTTCTGAGTTTACCCCTTGGGGTCATGAGCAATCTTGCCACTGTAGATTGTTCAAACCTATAAAGGGAACAGTGAAAGCCACAGTTGAAAACCTGTCTTTCCTTTATAGGCAAGACGCTTCACTGCGGCAACAGTACCCCCGTTGGAGTGCCGGGGGTTTTCAGTATAAATAGTATCCCCACTTTATGGAAATTTAGTGCTTTAAATTCCCACTGTCGCTGTCTTCCTCATTTACTCTTTCCTATTCTTGCTCTGTCCTTCACTCTGCTATACTATCTTCTTCTTCGCTAGATCAATGACCTACCTTTTTTCTTGAAAACTCTTCCTGGACAAGACTCCTTGTTTGTGTATGAGGTCTGTTGGATCAGCTTGGGAGTGTTGGACGCTTTCTGCCGGGTGGTCACTAGGGCTTCCTATGAATGTACTATTTAGCACTATAGGCATTTTATATGTATGTGTTTGGTTGATGATTTATAATGATGTTTGTATTCTATTTTGTTTTTGTAACCGGGGTGTTCGCGTAGTTGAGGTCAACCCTCAGCCGTCCCCCGCGTGGGATGTCTTTATTGTAAAGTGACTGGCCGGTGGAGGGCATTCAATTTTCCCACTGGGTTGTTTCAGCAGATCTTTTATGCGGATCGGGGGTTGTCCGGTCCTGATTTGGCTCGGAAGAGTCCGCTGGACCTAAAGCAACAATAAATCAATCAATCAATCAGTTCTGAGTTACCATAGCGAACATCATCATCATCATCATCATCATAACATCATCATCTACTTCTTCTTTATTATTATTATTATTATTATTATTATTATTATTATTATTATTATTATTATTAATTATGATCATCATCAGCATCATCATCTTCATCATCATCATTACTATTATTAAGCGTACTACCTTGCCTTTTACAGTGGTCAGATGACGACTGCTGCTGCTTACACTCCGGATGCTCTCACAATGGAAAACGGTACGCGGCTAACGATTGGTTCCAGCTGACCCCAGGCGACCCTTGCACTTTATGCAAATGTGACCCATCGGAGGGCGTACCGCAGTGCGTGGAGATCACGTGCCCCAAAGCGAAATGCGTTGACCCACAGACGATTCCTGGAGAGTGCTGTCCCTTGTGTTTAACAGGTTGAACGCTGATCTTTTGCTGTTTTATCCTCTTTACAATACAATACAGTACAAATCAATGCAGTACAATCAGTAAACCTATTATTCATTTATTATTTAATCTTTCTTATACAGCGCCTTCCCAGTTCAAGAGCTGCTCAAGGCGCTGGCCGATACAGGATCAAGCCTCCCGAAGCTCCCCCATTTGCAACCTTTGAGCGCCCAGTCTGACGCCCAGACGACTGCGCACAATCCTGGGCGACCGGGCATGGGGAGAAGGGACCTAGTGTCTGCTGGGGGTACTTGGGCAGCCCGCACTCACCCGTATAGGACATGAGCGTTAGGATCTTTAAAGTCCGTGCGATGTAATGCGTTCGTGCACAGGCTAGACCTCGGTTGTTGTTGTCAGTAGGTCTAACCTTCTCCGAAGGTTAGACCTACTGAACTTCCTTCTAGTCGTTCTGGTTTTCTTTTCATTGTTTGTTTTTTTCTTCTTTTTCTTCTTCGCCTTGAAGAACATCTTGATATTTTCTTTTTCTTCTTCTTTGTCCCACCGCCGTAGCTCAAGCGGTAGAGCGTTCGCCTTGCACACCGGTGACCCAGGTTCGAGTCCCGTGGTGGGCGAAATAAAAGTGGCCATTTTTCACTGTCCATTTTAGCTGCACGATTGCTCTGGTGGTTCAGTGTTGATTTAGGTCCGTAACTGGGATGGTTATCCCCCTCGGCCATATCGCCAAAGGTAAAGGGTGTTAAACCTCAATGTTCACACTTTCTTCTTCTTCTTCTTCTTCTTCTTCTTCTTCTTCTTCTTCTTCTTCTTCTTCTTCGTTTTCTTCTCCTTCCTTCATCCTCATCATTATCATCATCATCACTATCGTCATCATCATCATCAACAACACCAACACCATCATCAATATCGTCATCATCATCATCATCATCACCATCATCATCACCAACTTCATCATCATCGTGTTCGCTTTGATTGACAGGCTTCAACTGCGGCCTGCCAGACCTCCTTATCCCGGACAACCACAGCTTGGTCAACCCCGCATCTATTCCAGAGTCCTCTTTTCAAGTGGTGTCGTTTCATGCGGATGCTGCCCTTAGATGGAACTGTACCTGTGCGGTAGGTATACTGGGATGTTCTCTTTTTTTACACGCCACTTTGCTTTGTATCGGGCGCTGACCAGGATGAGAAAACCGGGCTGTCCCGAGCTAACTATTAGCAAAGTCCCCTATTCCTTCTAGTGTCTAGGGACACTAATATTCCCAACGAACTATTAGCTCAAGGCGGGAAAAATGACGTCAGGGAAGTGCAACCAATCAGCAGCTGTCTGAGGGTACATTTTGTATCTCTTCCAAGAAAGAGGCGTCATCCATTTTGATGAGCTGCTTCTCACTTGATTTGTGGATTTCAGCCTGATCATGTGGCGGCTACGCCCGAAGAAGTAGCAAAACAAAGCGCACCCTTATAGTCTCATGTTTAAGCAACCACCATCGTATTAATAATGGGTCTTAACATTTTATCTGATTTCAGAATCCAGGAGAGAAGGCTGTATGCGTCGAAGTTCCTGCCAACGTGACCCACTGAGCCTACGATTTTTCGCCTAAAACAGTGCTGTCTGAGAATGTGATTGATACACGTGCATGAAATACAACCAACGTGTGAAGTTCGAATAAATAGTAAATATATCAGGGGCGGATTTTGGGGGTGTGCAATTGTGCCCGTGTACACACACCCCTAGCGGTAAAAAAAAAAAAAAGGAGGGAGAAAAGGAGAAGAAAGAAGATAAAAAAAAACTGTACTAATTCTCACTCACCACACAGTTTCATGTACCTCCAAATTAGTTTTTTAAAATTATTTTAATTTTTTTTTATTCATCAGATCTAGATAAACAGGTATTTTTTGGTACATGCATCAAGTCAGTTTTGAATAAAAGTGATGTGAGTGGCTATTTCTTGTTTTATTTGCAGTAACCTTACCTGTCTTTTTATAAACCTTTATGCAAGATGTTCTGCTGTTGTAAATTTTACCACCAGAGTTTGCAGAGGGGGGTGTGGTTAGGAGGAGGAGGGACTAAAAGAGGACTTTTAGCACAAAACAATACTGTTTTCAGTCCTCAAAATAATGCCCAGAATGCTCCAGCTTGCACAGGTGTTACCCATTAGTTTCAATTTTTTCATGCATCCCCCCCTCCCCCCCCCCTCTTCCGGAGCCCCCCTAGTTCGCAGGCTTGTGCTTTTGGCTTCGCCATTTCGCATTAATGATTTCAAGGAAGAGTGCACACCCCTTCAACCATGGCAAAATCCGCCCCCTGTATATGGACATTTAGATCTAAGTAACTAACGCCCTGTCTATACCAAATCTATCTCTAGACACATGCCAATACTATTTGCAACTTGCACACACACACACACACACACACACACACACACACACACACACACACACACCCACGCACCCACACACACACACACACACACACACACACAGTACTCCTATATTGATGTCTTCGTTTCGGTCAACCATGGGTGGTACTCATGAAGTAATGTTCAAAATTACATTGTAAGTAAATCAAAGCCGCAGCTCCTGAATACGACCCTATTCATGTGTTTTTCTCTTAACTACTCGACTAGGTCCCGCTATCACTAAATCTAAGTCTTTCTTTCTTTCTTTTTTCTTTTTTTTTTTCTTCTTTTTTTTTGATCCCCCTCCCCCTCCTCTCTCCCACCCTTTTCAATCCAATATCATCGCATCCTGTTCCATTGTAGTCCTAGAGGCACTGTGGTCTAATGGTAGTGCTTTGGCTGGCAAATCTGAAGGTCCCGGGTTCGAGCCCTGTCCGGGCCATTGTGTTGTGGCCCTGGGAAAGAAACTTTACTCCCGTTTTCTACTCCTTCGGGTGAGAGTATAAACCGAGGTCTAGTCTGTGTGTCGCATACATTCCATCATAACGGACTTTAAAGATCCTGACGCTCATGTCCTAGACGGTTGAGTGCCGGTAACAAGAACACACCCAGCATGCACTTGGTCCTTCTCCCCCATGCCTGGCTGGCCAGGATAGTGCTCGATAGTGCTCGATAGTGGGAGAGAGGAGGGGGAGGGGGGTCAAAAAAAAAAGAAAAAAAAATAAAGAAAGAAAGACTTAGATTTAGTGATAACGGGACCTAGTCGGACCTAGTGCTCAGTTGTCCGGGCGTCAGACCATGCGCCGAAAGGTTGCGGGTGGGCGTCTCGGACCGTTGGAGTTAGATCCTGTATCGACCAGCGCCTAGAGTCTGGTCAAGTACGGCGAGATAAGTGCGCTATAAAAATCCTCAATAGTAATAATAATAATAATAAAAGTGGTGTTTCACCCGTCCCCTATACGCTTAATGTGTCCGGGGACGTAAATTTATTCACACACACACACACACACACACACAAAAATAATAATATTAATAATAATAATCTAGCTACCACTTTTCCCCATCTAGACCTATAAAAGTCTTAGCTCAGACTCTTCATAATGAAAGATATTCCTCCACTTTGTGTCGTGTGCCTGTGGCCTACGCCGAGCAATAGACCTTTTGCAGCTGTCCCTGGTGTTATCAAAAAACGGGGATAAGATGGGGGTGGGTGGAGGAGGGGAAACGATGGATGAAATAAGATCTTTCAAAGATGGACAAAGGCGCGTGATGTGGACTTGTGGCACGGAGGACGCCAGTGCGAAAAGTCCGACATTTATAGTCTATGAATCCCCTATAGTTGGGGTGCCGGGGTTTTCTGTATAAAAGTATCCCCAATTTGTGGAAATTAGTGCTTTAAATTCCCACTGTTTCTTATAGGTGTTACATTAAAACTGCACAATAATCAAAAATCTTAATTTTGCATGTGTGTGTGGGTGTGTGTGTAGTACTACGTGTGTGTAATTATGTATGCAATTTTATTTAATTATCAAATTATAAAATTAGGAGTCTCCTCTCTGAAAAAGACGGGTGAGTGCCGGTAACAAGAACACACCCAGCATGCACTTGGTCCTTTTCCCCCATCCCTGGCTGCCCAGGATTGTGCTCAGTTGTACGGGTGTCAGACCATGCGCCCAAAGGCTGCGGGTGGGCGTCTCGGGCGGTTTGAGTTAGATCCTGTATCGGCTAGCGCCTTGATCCTTAGGCTAAGGCGCCTTACAAATGACGAACATTATTATTATTATTAAGTGAACACTATCTATCTATCTATCTATCTATCTATCTATCTATCTATCTATCTATCTATCTATCTATCTATCTATCTATCTATCTATCTATCTATCTATCTATCTATCTATCTATCTATCTATCTATCTATCTATCTATCTATCTATCTATCTATCTATCTATCTATCTATCTATCTATCTATCTATCTATCTATCTATCTATCTATCTATCTATCTATCTATCTATCTATCTATCTATCTATCTATCTATCTATCTATCTATCTATCTATCTATCTATCTATCTATCTATCTATCTATCTATCTATCTATCTATCTATCTATCTATCTATCTATCTATCTATCTATCTATCTATCTATCTATCTATCTATCTATCTATCTATCTATCTATCTATCTATCTATCTATCTATCTATCTATCTATCTATCTATCTATCTATCTATCTATCTATCTAAGTTTGCAATAACTTCTGGTATCTGTTGGCACCGTCCAACTGACATGTGAAATGCAAGTGTTCAAACCACTCAAGGGGACGACAGACAGTAAAAACATCACACACTGCACACTCCTGCTACCACGTGTATATCTTTTACAATTATTTATTACTCTCAGTTCAGTTCAGTTCAGTAGTTAAATTAACGTCCCAGGACACAGTGCGTATAGGGGACAATCACTATTACCAGAGAGAAAGGAAGAAGAGAGAGATCACTTCGCGATATCGCCTCTATGAGAAGTGATGTACGGTGGAGGAGTTACGTCCCTTCAACCTCACATGGGCTTGCTTTCGGTTCTTAGTCTCTTGTCTATATATGGGGCTTTTTAATTATATTTTAAAAAAATGTTTTAGACCGCGATTTTCACCTTTTGCTGTTGAAAATGTTTGAAATAAGGCTTTTCAAATTTGAGAAATTTTTTTTTTATACACATCTGTTTATTTTTTAATGACTTGCTGCCTCTTGACCGTAAGGGTGTTATGAGCGCTTCCTAAACTGTAACCCGTGATATAGGTGGCTTTTGCATTGTTTTGTTGCTTGAAATAAACAGTATGTATAAGATAAATTGAGTTAAAATTAAAATAATAATAATATTTTAAAAAAAAAAAAAAAAAAAAAACAACACACTAGTCTAGAATATGTGTCATACATGCGTAATTTATTTTTTGTTCCGTATGGGGTTATACAGCATACGGATTGATTGGCAGTTTTAGTGTGTATAATTTGTGCGTGTGTGTGTGTGTGTGTGTGTGTGTGTGTGTGTGTGTGATATAGAAAGAGATGGAGATCGAAATATAAATAAAGATATTGACTAATTCGAAACGCAAATCTAGTTGTGAACACGGAAATTCATTTATTTACAAAAATATGCTTCGATTGATTTCAACATAATAATTAGGGTACGTAATAATTATACTCTCTCTCTCTCTCTCTCTCTCTCTCTCTCTCTCTCTCTCTCTCTCTCTCTCTCTCTCTCTCTCTCTCTCTCTCTTTCTCTCTCTCTCTCTCTCTCTCTCTCTCTCTCTCTCTCTCTCTCTCTCTCTCTCTCTCTCTCTCTCTCTCTCACTCGTATTTAAAAAAAGGTGAACAAGGCAACTTTCTGTGATCACAAATGAAACCATCCTGCAATCAACCCTATATATTTCATTCAAATTGACAATACATTCAGTGAGTCTTGTGACAAAATAAAAGGTTGGCATCTGTATTTTATATTAGAATATTCTGCCACAACCTCATTTAATTATAACAGGATACGAAGTTGAGGAATTACAGACACAGTTCGGTGGACAGCAAATAACAAGCCGCTAAAATTTTGCTTTTCTCATACTGTCTTTACAATCTCTTTTTTTTTTTTTTTTTTTTTTAAATTTAAGTAGCCTTGGAGTTAACAATTGCAGAGAACATGACAATAGTGAGCTAATTAGTGCGGCAAATCAAGTTGGGTTACTTAACAAACATCACATTAATCACGTTTATACCAAGACTTTGCAGTGCACCAGAATCGTTTTACATTTAGATCTAGACAGTGGATGATACATGACAGCAAACGGCCAGATTGCACCCCTTTTTAGTTCTACTGTGGCTTATTGACACTGACAATGACAGTAGTGAGTAGGCGTACTTTTTATTGATACTGAACTAAATTCAAGTTAATTATCACTAAGTACTAACCCTACGCACAACCTTTATTAATTCCTTGGGCTAATCCAAACCGTTTCTTACACGAAACATCACCTTAGTTCCAATCCGTCTTGTATCATTGACAACCATTCATTGACAGGTCTTGGTCATCATAATTCATTCATATCATGATTCTTGTCTGTCAGAATAGATCTACAATTTCTTCAAGAACTTAACCGTTCTTCTTCCTTTGGGAAACGAAAAAAACTCTTCCCCTTGCATGCAGCCTTTAATCGTGCATTTGTGCAGTTCAAAGTTGCACAGTGGTCACCGTAACTGCTCCTGCGATTTTTTTCCCCCTCTCCATCAGATCTTCGCTCTGTGAAGCAGGCCTTTTCACACATGTTACAATCAAGTCGCATAACTCTTGACGCGTCATCACACCAATGGCGTCACTGCGCGGTCTATATATTCCTGGTCTATGCTATTACTCTCGACATTTTTGCCCCTCATATAGGGCTTCCTCAGGCGTACCTGGCAACATACAAAACGCCATGTTCTTTGTGACCAACCTTAGCTGTATTGTTTTGCTTATACTTATTCACAACTTTCCGGCACCTCTCATAAAAACTCGTGGGTATCGCCATTATAAATTAAAACGAGGTTATATGAAACCAAGTTCCGGTATGGCTTGTTTTGCTTTTATCAAAGCTTGATGCGTGACTTTTAAATATGGCAAATTGCCGAAAACGACGATTGTTAGAGCCAGAAAACGAGAGGGATAAGTATAAAAACGGTGGAGGAAGTACATGCTCAGTGAAAGAATGCAAAAAAACAATCGTAGAGGCCTGTATTTGTGGCGACTTCGGAGGTGCGTCGATCATCGACAGAAAGTGAAACAACATAGCTTCGCCGTCGCAACCTTCACAAAACACGAAGTAACTGACTATTTTAGGCGAGCGTTGTGGCCAAGTGGGCTAAGGCGGGACTAACTTGCCTTGTCCACAAGCTGTGCGCCTGACAGGTGTGGGTTCGAGCCAGCATCTGGGCGTTATGTTTTTCCGAATATTTTTCAAAAATTCACAAATAATGTTAGGTAGGTAGGGTTTAGGCGCGCCACTGGCGATAGAAAGGGATAATAAACTGCATCAAAAAAAATAAAAATATGTGAGGGTACGATACAGGTGGCCAGTGACACATGTTATTATTCTTGAATATTTGGAAATAACTCACTAAAACACGCGTAGAAAAAAAACCGGAAGTATTTTTCATAGAGGGGATTCCCGTTGGTGCATAGGATAGCAGAAAAGTGTGAATAGGAAGAACAAAAATGACGATCACACACCTTGCATTTCTTCAACTTCTAGTTAGTTCTTGGTTGACACGAAGTTTTCGCGTCTCACGTCGCAGGGCTGTCAGCCACAATTTTCTTCTGTAGGTCGCTTTTTAATTTTACTTTCCTAGAGGGATCTTGATGAAAAGAGCAGAATCCTCCCTTTCCTTTTTCTGTTTCGCGTTGCCTTGAACATTGTACACGAAACAGAAGTAGCTTTTCTTCTCCACCCCCCCCTACCCCCCATTTCCCCCTCTCTTACTACTTCCACCCCTCCCACCCATCCTCTCCTCCCTTGAATGTGAGAATGCCGTCTGCGCATTCGTGACGGCCGAAATGTGCAAAAGGTCTACTGACGTCACGACTACGTATGTTTTAAAAACAAAATTAAAAAAAAATAAATAAATAAATAAAATACATTTTTAAAAAAATGATGTGTCGTCATAGTTTTCCAAAGATCACAGAAAATGGTTTGTGTTACTTATGAACCAGCAGATAAGTGTGGCACTGCTTTCCGCTTCAAAAGGCTACAGAGCAGTCGATATTTTTCAACAATAAGCAATCCTTTCAAATGACAACGACAGCGGAAGATATTTTTCTCAAAGACTTTGACCTCGTGCGGATGTCGTGTTGTGACAAACAGCGTGCCAAATCAACATGTATGCGTTGAATGCTTGTAGCCTACAGTGCAATCCTGATTGATAATGACCATCGTTTGTGTGCTTTTGGCCACAGTGTATGAACACTCATTTGCCGAGCAGTGGGGAGAGCCCACGCGCAGTGAGTACTTTAGGACTTTCTCTGTGTCGGGTACAACATAAGCATGCTGGTCAATTTCAAAAGCACTGACTGTAGAAGATTTTCGGATGTAGCCCACGACAGTGTGTCTTTGGTACCCACACATCACTTTGATTCAAACCGTGGAAACCGTACTGAGAGCATTGATAATTTTACCAAAAAAGAGGTATTTGAGTTAATCATTCTTCATGTAATCCTGGGGCCTGTCATCATGGTGGCTAACGTGTTCGTAATTCACGTGGTCATCACCAGCAAGGCGATCTTCAATTGTTCCAACACCTTTCTGGTCTCTCTGGCCGTGACAGACTTCTGCCTGGGGACAATGCTACTCGTTGCATCCTTGCAGTATTATTCAACGTCCATCAGTATGTACTTTAATTGCCACGTGGAGTACTGTGTCCCATTCGTTTGTTTCAATTTCTCCCTCATCTTCTGTTCATTCCTAGACATTTGTGTCATTGCGTTGGACCGCTACATCTCCATATTCTACCCCTTTCAATACCACCATCGCCAGAGCAAAAAGACGGCAACCCAAGTCATCGCTGTTGTGGTGTGCCTGGGTTTCTTCCTGGGTTATTTACCCATGATTGTAGGAGACTACAACACTAACTTCCATTGGTGTTCGGCTGATGTTGTTTTCAGTCGGAAATTCCGTGTGTTCGTGTGTTGCGGACTTTTTTTCTTTGTCGTAACAGTGACCAGCAGCGTGTACCTGAGGATCGCCTGGTTGAGCTATTGCATAAGGAAGAACATCCGGACTTTGACAGTACATAGACAACGATTTCTCCCCTCCGTGGTCTGCAGCCCTGATGATGGCGTGGATGTAGCCCTTGAAGAGGAAAATGCCTTAACCTTAAAGGGCTCTTTCAGAAGTCTGACAGTGATTCAGCAACCGCTGGTGATGGTGGGCAAGCTCTCGCAGATGCTGAAGACTAAGATGCTGCAAGAGGTGAAGTCAGTGAAGATATTCGTCACGGTGCTGGGTACCCTAGTGGTGTGCTGGACGCCGTACCTCCTCCTGGTAACCACTATCGAAGGTCATAGCCTGGCTTTAGACGTCTCTCTGGTCATGGCTCACTTTCATTCCGCTATCAACGCCATCATTTACCCCTTCTTCAGCCGGGATGTGAGGAAGATCTACAAGGCTAAGGTATGCTTCTGGAACCCTTATTGTTCCAACATTGATAGCGACAGCCAGCACGACTTCACCCGTCACACAAAAAGTAAGACAGATGCCAACATGGTCGATACTATAGCAGAGACGGCTAGGAGGATAAGAATGATTTCCACAGTGGACGCTCCAATACTGCGTACACCTTCTTTGGACGATATATTTAATAGGTTAGTAGAGGGCAAAATTCACACAGACGTCACCACGGGATTTTGCTGGATGCGTCCCAGAAGTTCAGTCACAAAACTCAAAAGGTTTAGCAGATCTGAACCGAGCAGATCCAGTTCCACTATATTACTAGGTTCCGGTTCTTCTAATGCCTATAATTTGTTCGAAGACAGCGGGCATCGCATTATCGTGGATCCGCAGAAGCATCAAACGAGTGTGCCTATTCCTTACATCATCGTATCCAGAGATCGGTTCGGACGCGAGGAAGTGGAAGCGCCGAAAGGTCTAGCCGAGATTGCATTGGCTATTTCTAAGAGAACCAAGCTCTTGTCTCGTTCCAGGGCTGCCAGGTCGCCGCCAATCTCGCCTGAATCCCATTCGACTGCATGTTATGAATGGAGCGAGAGGAACAGTTCACCTACGCAAAGGCAAGTTGCCTCTGAGTCTGATGTTAGGCCTTCTGCTGCTTCCGGACAGGAAAATGGCAAGAAAGCAGACACCACTGGAACTGCTGAAAATCACGCTTCGAAAGACATGGAGGCTGACGCCTTGGAGACATTTAAAACACCTAGTGCATATAAGGATTCTGTCGATTTGACACATTCCGCAAGTCTTTTTGATGTTCCCCACACGTCTGAGTTTTCTTGTGCCACAAGGCATTTCCTAAGTCTCCCAGTTAATTATGAATTACCATTTACTGATGCTCAGAGACGTTGGCAGAGCGTTGCTTTACGGTCTCCAAACGTAGCTCAGACACATTTGTGGACACACACAAAGTCAAGTCTTGTGCATCGGACTCTGTGGATCCCACCAAAGCGGAGTCTTCTTGACACACCGTTGTTAAATCTCGCATTAACAGGAACTCGATTTTTTTGGGGAGGTGGGGGTGGGGAGGGGGGTGGAGGGGACGCTACAAACACTAATGAAGTCCCTCTAAAGTTACATGGTGACCCAGGCGTGTCTCCAGAATACACTTCTTAACTCGGAACAAAGCAGATAGCCATCATACCACTTCCTCTTCATCTGGACCCTTTGGGTCGTAGTAGGTCTGTGAATTTCAAATCTATTTCAACACAATCAGTCTTCTAGGGGCAAAAAAAAAAGTCGTGATGCACATTAATGCGACTGATGATCGTGACCACGTACCCCTGTGATGTTGGGATGTTATTCAGCCTTCCTTGTGAAAAGTTGCTTCATGATACCAGTCTTCTGAATAAGATCCCTGAACAGATGTGTGAGATCAGACTTCTGAACAAGATCATCAAAAGTCCAATTATCCATGAATGTGCAGGTTGATTGATTGATTGATTGATTGTTGCTTTAGGTCCAGCGGACTCCTCCGAGCCAAATCAGGACCGGACAACCCCCGATCCGCATAAAAGATCTGCTGAAACAACCCTAGTGGGAAAATTGAAAGCCCTCCACCGGCCAGTCACTTTACAATAAAGACATCCCACGCAGGGGACGGCTGAGGCTTTACCCCAACTACTCGAACCCCTGGTTACAAAAACAAAATAGAATACAAACATCAATATAAATCAACAAAACACATACATATAAAATGCCTATATTGCTAAATAATAACATCATAGGAAGCCCTAGTGGCCACCCGGCAGAAAGCGTCCAACACTCCCAAGCTGATCCAACAGACCTCATACACAAACAAGGAGTCTTGTCCAGGAAGAGTTTTCAAGAAAAAAGGTAGGTCATTGATCTAGCGAAGAAGAAGATAGTATAGCAGAGTGATAGGACAGATCAGGAATGAGAAAGAGCAAATGAGGAAGACAGCGACAGTGGGAATTTAAAGCACTAAATTTCCAGAAAGTGGGGATACTATTTATACTGAAACCCCCGGCACTCCAACGGGGGTACTGTTGCCGCAGTGAATCAGTCATGCCTACAAAGTCAAGACAGGTGTTCAACTGGGGCTTTCACTTTTCCCTTTATAGGTTAGAACAATCTACAGTGGCAAGATTGCTCATGACCCCAAGGGGTGAATGTGCAGGAGCTGCGAGGATTCGTGGTACAGAGGAACATAGGAAGCAGTGGACCTCAGCGAACTTGACCTTTGAGAAAATGTTAATAGGAATGATCCATATGAAGGCTGAGAGGAACTAGGTAAAGGATCTGTTTAGTGAAAATAATCAAAATCGATCTTTCTTTCATTTTTATCTTCCTATTTATTAATTATTTTTTTTATAATGAACAAAGATGTATCAATGTCAAAGTAAAATTCAGACCTACGGTGCCACCGACTCGAAGAAAGACCGACCAACGGACTGCTACTACAGAATGATTGGCTATGAGTTGAAATACCTGAATATGAAACATAATCAAAACTGATATACAACCGGATTAAAATTCAAACTTTTATAAAGATATACAGCAAAACGTGTTTAGCAAAAGAAGTGCTGCCAGCAACCTTAACTTTATCTGGAAGAGAAAATACGACGGCAAGAGAAGGCTGCTTACTAACCTTGATGATGTTCCTATGAAGTTTGGTCAAGATTTATTCAGTGGTTATTAAAATATGACGAGAAACGTACCGACCGACCGACACTCGCCCCGTTTTGATTCCTGATTATTTAAAATATTATTTCTGGGCTATTGTGAGTCGCCCTGTTTATTATTTCTGCGCTATATAGTCTAATCAAAGAGCGTATTATAGAAAGAGGGGGAACTTGGTCCAGAACCGCGAGACGGAAGATACGAGTTACGCTCCCTTGTCGACATGCTAAAAATGGCTCGTGGCAGAAAGACAAAAGGCGACCGAGTAAAACAGGGCGGTGACTTTTGCACAGCCATCAATTGCCGTAATGCCAGATACAAGAAAAGTTGTGATGGTAAGTTTTTTTTTCAAGTTTCCAAGAGACAAAGAAAGGTAAATTGCAATCGAAAAACTTTTTTTTGTGTGTGTGTTTATATAGGCCTAAACCAAGACCGCTGCAGTGTTGTTAAAACAATCGGGGAGAGGCTTCAGTGATTCATGTTATGTCTATTCTATGTGCTAAAACAAAAACTGTTTGCTTGCTGACAGTTTACGTTTAAAAATGTCGCTCACTGTTTACGTTGTTTCTAGGTTGTTTGACTATTATATTTGTGCTTACATTTCAAAAGTAGATGTTGTCAGATTGGCAGTTTGGCTTCGTCAAACTGCTTATGTTAACAAGTTAAATTAGACTAAGCCTGTTTTCTCCTCGTGATCAAATACTGTGCAAGATAATCCTTTACCTAGGCACAAAAATGGCCCTTGATCTGGTGTAATCTCTTTTCGTTTGAGTGTAAACGGGAAAAAAAAAAGTAATGTAGAAACTCAGTCCTCGTTCTGATCTGTGAATTTCTGCGCATTAGATCTATATTGCGTGGAATGTTGTAGTCTAGGTTTGATTGTTCTGTCTGATAAATTAATTATTTTCCATGAAGTGACTGATGTTATTAAGCCAGTGATGTGGGAGGTGAGAGGGTTGGCGGGTTGGGGGAGACCTGATATAAATTAAATTCACAATATTAGTGAAACATTTTGTTATTGTGCTTTATTGTGATTGAATGACAGAGCTCTCTCTTCCCCCAATTGATTGAATGACAGAGCTCTCTCTTCCCCCAACCTCTCTCTCTTCCCCCAACCTCTCTCTTCCCCCAACCTCTCTCTCTCTCTCTCTCTCTCTCTCTCTCTCTCTCTCTCTCTCTCTCTCTCTCTCTCTCTCTCTCTCTCTCTCTCTCTCTCTCTCTCTCTCACGATTACGGATTTACACAGTTTCGGATAAATGAAACAGTCTGTCATGCATATTTTAATTTTAAAATATCTGTCGTTGATTAAAAAATAATAAATTCCAGGGCAGAAAACGAACCTATGACATACACACATAAGCAGCATAAAAGCACATAATAAATGTCAATAAGTAAACATAAACAAAAAAAATAAAAAAGAAAAAAAGACAGCAGTAGCGGAATGTTAATAATAATGATGGTTAAAAGTTTGGTTTTTGCAAACGTTGCCATAAAAATGTTCTTTTGCAATGGCATAGGCTCAATAAGTTACCACGCACAGATCAGTCATATAGCAGATGATGAAATATAGTCAGCCCGAGCAAAGGGAAATAATCCTTGAGAGCGTCTCGCATTTTTTTTATAGGACATAATGGAAGTTCCCCCTCTTTCCGTAATAAGCTCTTTGGTCTAATGGTCTCTCTTCTTGTTCTTGTTCTTGTTCTTGTTCTTCTTCGTCTTCGTCTTTCCGCTGACTACCACCTTCTTGAACTTTGGCCGCTGAGAAACATGGAAGTACAATGCTGTACGTGCAGGCTTAGGAAAGGGGGTGAGACAGGGTTGAGAGTGTGCGAAGGGGATGTGGTTGGGGCGGGAGATGGTAAGAAGCGGAGCGGGATGGGGGTGGGGGGTAGCGGGGGAGTGGGAAGGAGGGGAGGAAAGATGTGGACGAATGTTCAGTTTCGATTTTAATTCGATGGGGAGTCTGAGAGAATGGTTAAATGGAAGTTGAGATGCTTCTGAATTTTTGTTCAAGGGACCATTTTGACCAGGCTTCCTTGACAGGGTCCTTTGACCATTCACAATGAGTGTTCCCCCATTTGGGACAGAAAGCTTACCACAAGAAATAACTAGGTGTTTACGTTTTAGGTTGATAAAATAGACCCTGCGGTACCGTGCCCCAGACACCAGAGACGCACACTTAAGCAACGAGGTTCATTCAGAAATAGGGTCACAGGTCACACGGCTGTACAGTTAAAACAAAGGAACTCCATGTATAATACTAATAATACAATAAGACTTCCATTGTAGAGGTTGGAATGAGCAACGAAAGCCCACGTTATCATTGTTTAGGCAACCCCCCTACACCCCCCCCCCTCCCACTTAAAAAAAAGTATGTTTACAGTATCCCAACGGACCCTAATTTTTTTGTCCCGACCCTAAACTTTTGGGGGGATCGTCTGGAAACAAAAAATGAATTAAAGCCCAAAAAATCGCACCCAGCTGGTGGAACAGTTTAATAAACAAATAACAACAAACAAACAAAAGCCCACCCACCGACCCTATTTTTCTTTCCCCTATGTAGCCGTAAAAAGACAAATTAATTTTTTTTTTGGGGGGGAAGGGTGGTAGGAGGGGGGGGGGGCTTAATGTAATGACAATGCAAACTTTAGGGTAAGCCCGTCTTAGCAATAAGGCAAACAATTGTACAGTAATAGTGGCTGTGGTGTGTCAATGTTATTGTTTATGACCGTTGTTGTACCCTGTGAAAAAACAATCCTTGCTGTGCGTTGGTATAATACAGATTTTGTTCGTAGTGAAGATTCTCTCTCTCTCTCTCTCTCTCTCTCTCTCTCTCTCTCTCTCTCTCTCTCTCTCTCTCTCTCTCTCTCTCTCTCTCTCTCTCTCTCTCTCTCTCTCTCTCTCTCTCTCTCTCTCTCTCTCTCCATGGATTCTTCAATATGCTCCCTCTCTCTCCCTCTCTCTCCCTCTCTCTCTCACTCTCACACATACATACATACATACATACACACACACACACATACACACACACACACACACACACACATGTGGGGTCTGCTCAAGTTGAACAAAATCAAGAATGTGTGAAGGGGCGTTGACTTTGTGTGTGTGTGTGTGTGTGTGTGTGTGCGCGCGTATGCGTATGTGGGTGTGTTTCCGTGTATGCTATGCGTGCTCGCGCGCTCAAGATATAAGAATGTGAGTCAAGAAAACAACATGCGCGTACGGCCGTATAGATTGTTGATGTTGTTGTAAGTGCGATTATGGGTTAGTAGTTATTGGAATGATTCCGTTCCTATTGATTTATTATAATCATTGTTTTTGGTTAATAGTGCCTCTGTACTTTCTTCATAATTGTACTTTTCATGCTTGGGGGTGTATGCTTGGAATGATTGTACTTTTGTTATTTTCTTGTTCTTGATGTCATTGTTTGCGTACGTAATTGTTTTCTATTTAATGGGCCCAGAGCCAATTCTTTAAAAACATTATCGTATGGTGTCGTCTCTCTCTCTCTCTCTCTCTCTCTCTCTCTCTCTCTCTCTCTCTCTCTCTCTCTCTCTCTCTCTCTCTCTCTCTCTCTCTCTCTCTCTCTCTCTCTCTCTCTCTACCCCTTGGGGTCATGAGCAATCTTGCCACTGTAGATTGTTCTAACATATAAAGGGAACAGTGAAAGCCCCAGTTGAAAACCTGTCTTGCCTTTGTAGGCATGACAGATTCACTGCGGCAACAGTACCCCCGTTGGAGTGCCGGGGGTTTCAGTATAAATAGTATCCCCACTTTATGGAAATTTAGTGCTTTAAATTCCCACTGTTGCTATCTTCCTCATATACTCTTTCCCATTCCTGCTCTGTCCTATCAACTCTGCTATACTATCTTCTTCTTCGCTAGATCAATGACCTACATTTTTTCTTGAAAACTCTTCCTGGACAAGACTCTTGTTTGTGTATGAGGTCTGTTGGATCAGCTTGGGAGTGTTGGACGCTTTCTGCTGGGTGGTCACTAGGGCTTCCTATGATGTTAGTATTTAGCAATATAGGCATTTTATATGTATATGTTTCGTTGATGATTTGTAATGATGGTTGTATTCTATTGTGTTTTTGTAACCGGGGGTTCGCGTAGTTGAGGTAAACCCTCAGCCGTCCCCCGCGTGGGATGTCTTTATTGTAAAGTGACTGGCCGGTGGAGGGCGTTCAATTTTCCCACTAGGGTTGTTTCAGCAGATCTTTTATGCGGATCGGGGGTTGTCCGGTCCTGATTTGGCTCGGAGGAGTCCGCTGAACCTAAAGCAACAATAAATCAATAAAAAACTCTCTCTCTCTCTCTCTCTCTCTCTCTCTCTCTCTCTCTCTCTCTCTCTCTCTCTCTCTCTCTCTCTCTCTCTCTCTTTCTCTCTCTCTCTCTGTCTCTCTCTGTCTCTCTCTCTCTCTCTCTCTCTCTCTCTCTCTCTCTCTCTCTCTCTCTCTCTCTCTCTCTCTCTCTCTCTCTCTCTCTCTCTCTCTCTCTCTCTCTCAGAGAGACATGCTTTCATGCTTGCGAGCCCTTCCCTTCAGTGCACATAATATACACACACGCCACCATTTACACTCAAACACGTCTGGTCCTGATTTGGCTCGGAAGAGTCCGCTGGACCTAAAACAATAATCATGTAATGTAACTCAAACAGGTACACACCGTTGCATTTTTTGTTGTTACATTATTATTCTCAGAACGGGTCACAATCTGCGTCTAGAACATTGCGTCATCCCACGCAAAATTCTTCTTTCCCACCTCCCCCCTCCCTACCCCTCCCTTCCCCAAATTTTTCCTTTATTTAAAAAAAAAAAGGAAAAAAACAACAGAAGAAGACACTATTTGACGTCATAATTTGACGCCTATTTGTTCTTTGTTGTAAGTCTTCGCGACGAGAACTGACCAAAAATCAAGATACTGTGTCCCGTAAATAAATAGTGCCACGGCACCCTTTAAATGCAGTTTTGGTGATGTCGATGATCTTATTCCTACTTCTACCAGCATCGGTTGGTGAGTTAGTGGTTTATTTGTGTTGTTGTTTTGTACTACTACTACTACTTGTTTCCCCTCTGGAGTGATCCTGGCGCTCAGAACCTAGACGGGTTAGTCGGTGCCAGATACACAGATCACAGGGGCATTAAACAAGTAGAATAGATCCGCAATAGCAAAACGAGAGTGGATTCTCGGTCGCGCCGCGGTAGATAACAGAGTCGTTTAAATTATAAATAAGCCTACATGGATTGTACGCTAGGATCCACTTTCTGTTTTGCTATTGCGGGTGGCTATTTACTAGGGTAGTGCTCCTGAGCACAAAGTTTGTAACAAACACACCCCAAAAGCACAACAAGTAGCCGGCCTTCCCCCTAATACAGGTCGCCCAGGATTGGGCTCTGTTGTAGTACTAACGACGCGTTGGTACTATCGTTGCGGAAGTTGTGCAGAAATACCGTTGATAGGCGCCGAATCGCAATCAATCCATTTTTTGTAATGTTAAGCCTAAAGCGGCAAGTTGGTGCCTAGGAGGGGCTTAAGTTAGATCTGTATTGACCAGCGCCTTGAGCAGCTCTTGACCTGGAAAAGCGCTTCTATCTATCTATCTATCTATCTATCTATCTATCTATCTATCTATCTATCTATCTATCTATCTATCTATCTATCTATCTATTCTGTAGCCGATCGGAGAATTCGACTCCCGCCTCCCGGTTACCACCTTAGACACTACCCCGACCCGAACTGTTATTTTGTATTTATCCCTCGTAAGAGAGACATAAATATGTGTTGCCGTCCACGGCGGGGAAGCGTCAACCAGTCGCCTTCCATTCCGCCACAAACCCCACAGCTCAAATCGTCCTCATAGTTTTCCCAGTTCGAAACAGGTATGTTTGGAACAGCTACTGACTACGCCCAGTCAGTCTCCATTTACCGACTTCACAGCGAAGAACTGCCTTCAACAGTTACCCCGGTCCAGCATCATCCTGTTTCCGATCGTTGTGCACCATTTGTAGCCGAGCGGAGCGTTTGACTCCCGCCTCTCGGCCACCACCTTGAGAACACAGCCCGACCCCAACTGTGATTTTTTTTATTTATTTATCCATCGTAAGAGAGACATACAATACTAGTGGTTTTTGTACCCTGGCAAGCCAGGGTACACATGATGCTGTTTAAAATGTAGACAGAGAGAACTTTTGTCTGCGAGTTTCATTTGGACGATGATACCTCCCCATATCCCCCTTGATACCTCACCATACCCCCCCCCACCCTGATATCTCCCCGTCCCCCCCCCATGATGCCTCATCATACCCCCTTGATACCTCCCCGAACCCACTTGATACCTCCCCATACCATTTTAATGGAAGCGCGCGGAATGAGGCTATTACAGTTTGTGGACATTTTGTTTATTTATTTATCTCAGAAACGGTTAAACGATCGGTAAGGAAATGTCGGATAAAACGATTTCGCTGGTTTTGAGCACACAGCAGGCCTACTACTACTACTACTACTACTACTACTACTACTACTACTACTACTACTACTACTACTACTACTACTACTACTACTACTAATACTACTACTACTACTACTAATAATATTGAATATAGAATAATACAAATAGAAATCATAAAAAAAACAATAAGGTTTTAAAAGAAAATTTGATATAATAATAATGATAATAATAATAATAATAATAATAATAATAATAATAATAATAATAATAATAATAATAATAATAATATATTATTATTATTATTATTATCATTAGTATTAGTATTATTATTAGTATTATTATTAGTTTATTAATAATAACAATAATAACAACAACAACAATAATAATAATAATAATAATAATAATAATAATAATAATAATAATAATAATAATAATAATAATAATAAATTAAATGTAAAAAGTCTAAATTTAATAAAAATATCCATATTGTAGTGTAAAAAAAAAAAAAAACTTTTAAAAAAAATTATGGACCGCGTCAGTATCGATCTTGGGTCGCCCGAAACCGTAGGCGAAAGATTAAACCACTAAGCTACGAAGGCTTCGTAGAAAAACAACGAATTTTTTGTTCTATATGGGAAAACATGCTGAAACCTCAATTTGATTTGTAATGGAAGCGCGCGGAATGAGGCTATTGCAGTTTGTGGACATTTTGTTTATTTATTTATCTCAGAAACGGTTAAACGTTCGGTAAGGAAATGTCGGCTATAACGATTTGGTTGGTTTTGAGCACACAGCAGGCCGATCAGCAGCTCTCAGCACGTGCCCAGATCAGCGTCCATAGGAGACAAACTTTATAGTAGTGGCGAAGAAGGACTTCCGGCTAAGCAATTTATATATCGAAGAGACTATTGGCAATCGATTGTCTTTAGGTTTCAAACCCTATTGGCAATCGGCGCGTGTTATAAATAGCATAGGCAATCGGCGCGTGCTATAAATAGCCTAGGCAATCGGCGGATGTAGAATATCGAGGTTGTCTTTCCTTTCGACGTTCATTCCAAAATGGCTGCCAACGTCGATCCTTCTTGGATGATAAATAAATAAATACATAAATTAAATTAAAAAAGCAAAATAAAATCTAAGAAAATTGTAGTAGATATATATCTATGAGTAGTGTTAATAATATTGTTCTTTTTCTTTTGTTGTTGTTAATATTAATAATTTTAATTTCTTAATATTACTTTTCTAACAAGAAAATCCAAATAAACATAATTTTAAAACAAAATAAAGTAATATTGAAATAAATTCTGCTGAAAGAATAACAGTATAAAAAGTAGTAGTAGTAGTAGTAGTAGTAGTAGTAGCAGCAGCAGTAGTAATAGTAGTAGTAGTAGAGGCTGTAGCATGCAAACGAGATTAAGTGGCCACTCCAGCTAATTAATTATGCATTGTATTTTTTTTGCGTTGTCTAACCACAAGGGAGGTAACTTCAGTGAGTGGTGACGTAATCGAGTGGGAATAACCGTTGTTTACTTTTATTTCACACACATCTCTGGCTACTGAATAGGCCTACTGTATGCAACACGTTATCTAGGTAGAATACAACAGTATTCTGACTGCACATGAGCCTCGATTGCCAATAGCGTTTAAAACCTAAAGGCAATCGATTGTCAATAGCGTTTGAAACCTAAAGGCAATCGATTGCCAATAGGCGCTCCCTATAGATGTGTTGCCCTGCACAACGGGGCAGCGTGAACCAGTCGCCTCCCATTCCGCTATATATCCGCCATCCAATCTGCAATCCACTTTGGTTTGTTTTTTTGTTTTGTTTTTTGAATTCACAGCAGGCACTGCGTGCATTCCACCCCGTGACACTGCCCTGACTGAAGCGTGTCGTTGCAAAAGCAGCCAATGTGATGGCGAAGGGAAGACCAAAGGACAGCTGCGTACGTTTCACCTGTCAACTTAAAGTGTGCCTGAGGTCACGATTAAAGTGCTGAACAAAAACAAAAACAAAAAAAAATATTAAAAAAACAAACACACACGCACACACTAGCCTAATCGACGCTAAAAGATTATTATTTTGATGATGTATTCACACTATTTGTGTGTGTGCGTGCGTCGCGCGCGTGTTTGTGTGTGTGTGTGTGTGGGGGGGGGGGAGGGGGGGTTGTGTGTGTGTGTGTGTGTGTGTGTGTGTGTGGGTGTGTGTGTGTGTGTGTGTGGTTTTTGCGAACTTTAACTCTAAACATCGTGTCACAGACGCTCGTTTGAAAGCATACCCTTGGTTACAAGCCCCTATTGCAACGTCACGATGGTGGAGGGTGCGTGTTTGTGTCATAGTGTGTTGCTCTACAAAAAGGAGCACGTAAATTAGTGAAGCTACACTTAATGCAGCCTCACTAATGTAAGTGCTTTAACAGATATTGTAGTGATGCACTGACAGTTTCACAGAATGTTGCCCCCTCTCAATCAATGTGTTATGAAGAGCAAACTGAAAGCACGTCGGTCGTCTTGGTCAAGCGGTAACCGTACGTGTTCTAAAAAGCGCGAAGTAAGCAGTGCGCGTGCGCAAACACCATTTAAACGTCATCGCCGCGTCGGCTGTTTCCAAAGCGATATATGTCATCGCTATTATTGTTTTCTTGTTTTTAACTTTAAAGCTGATATTACAAATATCATGAGATCATTACAAGTATCATTAGATAAATACAATATTATGAAAAGATAATATTTTTCAGGAGGACCTTGCTGGAATGGCTGATGAGGCTGATGGTGCGGTAATTTTCACATTCCTGAAGGTTACCTTTTTTGGGAAGAGTGATGACAAGCGACTGGGTCCATGGTGTAGGCCACTTCCCACTCTGCCAGATCTTGTTACAGATAATGGTGAGTGCGTCAATCGTCGCTTCTTCTCCTGCTTGAAGCAGTTCCGCGGGAATGTTGTTCACTCCCGCTGACTTCCCCTTCTTCAGCGATTGCACTGCTGCCTCAACTTCTTCTCGGAGAATTGGGAGGATTTCTTCTTCTTCTCTGTTCTCTGGACATGCTAGAACTGATGGGTCTCCGTTTGGTGTGTGGTCGTAAAGGTCAGAGCAGTACTCTGTCCATCTGTCCAAGACTTCTTGTTCTTCTGTAAGGCATATGCCAGACTTGCTTTGGATCGTGGAGACCTTGGGCTGTTTACCACTTGTCAGCCGCTCCACAGTCTGGTAGGCCTTCTTGCTGTTGTTCTTGTTCAGACTTTTCTCTATTTCTTGGCATTGATCTTCTATCCAGTTCTTCTTTGCTATGCGCGTGCCTTTTCGGATGTCATTGTTGATTTTTCGGTAGGCATCAGCTCCCTGTGAGGTGTTCTTTTTATGTTTTATCTCTCTTCGTTTATCACACAGGTCCAAAAGTTCATAGCTGAAGAGCAAGCAGGATTCAGGGCAGGGCGAAGTACCACTGAACAGATTTTCAACCTCAGAATAGTCTGCGAGAAATACCTACAGCACCAACAACATCTATATCATGTGTTCGTAGACTTCAAGAAGGCGTTTGACCGAGTCTGGCAAGCAGCTCTGTGGTCAACCATGAGAGTGTACAACATCAGCCCTAAAATTATTGAAGTCATCAAAAGCCTGTATGACAAGGCTACCAGTGCAGTCCTCCACAACAGCGACATCGGAAATTGGTTCAGAACAACAATCGGTGTGCGTCAGGGATGCCTCCTCTCTCCAACACTCTTCAACATCTTCAAAGAGCGCATCATGTCAGATGCCCTTGCAGATCACGAAGGCACAGTCAGCATAAGGGGAAGAGCAATCTCAAACCTTCCATTTGCGGGTGACATTGATGGATTGGCTGGAGAGGAACAAGAACTTGAACAGCTGGTACAGAGGCTTGACACCACCTCCAGAGACTACGGAATGGAGATAAGTGCAGAGAAGACCAAAATGATGACCAACAACACCAATGGCATCAACACGGACATCAAAGTCCAAGGCCAATCTCTCAACACAGTGCATAGCTTCAAATATTTAGGAGGCGTTGTATCAGACAATGCGTCCCGACACGAAGTCCTCTCCAGGATCGCACAAACAACTGCTGCCCTGGCGAGGTTGAAACCAATTTGGAAAGACAGGACCATCAGTTTACATTTCCAAGGTAAGGCTGCTGCGCTCCCTTGTCATCTCCATCTTCCTATATGCTTGCGAAACATGGACCCTCACAGCAGATCTTCAACGAAGAATACAAAGCATGGAGATGAGGTTCTACAGAAGACTTCTGGGCATTTCCTAAACCCAGCACATCACCAACGACGAAGTCTGACAGACCATCACACAAGCCATTGGACAACATGATGACCTGCTCACAGTGGTGAAAAAACGGAACCGATGGTATGGCCACGTCACCAGATCATCAGGTCTTGCAAAGACCATCCTGCAAAGCACAGTGCAAGGAGGTAGAAGAAGAGGGAGACCGAAAATGAGGTGGGAGGACAACATTCGAGACTGGACTGGTTTGACACTGAGCGAAACAATCAGGTTTGCTGAGGACAGGGAAAGATGGAATACGCTGGTTACAAAATCATTTGCGGCGCCCCTACGACCTCCGAGTTACGGGATAGGATAGAATAGGATAGGATAGGAAGGAATAATTACAATTATCATTGAAAAATTACAAATATCTTCGCGTGATCTTATTTAATTTAAATTTTTCGTTCTAGGAATCCGCCTGGAAATGCGCCAAAACCGAAAATTGGAATTATCAAATAAGAATTACAAATTTCACTTGATAATTAAAACGTTTACGTGGTCATGCTTAATTCTGGCTAAGGCGGCTTACTAGCACCAAAACTTGCATTTACAGGTATCAGTGATAATGGTAATTTACACGTGTTCTGCGTAATTCACATATATGACGGCCTAATATCATATTATATGAAACCTGATAATTACAAATATCAGGGGATAATTACAAATATCAACGACTTATTTACAATTACCACGTACAAATTTTAAATATCAAGTGAAAATTAAAATTTTCGGTTTGGGCGCTTTTCTAGACAGATTGTTAGAGCCCAAACTAAAAATTAAACACGATCACGCGAAGATGTTTGTAATTTTTCAATGATAATTTTAATTATTTCTTGATAATTGTAATTATTCCACGCCATTTGTAATTATCTCATGATATTTGTAATTATCTCATGATATTTGTAATTATCTCATGCTGTTTGTAATTATCGGATTTTGGCGCTAGGAAGGCGTGGCAAATACTGATAATTATTAATTAGTCAGCTGGTCAGCTGGTTCCGGTTGACGCCAACAGGTTGTAGCGACCCGAGCACTGCTGAATTTTGTGATTTTGTGGTGTTTACAGTGTTTTGTTGTGAGTTTTGTATTGTGTAATTGTTGTCTCATGGATCCTCAAGTAAGTGTAGCGTTGCTTTGCTTCTCTTTTTATGTTCGTTTGGTTACTCTATCGTTTTTTCGCTTCGTTCACTGTGCTGTCTTGCACTAACGTAGTCCGCCATCTTGTTCCGGCATCCCATCCACAAGCTACACACGCGATAAGCTACTGTCATTGAAGTCTAAATGTACGAAGCTCGCTCCCGACCTTGTGTTCCGATTAAAAGAGTTCTCGATCGGCCGTCATTTGCCCAGAAAACGGACTAGTCGTGGAGGCAAACGCAAACAAAACATCTCGTCTATCCCTGTTGTCCTTTCACACCGATCGCCTATGCTTTCCAACCCTGACCCCACGCTTCACATTGCATCACACCCAGAGTGACTAGGCTTGAGACTCATCGCTGTAACACAGACAATCTCATTCACATCAACCTCTCCCCTCAACCTCTATCTTCACACCTCGATAGCCACAGCCCTCTACGTATTGCATCATTCAACGCTCAATCTCTAGGTCCCATTGAAAAACGTACCGCTCTGCAATCTCACACAAGCAGACTGACATTACTTTCATCCAAGAAACTTGGTTTCGGCAGACTGGTGACGAGGGTAAATGCTCTGATTTAACCCCTCCTGGCTATTCTGTATGTTCGTTGCCTCGCTCAAATCGCGGTGGTGGCCTCGCTATCATTTACAGAAACAGTCTGTCCCGTCACCTTGGCTTCATTACAGACTTCGCATTCACTCACTCATCCTTTGAAGTTGTTCACCTTAGTCTGTCCGTTCCACAGCAGAACATTCACTTCATATGCATATATCGCACCTTTCCAAGTGTTACGTTGAAACGCGAATGGTAGTACGTCGGAAGCGCGCACGATAGATCTAATCGTTTCGTTTTGCAAAGTATTCAATAATGGAGTTTATTTACCTTTGATTTGAGTTTGCATTGTTGTTAGGAGAGGCTTTGTATAACGTTGATAATTTGCGTTAGTCGATATTACTGGAGAAGTTTCTGGATCTGCGTGTTTATTCTCGATAGAAATTTCCCGATACATGTCGAAGCAAGAGAAGGTTCCGGGTATGTTTAGAACAATGTATGACGTAAGTCAGCGATGACGATCTTTAATTCTGATTGGTTGTAATGCGTCATTTTCTAGAACAAACTGAGGTCATCTCGAGTTGAGAGAAAAAATTATATATTCGATGCTCCGTGTGTTGTTGTGGATAGTTGTTGAAAGTTGTTAAGTTGAGTTGAGAATTGTATGCAGTTGTTGATGTGTGCTGAATAAAAAGTGGAAAACTTCATACGTCGACTTTGTGATTTGTATGCTGTTTGGACGGGTTGCGTGGATAAACGAATCTGAGTTACACAACTATCAGGAATTCAAGCATCGGGGCTGAATCAGATACTGATAGAAAAACACCATCATCAAACTGAGTGTAACACCAAGCAAGAAAAATAAATTAACTGATGCAATTTTCCACCAAGAATTTCCAGTCCTGCTTGATTATTGCAACACACTGTCAGGAACATACATAGTTCTAGGAGACATTAACTTTCACTTTGACCAACCCCAGCAACCTTCCACCTCAAAAATGATTGAACTTTTATATCAGTTTAGTCTTTCTCAGTCAGTCACAGAACCCACACTCAGCCGTGGTCACATCATAGATTGGGTTATGCATAGGCCTCATGATAATGTTGTTAGATCAACTTCAGTCACCCAAGACTTAACATCTGACCATTTCTGTGTCATGTGCGAACTAAGCGTCGCACCCCACCTCCTCCCCCCATGTTCAGGGAGGCTCGCAGCCTGCGTACCATGGATAGGGATGCTTTCAAGCAAGAGCTTACCGCTAAAGTGACCCCAGAACTATGCCCCACTGTGGCTCAGCTGAATAGTACACTTCATGCGGTGCTTGATCGGCACGCTCCCATGGCCCAGAAAAAGGTCAAGGCAACTCGCTCAGCACCCTGGTACGAGTCTATTAAGGACGAGCTCTCCGAGGCGAAGAAACACCGACGCAAAGCTGAGGAAAAGTGGATCAAATCGGGTTTAGAAGTCAGCAAGCAGATTTTCACCGCTGCAAAAAACGGGTAACTAAAATAGTCCAGACTGCCAAAACCCGGTACTTTAGCGACAGAATTAGCAGCAGCGAAACTTGTAAACAGTTGTTCGACATTTGCAATCAGCTAAGGGGTAAGAGCAATGCAACATCACTCCCATCCACACATCCAGCATGTCAGCTCCCAGATGTATTTTGTAATTATTTCACACAGAAAGTGGCTGACATAAGGGCCGCTCTTGATAGCCATGAGATCCCACTCATTAACCCATTCTCACCTTCCCTCACCACCGCAAAGATGGAAGTTTTTCAACCAATAACAGAGCAAGAAGTCAAGAAAGTCATCTTAAGCTCAAAACCAACATCTTGCTCTCTCGACCCCATTCCTACCCCCATGTTGATAAAGAATCTTGACCCTCTACTCCCGACCATTACCCACATTATCAACGAGAGTGTTGTTCCGTCTGTGCTCAAAGCGGTTGTCATCAAACCCCTCCTTAAAAAGCCAAGTTTAGACAAAAATAATCTAAAGAACTATAGACCTGTTTCAAACCTCTCCTTCCTGTCCAAAGTCATAGAAAAAATTGTTCTCAAACAACTGTTTGCCTACCTATATGATAACGCTTTACTTTGCCCCAACCAGTCTGCCTACCGACCCTTTCACAGCACTGAGACAGCCCTCCTAAAGGTAACCAATGATCTGTTGCTTGCCTTAGATAATGGTAACGTCTCCGTTCTCACCTTATTAGACCTCTCAGCCGCCTTTGACACAGTCGACCATCACATTCTCTTTAACACTCTTCAACACTACTTTGGAATCTCTGGCTCGGTCCTGGCTTGGTTCCACTCATATCTTTCTGACAGATCACAAGCAGTCACCGTCGATGGCTGTTTCTCCAGCACAGCAGACTTGGTGTGCGGCGTGCCTCAGGGTTCCGTTTTAGGGCCGGTGTTATTCACTCTGTACACCAAGCCACTGCTTCTCCTGCTTAGAAAGCATGCTGTTGAGAGTCAGTCATTTGCAAACGACACACAACTGTATAAATCCACCGCCCCCTCTCTCATTAATTCCACTGTTCAGATTTTGGAGAACTGCATCACAGACATTAAGTCATGGATGACACTCAACAAGCTTAAGCTTAATGACGATAAAACCGAAGCCCTCCTCATTTACAAGCACAACACCTCCTCTTCACTCTCGCCTCTCCCAACATCGCTTACAGTAGGGACAACAAACATTCAGTTCTCATCCTCAGCAAGAAATCTCGGCTACATTCTCTCTGATGACCTGTCCCTCAACAACCACATCTCCAACGTCTGTCGCTCTGCATACACGGCTATACGCCAAATCAGCTCCTTTCGCCGCTATCTTACAGTCCCTGCCACCAAAACCCTTGTCTGCGCTCTCGTCCTTTCTCGTCTTGACTATTGCAACTCTCTCCTTGCTGGCTCCCCAAAACACATCATTGACAAATTACAAAAGGTTCAGAACTCAGCAGCTAGACTAGTATACCGAGCTAAGAAACGCGATCACATCACACCTCTACTACATTCCCTTCACTGGCTTCCTGTGCAAGCACGCATAGAGTACAAACTCTCTGTTCTGTGTCACAACTTCTTCACAGATTCTTGTCCTTCCTACCTTGCTGATCTACTGTCTGTCTACTCCCCTTCACGCACTTTAAGATCTTCTGCTGACACTCGCACGCTCAAGGTTCCCGTCAGCAAACTTGTTTTTTCCAACCTAGTTCCAGTCACTCCCCCAAAAAGGCAATCACCGAAGTCGGACGAAGCTCTCCGATTTGTTACGAAATGATGCTTGCATGACTACGACTAGTTGACAGTAAAAATGATCGCTGTTGCTTCTAATTCTGTTCGATTTACACAGATTAGCATTTCGCAACGGTACACTTTGTTATTATCGCCCATATTTAATAGTTGCGTTCCTTGCTTTGCATTTTGTTAGTTCTCAGCAGTAGGCTAATAAAAGCATTCCCCATTTCCTGCCTAGAACCAAGTAGACACTGTTATACAGTATACATAGGCTTAATCTACATTATATATTATAAGTCAGTCTTCGCGCAGCGAAGAAGCTCACTAGCTGAATATAATTATTAGACATGTATTGTTTGTTTTATACGTAAATAAATGTATAAACTATATCTATTCTAATTAATAATATTTAGGCCTATACTTTATAATATTTGAATCTTTAAATTTCCGGAGAAGGACGAGTAGGCTAAGCGATTTTTAAAAAAAAACCTCGAGATCAGAGTTAAATTAATAGTTAGTTATTCATTGCTTACAGGGTCCAGCAGACTGCAAAGAGCCGAATCAGGACCACAAAATCAAGACCACAACTTCGCTAGTAGTAGTAGTAGTAGTAGTAGTAGTAGTAGTAGTAGTAGTAGTAGTAGTAGTAGATCTAGTAGTAGTAGTAGTAGTAGTAGTAGTAGTAGTAGTAGTAGTAGTAGTAGTAGTAGTATAGTTATTTAGTTAAATCTTTAATTTATTTATTTGTTTTGTTTGTTATTATTATTATTATTATTATTATTATTATTATTATTATTATTATTATTATTATTATTATTATTATGATTATTATGATTAATATGATTATTATTATTATTATTATTATTCCTACTTTAAAAAAAAAGAAGAAAATAATAGTGTGCTGCTGTGCTTGCTCAATGGTGTAAATATAGTCAGTGACGTTTTGTTTGTTTTTGCTGAAGTTGGGTGTAACCCGAAATATTCAGATGATGTTACTGTTTTTTTTGTGTGTGTTTTTTTTAGATTTACCAAAGTTTTCAGATGATTTATGGAAATTTCCGCCTGCCACGCAACATTTTTTTTCAATACGTGTTTCTCATTAAAATACATATTATTGAAATACATATAACAAATTTACAGTATCGGTTAAAAAAGAATAATATTAGTTAAATAAATAATTGCTTTGGTGCTTGCAATAAAAATGTCACTGTTTTTTTAGACCATTATAAACTTGCTTTGCCTTGTTGTGCTGAAGGGACATCAACGTATCCATAGCGCTTTGAAGTTTTGTCATGGTTTTATTGTTGATATAGATGTGAAATCGTTGTATGTGTGCATTATGTGTTATGTATTACTTTTACTCTTTATTATTAATTGTGTCAGTATATTACTCATAATAAAATAATAATAGTACTAACTGCTTCAAAATGCGAATCTCAAGCTGTGCAGATCGAAACAGAATTAGATCTAGAAGCAACAGCGGCTATTTTTATGCACGGATGTTTCACCACAGGCTCTGAAGTCTTTTCTTTCGTCTTTGTAAACTCGTGGGGCCCCTACATACGTACGTAGTATAGTATGTAATTGAGGCCTACGAAAAAAAGACTTCCCAGCCTGTGGTTTCACGTAGTCCTGCCAGCATTCGTTCGTATAACATCGGATAGCTTCGCTCGACTCGGAGAGCTTCGTTCGACTTCGGTAATTGCCTTTTTCGGCGAATGACTGGAACTAGGTTGGAAAAAACAAGTTCGCTTCCCGTCACCCGCACTAAGACATACGGCCAACGTGCGTTCGCTTACTCCGCACCTAAGCAGTGGAACTCCCTTCCCTCCCATATCCGCAACATACAATCAACACAAGCATTCAAAAAGGCCCTCAAAACCCACCTCTTCAGACTGCATTATTCAGATTGATTTGTATTTCGCTGCCATTCTCCCATCTTTTGTCTATGTCTGATCCGCAAGTAAACGGCTGTAAATATTTATACTGTTTTTCTTCCTGGGCCTAACCGGGCATATAAATAGCTGTGAATAGGTTTTTTGCTATTCTATTTCTGTCTTTTTTGTCATTTGTGCACATAGTTGTAGTCTATTTCTTTCTTTTTTGTAATTTATGTACATAGTTGTAAATAGTCTGTACCTTTACTGTTCCGTCTTTGGTGTATTGTAGCAAAAGTGATGTCTTATCGAGTGCATGTATTTATATGTAATGACTATGTAAAGCGTGGTGAGTCTGGTCATAGGCTGAAGTACCCGCTATATAAAAATCCGTTATTATTATTATTATTATTATTATTATTATTATTATTATTATTATTATTATTATAATTAATTAATTAATTACTTAACACTGTGGATTACCGGTATCCTTGTAAATTGCACAGAACACGTGTTAATTTTAATTAGGCTATATCGTGATACTGCTAACTCGCGGTTTTGGCGCTAGTAGGCCGTCATACAGACACACTTTACAGATTCAATGATGGCAAGAAAACTTGTTTTTAACGCTACAGCTATATGACCTAAAGCTCAGTCACTTTTCCTTAGTCCTTTCGGTGCTAGACTGCCATTGTTCGCTTTCAGCGATAAAAAGCATACGACTTTCTGGAGGGTTGACATTGGGTGTTGTTGTTGACCGCTTTCAGACAACGTCGCGTTCAACAAACCGACCAAAATGTCCGAACGCTACCGCTGCGGCTCGCAGGTGTTTGAGTCCTGTGAAGGCAGTGCTACCTCGGGAATGACCACCCCGGAGTCTTGTGCCGCGGTCAACGGGAGGACAGATTCCCACCTAAAGCTCGGAGGCAGGGACAATTGCATCATCTCAGCTGAAGCGAATGCGTGGTAAGTGTGACGCGTGGTACTTGTAACCTCGTGGTAAGGGTAACCTCGTGGTAATTGTAACCTCGTAATAAGCGTAACCAAAGATAATGGGAAGGAAAGATGTGGATTTCAAATTTAGATCCAAGGAAGCTAGGAGGCAGGGACGATTGCATCATCTCAGCTGAAGAGAATGCGTGGTAAGTGTGACGCGTGGTAATTGTAACCTCGTGGTAAGGGTAACCTCGTGGTAATTAAACCTCGTGGTAAGCGTGACCAAAGATAATGGGAAGGAAAGATGTGGATTTCAAATTTAAATCCAAAGAAGCAAAAAAAAAAAAAAAAAAAAGAAGGCCTATGCCCCTTTTCTCTTCATGTCTATAATTCAAAATGGCTCGTGGCCGAAAGAAGGTAAGCGACAGAAGCAAGCAAAGGGGAACGAATCCATTGCAAAGCCATCGGGTGCAAGAACTTCCGCAACCAGTCTTCCTGCAAAGGAAAAGTGTTTTTTCAGCTTATCCAAAGATGAGAAAAGGTGAGTGAATCTATATGCTTTGGTGGTATTTGTGATGGAATGTGCGCTGTATGCATAGGCAGATTCCTAGAGTATCTTCCGATATTGTTTGAACTACTTCGTTATATGATAGATCTATTTGGAAATCTTGTATGTGTGATACGAGTGTGTACTGTGCACGTGTGTGTACTATGCATGCGCCTTGTCTTGTAACTCAGGCTTGTTTTTTTATTAAAGATTTGATACATTCGGATGAGAGTATAAACCGAGGTCCAGTCTGTGTCGCATACATTCCATCATAACGGACTTTACAGATCCTGACGCTCATGTCCTAGACGGGTGAGCGCCGGTGACAAGAACATACCCAGCATGCACCTAGGTCCTTCTCCCCCATCCCTGGCTGCCCAGGATTGTGCTCAGTTGTCCGGGCGTCAGACCATGCGCCCAAAAGCTGCGGGTGGGCGTCTCGGGCGGCTTGAGTTAGATCCTGTATCGGCCAGCGCCTTGAGCAGCTCTTGAGCTGGAAAAGCGCTATATAAGAACGATTAAATAATAATAATATATTTCATAATATTCTAAGATAACACCTCTGTGGTCCTGATTTGGCTCGGAAGAGTCCGCTGGACCTAAAGCAATAACCATGTAATGTAATGTTATGTCTTGTAACCCATGTTCGTTTTTGTTTATTTTCCGTTTGTAAATGTATGAAAAAGCTATGAAATAAACACAAATTTGAAAGAAAGAAAAACAACAGAATAAAATAAAAAGCCTTCTGGTTGCTATGCATTTGCTTTGTAAAGCAGTGGATCCACAACTGTCCGCATGATTTTTGGGGTCTCCGAAAGCCCGGCCATAGATCTACTTGCGTTACGTACCCGGCCACCCTTGCGTTACGCTTATGAAGTCCTTATGTATTTCCTTGCGCACTGGCTACCGTCAAATTTCATTCCTTTATGTAAACACTGGTAACCGGTGTATCGTTAAATTCAAGGGGAAATAACTCCCTGTCAGAACCGAAATGGAAAATTCAAACTTTAGCGGTTGGTTTGAGCAACGACAGCCCACGTCATCATTATGTATATCATCGTTTGATGTAATAAGCCCACGTCATCATTATGTATATCATCGTTTGATGTAATAAGCCCACGTCATCATTATGTATATCATCGTTTGATGTAATAAGCCCACGTCATCATTATGTATATCATCGTTTGATGTAATAAGCCCACGTCATCATTATGTATATCATCGTTTGATGTAATAAGTCCACTATATCATTATGTATATCATCGTTTGATGTAATAAGCCCACGTCATCATTAGGTATATCATCGTTTGATGTAATAAGCCCACGTCATCATTATGTATATCATCGTTTGATGTAATAAGCCCACGTCATCATTATGTATATCATCGTTTGATGTAATAAGCCCACGTCATCATTATGTATATCATCGTTTGATGTAATAAGCCCACTATATCATTATGTATATCATCGTTTGATGTAATAAGCCCACTATATCATTATGTATATCATCGTTTGATGTAATAAGCCCACGTCATCATTATGTATATCATCGTTTGATGTAATAAGCCCACGTCATCATTATGTATATCATCGTTTGATGTAATAAGCCCATTATATCATTATGTATATCATCGTTTGATGTAATAACATTAACAATGCCAATTTTAGGGTAAACCCGTTTTGGCCAAAAGTAAACAAAGCCTTCGAACTGGAGCCTTTTAAAGTTAGAGTTCTGTCCTTGTTGGACAACGCCCGCAGTCATCTCCCACAAACTAATTGTTTGGTTGTATAATGTGCGTTTGGTTGACTAGGTGGAAGGTGGATTTGATGTACTACTTTTCCATCAAAGCTGTGGACATTCGTGGGCGCCAAGACCACTTGGGGAACGAAGGTACGTAAGCTTGCCCATGAACCGCAGGACTTGAAGAGCGCTGAGGTGCAGCTGTGCGAACTGTTAATTAGGGCGAAAATTAAATGTTCCAACAATGTTCAGATTGATTAGAAGTTCGCTCGAACGAATTGGCCTATTTCGATTTGACGGATTGGTAGGTGTCGTTGTGACCATGAACAGGCGTCTTTGTGACGAATTGGCAGGTGTCGTTGTGACGACTTAACAGGCGTCGATGTGACGAATTGGCAGGTGTCGTTGTGACGAATTAACAGATGTCGTTGTGACGAATTAGCAGCTGTCGTTCTAATGTCGTTGACTCATTGGTTAATTCATTGATTGATTGATTTCGTTACTGAATTATTTATTGCATTATTGCTGCTTGTTTTTACATATGAATGAATGAACTACTTGGTGTCCCACCGCCACACATAACTCAGTGGTAGAGCGTTCGCCTGGCACACATAACTCAGTGGTAGAGCGTTCGCCTGGCACACCGAGCACCCAGGTACCAATACCGTGGCGGGCAAGACAAAGGTGGCAATGTTTCACAGGCCATCGTAGCAGTATGATTGCTCTGGTGGTTCAGTGTTGATTTAGATCCCTACCCCATCTTCCATGGGGATGATTATCCACGTCTGCCAAATCGCCAATGGTGGGTATATAGACGTTAAGTACTTCAATGTTCATTCATTCAATCAACTATTTTGTGCATTGTTAAATTGATTGTTTAATTTATTGATTGATTGGTTTTCGCCAGTGGGTTGGAGGCGTATGCAGGGAGTACTTATTTACATGGACACCCAGTTATGCTTCGCTTTCCCGGATTACAAGGCATTGACCCCTGACGAACTCAGAGCCAAATACGAAAATGGCGACTGTTAGTACTACTTTTTTTTTTTACCTATAGTTATTGGTTTAAACAAATGTTTTATTCGAGACTTCCGGTTCCGGGTTTGGCGATGGAGGACGTGGTGTTTGTGCACTGGAGTTATTTGTGTGGAAAATCCTCTTCATCTTCGTTTTGTGTGGTGGTGGTGTTCGTTTGGACATGTGGAAAGTGCTGTCGGCGGTTTGCCTGAACTGTGCCTGAAGTTAGTTTTATTGTGAAGGACAAACTTTTACCTTTGTGCCGCCATAAGTGCTATTGTGTTGTGAAAGGGGTGTTTTGCCGGCTTGGACACTTTCTGCCGCTGGTGTTTTACTTGTCTTATTTTATTATTTTATTATTATTTTTATTTTTATTTTTATTGTTGTCCTGTTGCGCAATAAATTTAGTTAGATTTTCTGCATATGGTAGATTCTCGGCCCGGAAGTAGAAACAAGTTCTGATTTTTAAAATACATTTTTACATGTTTTTAGGTCCTGGATTGGTTCCGAGGGTGTGAGCCGACGGTGTATATTTGATTTTATATTGTGGTTTGTGTCATGGCTTCGGCCTCGCGGAAGCCCGCTGATCTGACTGGAAGGGAGGTCCGTGGTGATTCCCCTCTTGTTCATAGTGTTACAATGACTGTGTCGGAGCTTAAGTCTAAGCCTGGTTTTAGTCGCCGGTCTCGTCGCCGCGCGGCTATTCGCAGCTTACTTGCGATCGGGAATCCCTACGCTGTGGGCGATAGTGCCCAGGTTAGTGATCCTAGAGGGTGGACTGAGCTAGCCCCTCGGGTTGTTGACACTCCCCCTGGGGAGTGCCCTCTTGGCCGGTATGTTGCCTGACGTGATGACCACTCCTAGTAAAAAGCGTCCTCTGGATACCCTGTCTGATTCCACGGGTCCTCCACAACTATGGATGCAGTTGGCTCTCCCGTTGCCCAGATCGATCTGGTGGACTTGGAGGGGAGGGATGTGGAGGTGGTGGACTGCCTGGCGCCCCCTCCGCCGCAGCTTACGGCTCCCACCCCCTCCTCTGGCCCTGCCGGTGGCTGGACTGCAGTTTCTCGGAGGCGAGGAAGAAATAAAAATAAGCGTCCTCTGGGGCCCACTAGAGAGTATACTCACTGCCAGCTACGATTTCCGGTGGTGGTCAAGCAGAGTGGAGAGCCCCAGGAGGTCTCCCTGAGAGCAGTAGGCTGGAAGTTGGCTGATCTGTTAAGAAGTGCCGTTGGCACAATAGAGCGAGTTAGACCCCTGAGGGAGGGCTTTGTGGTGGGCTGCTCATCCCGGCAACAACAACTTCAGCTAGTTAAGCTGAATAGGCTAGGTCAAATTACGATTACATGTGTGATTCCGGTCCCTGTGGTCGAGGGAGTTATTCGGGGGGTCCCATTGGGGGTCTCCGATGAAGAAATGACGGACGCATATGAGGGCACGGTCGGGCCGGACGGCGCATCTGTCCCATGTGTTGTTCGGGGGTTCAAGCGACTCCCTTTTGCGAATGGTGCTCCGTCCGGTTCGGTTCGAGTCAGCTTTGAAGCGGAGGTGCTTCCCCTTGCACTGTTACTAAATCGCCGGGAGTACCCAGTTTTCCTTATGTAGCCCCGGTCCTTCGCTGTTACCGATGTCAGCGTCTGGGCCATGTGCAAAAAACTGTAGATCAGAGGTCAAGGTCTGTTCTACTTGTGGCTCTGATGGTCACTCGGGCTCTTCTTGTAAGGCCACGAAGCGTTTCTGCCTCAATTGTCGGGGCGAACACTCGGTGGCAAATTACAATTGTCCTGTCCTTCAGGTGCGCTTGTTGGCGACCCGGTTGCGCGCTGAAACTTACATGCCGTGGGGTTCGGCCTTACAACTAGCCAAAAACCAGTCTAGTCGAGAAAATGTGGAAGGGCTGCGGTCCGTTAACGGATCTGTTGCCCCTGTTGCTGGGGCTGCTGCTTCAGCTGCTCCTGTTATCTCGAATACAGTGGGATTGGCCTCGGCTTCTTTCCCTTCTCCTGGCGCGCCCCGTCGCCTGGCGTCTGGGTGTGGGGTCCGAGGAGGTCCGTCTTGGTAGTGGCACTTCGGTCCCCTTAACAGTTACATCCAAAGTCTCGTCGGACCATGGGCCTGGTCCCTGGACGGCGATTCACCGTTTGGAAAATTTGGTTGAAAATTTGACTAAACTTGTGTGCTCCCTGGCTGAGACTGTTCAGTCTATGGTTGCTTCTAGCAAAACTCCTGCTCCGCCGGCTGTTTCCCTTCCTTTGGTACAGCCCTCCAGTGGTAGTGTGCCTGTGGGTGTTGGTAGTGGGGGGGGGGGGGGTCTCTGTTGCCGTCCACCCCTCCGGCTCCCGTCTCGCATCCCATGGTCATCGCGGCTAGGGAAGAGTTTATAGAACAGATAGTTACTTGTATCCCCGCGGAGGTCTTTATCAGAATCTCTGACAATTTGGACAAGGTCCTCTCACCGCGCTTTGTCGCTGCCCCTTCTGCTCCTGTTAAACCACGGTCTTGATTGATAGACTTATGGTCATATTTCTTAACTTTTAAATCTTATTAACATTTTACTTTATTTTACCTTTTGTGCTTGGTCCTCTATAATTAAACTTTGATTATCATAAATTTTTAATTGCATGCTTTTAATCTTTTGTACACCGTCCGCTCAGTTTCTAGTTGTGCTGTTGCTTAGGTCTGACCCGCCCTTCATATAAAAGTTTAATATATCTGAATACCGTTATTTGTTGGTTTCCCTTGGCCTACCCTTCCTTCCCTTCCCGGCTCGTCGCTATTTTCCTTTTGGCCTTGTCGTCCTTTGTGGTACCTTTGTCCTCCCGTCGCTATTTAGCCCTAGCAGTCCTGCAGTAGTATTTAGTTCCATTTGTCATTATTTCTATCTTCCTCTGAAAGTAGTAGCAGCGCCTCGCGCTCCTTATTAACAGGACTTTTTTATTTTATTTTATTTTATTTTATCCCGCATCACGACCTCTTATTTCAACGAACTATCAAATCTTCCTTGTCCCCTATACGCATTGTGTCCGGGGACGTTAAGGCCCGGTCTCAGTGGCCGATGGACACAAAACGTATGCAAAAAGGACACAGCGGACGAGCAAAATTTCGGGGGTAGCTCCATCCGGTTTCATCCGCTTCAAAAATGGACAAAATTGGCGAACATTTGCGAAAACAGAACGGAAAATAACGGAAGTGGGTAGTATGTGGCGGGGATGCTAAACGGATGTTCATAGGATGCCTAGAGGATGAAAGTGGTTGACAGCTCCGAAGGGGTAACCGGGGATAATGGTGAAGCAAAGGCATAGCGGAAAGAGCGGATGCATAGCACATGAGGCGGATGCATCAAGTACGCCTAACGGAAACAAAGGGGATGCCGCGCGGATGAATATCAGATACAAACCGTTCACTGCGCTTGCGGGGGGTATGGATTGCGTCAGCTCCGTGGTTATAAAAGAATGCAACACGCACGCAGTCAGCAACGGGGCCGGGTAGCTCAGTTGGTAAGAGCGTCTTGCTAGTAACCGAGAGGTCGCTGGTTCGAATCCCGGATTGGTCAACGTGTGATCATATTATTTTCCCCTTTACCAACAACTGGCCCGCTGGTGTCAGTATAAATCGGTCCAGTAGTCACCTATATGCGAAAGTGTCGTGTGACTATAATCTACAAACAACAACAACAACGCAGTCAGCATACAACGGAAAGACGTGCTGGCGGCTACATCGATATATTTTATCAAATCCATGGTGCATCAGTCAGGCAAGAAACAGAAGTCCCTGCATACTCGTTCAAGCTCTGGCAAGGTGAAAAAGACCAGAACCAGAACCCCACCCCCTGACACTGACTCTGATGGTGAAGCTTCTGCTGCTGTGGTGGACCAGCCCCAAAGCCTTCAAGTCCCTCAAAGTCCTGCTGCTGAAGGTACTTTTGTTCAAGAACCTGAAGGCCCTGATGCTCAAGCCCGAGAAGGCTCTGAACAAGGTACCGAAGGCCATGATGTTCAAGCCCATGAAGGCCCCGCTGAAGCCCCTGAAGGCACTGAACAAGGTCAAGTGAGAGGGATGAAGGGGCAAGGGAAGAAGAATGGAGAGAGGAAACAGTACACTGTTTCCGAAGAGCATGAGGATGATGTGCTGGAATGGCTGAGAAAGAACGAGTACCTTGGAGAAAGGGCCACAGACTGTATCGGGACACCAAGAAGAAACAGGCAGCTTGGAGAGACAAGGCTGAGAGAGCCTGAGGTACACTGCAGAAGTACTTCAAGGATGGTGGAAGCACATGCACTCCTGGTATGGGAAGCTACATCTCAAGAAATCTGGGCAGGCCGCCGGCAAGCTCACTGACCGGGAGAAGTACGTCATGGCCAAATGCAGTTTCCTGGAGGGTGAGATCCACCTCATATACCAATCTTCTGCAAGTTGTCTCCAGCTTTGTTCAGTGGTGGGGCACCCGAGGAGCTCGTCCGCGTATTCTTTAATGATGGCCTGTACAACTTCTCTCACGACATTGCTGATGCTGTTGTGTGGCACCCTCCATGCATACTGCATGTTTCTGTATGACTGTGGTTCCAGAGGCTAGGTGCCGCAGAGTCAGTGCCGCCTTCAGTCCAGGGTCCAGGGTCCAGGTTGGGACGGAAGTTGATGCTTGGCTTGGTCAACCTGGGTCTCAGACGCTCTACAAGTTCGTCAAACATGGCTGGTGGCATCCTCATGAAGTGATGGAATGCACGAGGGTCTTCATTCCTCAACTCCACCATCAACTGGTGATACAGTCCAAACTCCATTCTTCTCTCGATCCATCCTCGGACCCACACAGCTTTTTGACGTCTTCTTCTTCTCCTTCTCCTTCTGTCTAAAACTTGAGACAGTCTGAACAGGTTGTGGTTCTGCTGTTGAATGAGCGCAGCTATCAGATGGACTCTTTGATCATCCATGGTAGACTCTACCGTAGAGAACAATTGATGATGCTGAAGACCAAGACCGAGGGTGATGAGGTCTGTACACCACAGCTGCTCGACCCATACTGAGATCCAGATGATTTTCTCCTCCATTTTATACAAAATATCGGGAGTCCGCAAATAGTCCTTCTACATACTCTGGACATCCTAAATATACGAGATACATCCCAGATACAAACGTTGTGTCTTTTTAGAATACTTTATATACGAGATGCATACGCTTACATCATTTCTATTTCCGTGCTACAAACAATGTATAGACGTTCCATGTACCTTATCTTTCCTTTCTCTTTCCGTTTTCACCTGCAGCGGATGCGAGTCGCGAGGAACCCCAGAGGATGCAGAGAGGATACAGCGGACGTTTAACGGATGTTTACGAACATAGTACGTTTGCTGCTCGTATGTGTCGCGGATTTACATCGTACGTTCATCCGTTCTAAAAGTTTTGTGCAACTCAAAACATTTTGCGCGGATGAAATCACAGTGGACGGATGCTCAATGGATAGAGCGTATGAAACACGAATGCAATGAGTACACAACGGATGCATTGCGGTTTCCAACGGATGGCAAGATTATTTTTACGTTTTACATCCTCTTTGCATCCGCAAGTGCACTGTGACCGGGGCTTTAATTTAATCACTGAACTGAACTGTTTTACTCTAGGAAAAACGCATCATTACAATGATTTACAGGATAGGCAACAAGCGAGCTTATTATAAGCCCACCCTGTATAACCTATAGTTATTCCCACAATTACTAATATATTTATTTAGCGTTCTTGAACATTTAGGAATTACAAAATGTCTCCCCAAATGAAATACTAATGAAAACCAAAATCCGAATCTCACAAATAATGTAATTTGAAAAAATTCCGAATCTACACAAAATAAGTCATAAAAAAAAGAAATCCTAATCTAACCACTGTTAGTATAATTATAACGTGGCACTGTAGCGTAGCTAGAAATGTGTCATGTTAAGCAACGGCGAGCGGTTGGCTGACCGTCAAATGCTTAGCGATCATCAGGCAGGCAATGTTTCGATGCTGATTGGTTGACCACCTAATTTGATTGATGTATGGTTGGAAGATTCAGGCTGATTGATCTGATTGTGCAGTATGGTTTAATTGCTCGTGCCCTGACCCTCCACCCGTTGCAAGATACGTCATCATCACCAAGCGACACCGTTTCCCTGTTGATGACCTTGCTGTGTTGCAGTTTTGTGAGGTCATGATCTACGGTGAGTGACCTCCGCGTGAGTTCATTCTTTTTTAAAATAAATCGCTATGTTAATATTTATAATTCTATCACATCATAACCTATCCTATCCGGGTAATCTCGTAACTCAAAAGTCGTTGGGGCACCACAGATAATCGTTTAACTAGCGTATTCCATCTTTCTCTGCCTTCAGCAATCCTTATGGCTTCGCTCAGTATCAAACCAGTCCATTCTTGAACGTTATCCTCCCACCTGACAGACCTGTTTACATTACGATTTGAGCGTAATAAATTCCGGATTTTGATATCTCATTCCGCTTTGCCAGCTGATAAAATTACGTTTTCAGCAAATGCTGCTTGAGAAAAAAAAAAATCTAATTTTCTGTTATTAGACAGCCCGAGTTTAGTCGTATAAATCTTTCCGGTTGCGTTTCCGTTCGAGGTTATTCAGGAATATCGCGGATTAGATCTATTTTGTGGTAGCAATAGATAATCATTTGCCTATTAAAAGAAATGTACCCGCCCGTATCCCCATAAATTCAATACTCGAAACGTTTTTATAGTCTCGTGACCTCCGTAGGAAATCGGAGTTCCGTGTAATCGGAGGTCGGAGACCGCGTGGTAGCGTTTTCGACAGTGCTGTGAAAATGGCTTCTTCAAGTAGATCGAAACGTCTGCACGAGACAGATGAATCGGATGATGTTGTGGACACTACGAAGCTTCTCTGAAACATTAACTTGTGTGACTTCTCTTCAGGAATGTCTGAAAAAGTAAAAGTTGAGTTAGCCTTTCAGGTTAATTAGACCAAATGTGTAGGCTTTCTTGAAGGAACATTTATATTTTTGGATTGAACTACATATGCTTTTTATGATGCACTTGCATTTATCTGCTATTGTCACACACATATATATATATATATATATATATATATATATATATATATATATATATATATATATATATATATATATATATATATATATATATATATATATATATATATATATATATATATATATAGCTCCTAAATATTTGAAGCTATGCACCATTTGAGGGATGGGCCTTGGACTTATATGACCATGTTGATGCCTCTGGTGTTGTTGGTCATTAGTTTGGTCTTCTCTGCACTTGTTTCCATTTTAAAGGCTTTGGAGGCGGTGTCAAGTGTCTGTACCAGCTGCTCAAGTTCTTGTTTCTCTTCAGCCAGTCCATCAGTGTCATCCGCAAACGGAGGTTGGAGATTGTTCTACCCCTATGCTGACTGTGCCTTCGTGATCTGCAAGGGCATCTGACATGATGCGCTCCAGGAAGATGTTGAAGAGCGATGGAAAGAGTAGGCATCCTTGACTCAGGCCGATTGTTGTTCGGAACCAGTTCCCGATGGCGCTGTTGCGGAGGACTGCACTATTTATAATCATCTTTGATAAATTAGTTATTATACCTTACCGCCCTAGCTCAGTGGTAGAGCGCTCGCCTGGCACACCGATGACTCAGGTTCGAGTTCCGTCGTGGGCAAGACAAAAAAGTAACCATTTTTCACTGTCCGTATTTGCAGTATGATTGCTCTGATGGTTCAGTGTTGATTTAGGTCCTTACACCTTCTACCCTGGGATGGTTATCCCCGTCTGCCATATCGCCAATGGTGGTGAGGAGGTCAAACTTTAATGTTCATTCATAATTGTTATCTGTACCAAATGATGTCGGGCACATCATCATCACTATCATCATCATCATCATCATCATCATCATCATCATCATCATCATCATCATCATCATCATCATCATCTCATCATCATCATCGTCGTCGTCGTCATCAGTCACCATCATCATCATCAATCCACATCGTGGTCGTCGCCGTCATCAGTTACCATCATCATCACGATCATCATCATCATCATCATCATCATCATCATCATCATCATCATCATCATCATCATCATCTTCACCACCATCAGCATCATCATCATCACCATCTTCCTCCTCCTCATCATCAACACCATTCTCACCACCACCTGGACAACCATCATCTTTTTTTTTTTTTTTTTTTTTTGTCTTTGGGTACTTCTAGCGTGTCCGCAAGGGGAGTTCCTAACTCCGGGAACAACAGACCAATGTAGCAAGTGCCCAGATCCTGCTACCTGTGAGGTTCCTTGTGACAACGTGTACGGTTGTCTGCGTATGTATTACAAACGCCTACACTTTCATAATAATAATAATAATAATAATAATAATAATAATAATAATAATAATAATAATAATAATAATAATAATGGATGCCATAAACACGCTTACCCTCCCCCCCCCCTCCCCAATATACCCTCTCCCCCAACTTACCTCCCCCCCCCTCTCCTCCATCTCCCTTTCCCAAATCGTCTACCAGGCTCAAAACGCTGCCATGTGTACCAACATACACGCTCACATGTTTCACCCACTGTCAAATAACCCAAACAAACCCACGTCTAATTACTCCAAACAGGTGGTGTAAAGGCAGGGAGATCGCCGTAAGAAGACAGAAAGGAAATGGAACGTTTATTTTTGAAATGTTAAGTTGACTACATCCAATTGATGGCATAGGAAAAACCAGCCGCTATCCAACTGCGCCACTAGACCACCCCAATACAATACAATTACATCAATACAGTACATCATTATTGTCCAACTTTACATATTTAACAAAATCCTTTGTGTGGGCTCATGAACATACAAAGCGTGACTAAAACAATACATGTAATAGTGTTACACTCGATATGATGTTGGTGTTTTTCTTTATCAGTATTTGATTCAGCCCCGATGCTGAAGTCCTGATAAGGTGTGTAACTCAGATTCGTTTATCCACGCAGCCTGCTCAATCAGCATACAAGTCACAAAGTCGACGTATGACGTTTTCCACTTTTATTCAGCACACATCAACATCTGCATACAATTCTCAACTCAACTCCCAACAACACACAGAGCATCGAATATATAATTTTTTCTCTCAACTCGAGATGACCTCAGGACGTTCTAGAATAACGCGTTACAACCAATCAGAATTAAAGATCGTCATCACTGACCTACGTCATACATCTCTCTACGCATACCCGTAACGTTCTCTTACTTCGACACCCATCGGGAAATTTCTATCGAGAGTAAACACGCAGATCCAGAGAATTCTCCAACAATATCGACTAACTCAAATTATCAACGTTATACAAAGCCTCTCCTAACAACAATGCAAACTCAAATCAAAGGTAAATAAACTCCATTATTGAATACTTTGCAAAACGAAACGATTAGATCTATCGTGCGCGCTTCAGACATACTTTCGTTTGCGTTTCAACGTAACAAATAGTGGAGCTGGGTTGTACCTCCTGACCAATCAATATTTCATTTATTGTTTATTCACACAGTCAGGTAATATTAGACCTCCTGACCAAGTGTTTTAGCGAAGTAGTTGTATACAGAATCTTTTTACCTGTTGTGTTTTACCTCTACAGCCTTTACTGTGTATTTTGGTAAAAAAAATAAATTATTTAGCATTCATTAGCTCTCAGTATGGAGCTAAATTGCGTATATAATATAACCAGTATCGCGAGTAAACACAAACGCTTGGCAGTTAAAGCACCACGCTACTAGAGTTAGCAGCAGTCCGCTTGATTAGTGGAATAGACTTCTTGCCGCAGGATCGGGCAAAGAAGGCAGTCTGTTAGCGTAAAGAGAAAGTCAACACAGCTTACCTGAGACGGGACCCTGACTCCCCGTGTGTCAACTTTAAAAAAATTGTATTACTCTTCGCCTACACAGTCATTGTTTCGATAGTGCTGTTCAGTTCAAGATGGCCTCTCAGCGCTCGGAAATGCTCGTACGCGCTCCGCCCAATCCTTCAAGACAGATTTTTTAGAGTTGCTCTTGGGACCGTTCCAATGCTGGTCTGGTTGAAGATGGCTGTTTCGCGGCCTCTTAGTGTTGCCCTGCGCTCAATGCTGCCTTTCTGTCTATGCGTCTCTTTCTTTGAAGCCGTTCGATGCTGTGTGGTGTTGTGGTTTGTCTGCAGCGCCTTATAGAGTTGTCTTGATCTTCCCGAAAAGTACATTCAGGAGGTCCCTACACACGCAATTAGAATCTGGCAGTTCTTCGAGCGCTTGTAGTTACATTGTCGCATTCCCTATAGCTGTTAGTTTGTCAGCACAGTTAGTTAGTTATTCATTGCTTACAGGGTCCAGCGGACTGCAAAGAGCCGAATCAGGATCACAAAATCAAGACCACAATTCGCTGAAAGAGGACTCACCCCTGATCCGCATAAAAGATCCGCCGAAACATCCCTAGTGGTAACACTGAAGGCACTCCACCAGCCGGTCACTTTACACGCAGGGAGCGCTGAGGCTATACTCTAATTTATCGAACCCCCGTTCTACAAAAACAAAATAGAATACAAACATCATTATAAAATATCAACAAAACACACACATATAAAATGCCTACATAGCCAAATAATAACATCATAGGAAGCCCCAGTGACTATTTGGCAGAAAGCGTCCAATATTCCCAAGCTGGTCCAACAGACCTCGCACACAAAATGAGGAGTTTTGTCCCGGAAGAGTTTTCAAGAAAAAAGGTAGGTGATTGGTCTAGCGAAGAAGAAGATAGTATAGTAGATTGATCGAACAGAGTAGGAATGAGAAAGAACAAAGGAGAAAGACAGCGACAGTGGGAATTTAAAGCACTAAATTTCCAGAAAGTGGGGATACTATTTATACTGAAATCGCCCTACATTCCCACGGGGGAGTTTGTGAGCATACTTTCACAGTGTGATGAAAGGGACCCTTCTCGCTTTCCCTATAGTTTGTCAGCATACTTTCACAGTGTGATTAAATGGACCCACTTTGACCACGCCCCCTTGACAGATCCTTTTAGCATTCACAGTGAGTGTTGCCCCACTGAAAAAAAGCTTACAACAACAAAAAAAAAACTTTTTCGAAACGATAGTTATTTGTTAAATAAACAAGTTCCGTAGTTTTTGGACTATTAATAGCAACAGCCGTTGGCTAGCCAACCAACATTGTGGAGCTAAAAATAGCAGCTACTAAAGCCGGTAAGAGACAGAACCCGTAAAAATAACTGCATTCGTTTTAGGTTGATAAAATAGATCCTACCCTACCCCAGACACCCAAGACACACTCTTCAGCTTCGTTGTTCTCTCACAAACATGGTCAAAGGTCACACGGCTATGGTATTCGATGTACCGTTAATCAGGGGAAATCACTCCCTGTCACCACCAAAATTGAAAATTCAAACTGTAGCGGTTGGTGTGAGCAACGAAAGGCCACGGTGTCATTGTGCAATGTGATATCAATGGGAATTTTAAGGTAAACCCGTTTTCGCCAAAAGTAAACAAAGCCTAAGAATTGGGGCGTTGTAAATACAATGTCATACGCCAAGTAAGGTATTGCTGTTTAAGTGCAAGCACGTTTCTTCAATAAAGTGAAATTGTTTTGCCCACAACACAGAAAGAGAATAAAAGACAGAAAAGTCCAAGGCTAGAGGAAAACTAGAGGGTCCAACCATGACACAGCCCTGTTTTCCAGAACCAGCTTCTTGAGAGTTGGTGATCATCGCTGCTTTTCCACCTAGGGTTCTGTGATGAATTGCTTGGCGTTGGTTTATATTGAAGAGTTAGGTTATGTTCGGGCGTCTTCTCATGCTTTGGAAAATCAGTCCCTTGATTTTCATCAAGGCCAGTGTTGCACGGTTGTTATTTTATCAATAGTTGATTCAGCCCCGATGCTTGAATCTTGATAAGTGTAACTCAGATTTGTTTATCCACGCAACCTGTTCACTCAGCAACAAGGCAGGAGTCGTCGTATGAAGTTTTCCAACTTTATTCAGCATACATCAACAACTGAATACAAGATCGCTTTCCAAAAATCACTTCAAAGATCATCATCAAAAATCATCACAAATCTCTCTCAATCACTTTTTTCACTCTCCAAGCAGACACAGTGCACCACTTATATAGTCTCTGTATAATCGAGAGAAAGTTCGAACATTCCAGCATGACGCAATAACACTCAATCAAAATGAAACTCGTCACCGGAACTATGCACTTTATTACGCCATATAACCTTATTTAATAATAATAATAATTATAATGTATATTTAATATAGCGCGTTTTCATATAAATGCTCAACGCGCTTTACAATAACAGCCATTTACAAAAACATGCTACACATAGAAAGCACAATATTTAAAAACAAAATCAACAAACAAGCAAAGCATACCAAGCAAGACCTCAACAACATAGCCATACATACAAAGCGCGAAAGGATGTACAAGCACACAGTAAAACCACGGCAGTACAAACAACAGGATCATAAAGACAAAAACACTAAACATACAAGCAAATCATAGTACAACATAATCAGAGCAAGACAATTAAAAAACATTAACAATTAAACCATACAAACAATTAGCATATCACGCGTAAATAATCAGCAACATACATGACAAAACACAAGCAGGGCATACTTGCAGGCAAAGTAAGTCACTGAGATGCAGGCACGGACATGAGGGGTGGAAGGGTGCGGGGGGAGGGGGAGAGGGAGGGGGAGGGGGAGGAATGTTTATGTGTATGCAAGTGGGAAAAGAGGAGTTTTTAGGCCTGTGCGGAAAGAGTCAGGGGAGGGAGAGTGACGAAGACTGGCAGGGAGAGAGTTCCAGACGAGAGGAGCAGCAACGGTAAAAGAGCGTTCACCAAAGGATTTAGTGTTAACTCTAGGGGTAGAAAGAATGGAGGTGTGTGCCGAGGAGCGGAGTGTTCTGGATGGTGTGTATTTCTGAATCATATATGTGAGGTATGCGGGTCCCGTTTGTGTAAATGCACCAAAAGTAAGGCATGCGATTTTGTATTTGATGCGTGTCTCTATAGGAAGCCAGTGAAGTGCTTGAAGGTGGGGGGAAATGTGCTCAGACTTGCGGATTCTCAGGATTAGGCGGGCAGCATTATTCTGCAGTTTCTGTAACCTGATAAGGAGGTACTGGGGACAGCCATGCAGCAAGGCATTACAATAGTCCAGACGAGACAATATGAACGCAGAGACAAGAGTCTTTGCAGCTTGCTCAGACAGATAGTGCCGAATCGAACCAATACGGCGGAGTTCAAAGTTGACAGCACGAATGATGCTCAGTACCTGTGCATGCATAGTAAGGTGGGAGTCTAGCGTGACGCCTAGGTTCTTTACTGTATCAGAGAAAGGGACAATAGCATTGCCTATGGTAATGTACTCTGGGAGTTGAATGGAGGAAGACATGCGTGGAGAAGAGACAACCATGACTTCCGTTTTTTCGTCATTTAGTTTTAGCTTGTTAAATGCCATCCAGGATTTAACGTCCAGGATACATTCTTGCATTGAGCGCACCAGAGTGTCAAAACTTTTAGGATCGGCAGACTTCTGTAGCTGGGTATCATCTGCATAAAAATGATGAAGAACTGAGTGGGCAGCCATGACATCAGCGAGAGGCGAGGTGTATAAAACAAACAATACAGGACCCAATACGGACCCTTGGGGCACGCCATGGCGCAGCAGAACAGGATCAGATGTGCTACTGTTTATGGAGACAGACTGAGTACGGTTGGACAAGTAGGAAGAAAACCAAAGAAGCGCAGAATCGCGGACTCCAAAAACATATTCCAGGCGACTGAGGAGAAAACCGTGGTCAATGGTGTCAAATGCTGCTGATAGATCAAGCAGCATTAGAATAGAAACTTTTCCTTGATCTAAGGCAAGTAGGAGGTCATTTACAATTTTCACTAAAGCCGTTTCCGTACTGTGTCCAGACCTATACGCAGACTGCAGGGGGTTGAACAGATGGTTTGATGTGAGGTGATCAGAGAGCCGGGACAGGACAACTTTTTCTATTAGTTTAGAGACAAAGGACAAGTTACTGACGGGACGAAAGTTTTTCAAGTCATTGTGATCACACGAAGGTTTCTTCAACAGTGGGGTGACAAGAGCAGTTTTGTGGACGTCCGGAAAAGTTCCAGAAGCAAGGGAGTCGTTTACGATCTTAGTCAGGGTGGGGAGCACTACATCTAAACACTCAAAAAGGAGGGGGGTCGGAATCGGGTCAAGATCGCAGGTTTTAGGGGTTGAACTGGTCAAGATCTTCCTGACGTCTGATTCAGTGACAGGGGTGAACGATACTAGGGGATCGCCACTGAATGGTCTACCAAGGGGTTGTGGGACAGAGGGCTGAGAATCAATATCATCTCTTAGCTTTTCTACCTTGGTCACAAAGTAGTTGGAGAACACGCCAGGGAGTGAGGACAAAGGGAAAACAGTGGGGAGATGGGTAGCACTAGTTCTGGCACACAGATCATTAGTAATGCGATACAACTCTTTGCTTGATTGTGCCTGGCTGATCTGATTAGTGTAAAAAACAGACTTTGCTTTGTGAACGAGGAAGGTCACAACATTCTTGGCTTTTTTGTACAATTGCTCATATACAGTCAAACCAGACACCCTCCACTCTTTCTCGGCACGACGACGATCTCTCTTGGCCTGAAGCAGGTCATTACCAAGAAGACCAAACCACGTAGTAACCTTTCTCGATGACACATTGCGTCTAGAAGCAGGGGCATGCTTATCTAGTACGGCCTTAAGGGCAGTATTATATTGATCAGCAGAGCAGTCTTCGAAGCGAGCCAACTCAGTGCTGAGATCGTTCTGGAATGCCACTCTATCAATGGCACTTAGGTTACGCACAACACGGTACACGGGGACAGGAGACGGTAGGACCATGTCAAACTGCGCTAACACACAGAAGTGGTCTGACTCCAGAGCCCGCGTCACCTCTGACACACGATGAATTCCATCAGAAGGTCTCTCGATCACCAAGTCCAGAGTATGACCATGCTTATGGGTGGGTTCAACCACCGTCTGACGTAGATTGTACATACTAAGGAGATCGAGGAGCTTTCTAGCACTCCGATCTTGCGGAGAGTCCACATGAAAGTTAAAGTCACCCAACAGACACACATGACCATGCAGTAAATTACAATGATCTAGCAGCTCGGGCATCTGTTCGAAGAACATGACCTCAGTTAGCTTGTTCTTTGAGGTCGGCCACGGTCTATATAAACACATGAAGTGAACAACACTGTGCACAGATGTAAGCGACACCTGTACAAGCTCAAACGACGCATGTTCAAACGAAAAAGTATTTGTGAAGGTGAGGTGAGGTGTGAAGCTGTTTCTAAAAATCACGGCTATGCCCCCCACCACGCCCAGTCGGGCGAGGGAAGGACTTGAATGCGTAACCACTCTGAGTAAGGTCCGCACACGCAGCCTCGTCTCCTCAGGCCTTCAACCACGTCTCCACCACAAACATGATGTCAAGATCATTCTCAAGAATGAATGATGATATTTCAGTACGTTTCTCTCCACAGTTGGGGCCTACAGACTGTGCATTAAAAGATGCGACTTTTAGTCCGTCAGATTTCTGGTCAGATAAGATAGAAACGACGGGAACAAGGATCAAATTATTGCGATTGACTGAGGGCTGACCATTGCGGTGTTGATCAAGAGTCGAAACAGACGATGGCGAGCAGTGGGGTCGAACAGTACAAAGGCCACGATAACGGCAAGAGGCGACCACAGGAATAGGCCTACCTTGTTGATACCGGCGACGCCCAGCTCGATACGGCCGCTGTTTTCTCTTCCCGGACGAACACGAAAGTTGACTGTGTAATCCCAAACAACGCAGTGTGTCACACACTGGTAGGGCAAGTACAGAAGCACGAGGTTGGAGTGACAACAGTTGCTGTCTGTCATATATAACCCGGGCGGGCGGCATGGTCACTGAATCGAGAGACAAGGCTAGACTAGCACGTGCGGGTTGGTTATGGTCGACTGGTCGATCAACAAGACGCTGGCTGAGTAGTGCGATTTGGTAGAAGAAAAAGAAAAATGTCAGGTACAGAAATCTTGTCGCCAGACGCCTGTCCATGGACAAGATATGCCAAAAAACACACCAAAATGACCGCTGCTCCATTATAAAGACGACGATACCGGTTACAATCCCAGACTTTCTCTCAGTCTTTCACAAACAAGCAAAAACATAGAGCAGACCCTCTCAAGCGCACATAGGCGACGACAGCTCACAAGGAATTAGGTTAGAAGAATCTCTTAGCTTTTACTAGATTTATCTACATGCTTCGATCGATAGTAAACAAGTAATTCTAGAAAATTCTCCAATACTATCGACCAACGAAAATTATCTACATTATACAAGGCTTCTTTTACCAACAACGCAAAATCAAATCAATTGTAAATACACTCTGTTATTGCATGCTTTGCAAAACAAAACGATCGGATCCATCTTGCGCGTCTCAAACTAACACCCAGCTGATACACTGACGCGCTGAGAACACAGTAAAATGGCCATCTATGTCCATGGCACAAATCCACAGATTACTGCGAACTATTGGCAGCACGCAGAGAAGGGGAGGTAGATTTGTCCTATCATTCCTTCGTTCCAAGAGGACAGCATCTCATACAGACTATATCCGGGACGCTATCGATAATCTCCTGTTCACCTCTCTTTGAGCAAGACGCCTTTATCGCTCAAGTTTGTTGTCTAACTGTAGTGGTTGGTTTGAGCAAGAAAAGCCCACTGTGTCATTGCGTAACGTGATATCAATGCCAATTTTAGGGTAAACCCGTGTTCAGCACCCCTTGTCATCTCCATCTTCCTATACGCTTGCGAAACATGGACCCTCAAAGCAGATCTACAACGAAGAAATACAAGGCATGGAGATGAGGTGCTACAGAAGACTTCTGGGCATTTCCTATACCCAGCAAATCACTAACGACGAAGTCCGACAGACCATCACACAAGCCATTGTACAACACGATGACCTGCTCACAGTGATGAAGAAACGGAAACTCCGATGGTATGGCCACGTCACCAGATCATCAAGCCTCGCAAAGACCATCCTGCAAGGCACAGTGCAAGGAGGTAGAAGAAGAGGGAGACCGAAGAAGAGGGGGGAGGACAACATTCGAGAATGGACTGGCTTGGCATTGAGCGAAGCCATCAGGGCTGCTGAGGACAGAGAAAGATGGAGTATGCTGATTAAACAATCATCTGTGGTGCCCCAACGACCTGAGTTACGGGATAGGATAGATAGGATAGCATTGTTGTCTCCCTTATATAAAAAAAAGAGTGACTGCTGTCGAGAATAGAATAAGGCTTCCTGTCTCCCTTGATTGTGTTGGATCTTTAACAGCGTACCCAGGACGACCAAGAAACATAGCGGTGGACAAGGTGGTCCATGGCGGATCGCAGATCAACAATAACGCTCTGCATTTAGCCTTCGACGGCCTGCCTTATCTGCAAGGCCATCTGTGCTACAGTGGACAGGCTGGCTATCCGAAGAAGTGGGCCAGGGTGGACGTGGGCTATGAGGCGCGTATCTTCTATGTCATTATACGCTCACTGTTTGATTCCGGTAAGTACAGGTGCTCGTATTTGACTGTTCTTAATGTTTCATCGTGTAAGACAGAACTTAGTTCAAAGTGCAAGTGAACATTCTGGCGGACTGCTGACTTTGACTGGGTAACTAGTCCAGCGGGCTATTGAAAATTCTGGTTTTCAGCACCCCTGTATACAGCTACAACAACAACTACTACTACTATTACTACTACTACTACTGCTACTACTACTACTACTACTAATCATACTGGATGCTATACGCGCTTTATTCCTAAATCAGACTCACAGCATCTCTTGCCTTTCGCTCTGGACTGAAAACAAGCATGTTCAACCGCGTTTTTTAATACTACTACTACTACTACTACTACTACTACTACTACTACTACTACTACTACTACTACTACTACTACTACTACTACTACTACTACTACTAATAATAATAATAACTGGCAATTTATACAGCGCTTTCCAAAATCACAAAGCGCTTTACACAAACAAATGTAAACACAACATGCGTACATTGGTCAATAACACGCAACCACATGCACATCCCAACACCAAAAATAACTAACAACACTCACTCATGGCGCCTAAGAAAAGGCCTCTCTAAAAAGATGCGTCTTCAAGTTCTTTTTAAAAGACGCTAGTGAAGGACTGTGACGGACGGACCGAGGTAGCGAGTTCCAGGTCTGAACGGAGAAGAAACTGAAAGCTCTACCACCGTGTCTCACCCTGTGGTATTCTGGTACACGGAACATACTTTCATCTGCAGACGAGCGGAGAGACTGACAAGGAACATAGACAGTCAAAAGTTCTGAAAGATAGCTTTTCTTATCGTAAATCTCGATGCTGAACTTTCCTTCGTCCTTATACTTATATATACATGTAGATAGATATAGATATATATATACATAACAATAATAATAATAATAATAATAATAATAATAATTATTATTATTATTATTATTATTATTATTATTATTATTATTATTATTATTATTATATAATAATAATAATAATAATAATAATAATAATAATAATAATAATAATAATAATAATAATAATAATTATTATTATTATTATTATTAATTAAATTATTTGGCTGTCACGAACATAAAAATGCAACGTTTCTTCTACTACTACTGTGACGGTGGGTCTATTGTTGCTGGGCTCTGCACAATGGAATGCTTTTAACCACTCGTCTATTGTCGATGGGGATCGCTAGTAATCTCCTTGTGACTTAACTTAATACATTTATTTGTTTAGCTCGGTCTGTGTTTAGGCTGGGGTACAGAGATAGATAGAAAAATGGTAAAAGATCACTGTGTCACCGCCACGACTCCGTCCAAGCAGACGCCACAAACAAACAACTTATGCACGCAGACAGCCCATAAAGAATGACGATTTCCCGCAGACGTGAAGGGATGAAAACACAACAATTATATATACAACTTTCAACCTATTTATTCATTCAAGCCACACACTCATACACATACAACATTTACACATGAAACGAAGAAAATGATGATGAAATAATCAACGTTTCAATGAAACAATGAAACGGCACGTCAGGATGATCGAGGGTTGCTAATCAACCAAGGTCCATGTATCGAACTGTGCACAGCCAATGTCCGTTTGCACGTACTAAACGAAAGGGGGGTCGAGTGTTAGGAGAGGGACAACAAAGAACGGGCCCACCTGGAGGGATGACGTCCCTGTCGCCTCCTTGCAGCGTCGGCTTACGAAGTCCCGGTAACGGTATCCTCCCCCTGCTCGTAGCTGTTGTTGGACACGTGCTGACGAAGACCATACGTGGTGGCGTCGCCGCCCCCACTCGTTCCTGACGATAGTGATGATGTGATGGTGGTGACACAGCAGTCACGGCAGTCCTGCCACCGTCGACGCCACACAGCTGAACCCCTCTGGACAGCCACACCGCGACGTCGAGCCCAAGCTCTGTTTATCCACGTCACAACCACCACGGGAATGGTGGGGTTGAGGAGTGATGATGATGAAGTCAATGGTGAGGACGCATAGACAAACGATGCACACGTAAACGTTACAGATGGTGATGATGTTGATCCACCTGACCAAGTGCTGTCATCGTTGACGCACGACGTTGGTTAACGTTGAACCACGTTAACCAGTTGACGAACCTGTAACACGCTTGTCGTATCGTTAATATCCTGTCTACCTGCCTCTGTCCCCCTCCCTCCAATCACACTCTCCCCCCCCCTACTCTCACTCAACTAACTTCCGATGCTTGAGGGGACACAACTGCTGTCCGCTTCCCCTTCCTTGACTCTCTCTCGCTTATCCCCCTTAGCTACTGTTATTGTCACTTGTAAACAACCGCATATCATAAAACTCAATGAAATTATGAATGCATGAAATGATCAATGCTGCAAATGAATACATGTAAGCATCAACACATTATTCATCTCAAACAACCTCAACAACAACCACAACCACTTCCATCCTCCTTCATCCTCCCCTTCATTCTCCCACTTCCTTCCTTCTGCCTTTCCACCGTGCAACCCTTCTCATCCTTCCTTACCCTTACGCACAGCTCTCGTACCAACACCCCAAACAGCCAGCACTACGTTCCCGGGCACAGCAAGGAAAACAACCATTCCACTCACCCAACCGGCTCGAATGTAAACGCACCCGTAGCCCCTTCTCCACTGCTTGTCTATGGATACTCCAATAGGGTAATCCAGTGTGTGTAGTTCCCTTAGCAGACACTTCCTCAATGCTAAACTACCAACACACTAACAAACTTTGCTATTCTTTAGCTACACTCCACACTGAGTGGTAACTCCACAGATAACAGCAATCTTTCCAACTAGTATACTTGGACCAGTTATCATAATCCACTGATAACCGTCCTACCCTATTCCAGAACACACCAAAATACCTAGAGCACTAGACAAACACGTCTACACCGTAGCTCTCTCAAACTTGTTCTGCCGAAAAGTGAGTATACTTCCTTACCGGCTAACCGGCCTGTGCTGCTTATCGCGTTCTGCACGCTTCCGCTATAATAGTCACGCACGCCAAAACACGCAGTTACACACTCCTAACCCCTTCTACTCTCCCACCACCGACTGCCCGGTTTCTACCACAGACTGCCCTGTGACACACTGTCACACTAGCTCTCACACGGCTATGAAACATAGGTAGTCCAGCCAATTGATAACACTAACAGTAAAAATCACACTTTTATTTCCTCTACTCTATACACGATCTGCGAAGTACGATACTAACTTAAAAGTTCAAATGTCAATGTGAATGGTTCGCTCTTGATAGTTCTAGATCGTTTACCTTTTTGACAATGTCAGGCCGTGGCTAACTTGATTGATTCGAATTTTCAAACAAGTCCTGCTTCCCTAGTCGGTCAGTGGAGAGATTTCTGTTAGGGCGTAGATGTGTACTGCTCCTAGTTTGAACGCAGAATGAATCTTCTACCTCTCTCCTGAACCAGGCAGAACTGGTCTACCTAATATCGCTGTGTTCTGATTGGCTGTAAAATCGATGCGCTCTAACGTAAGCTGGATGATGTCACTACATTGAGTGGGCGTCACTACTATGCTTTAGCGTAACGTCAACCTTTAGTGTTACACTAAGCAAAGCAAAAGCTATAACTGTGATGTGTTTAAATCTCGGCTCTTGTTACAACTACTACTACTACTACTACTACTACTACTACTACTACTACTACTACTATTACCCTATTACCACTACCACCACTAGTACTGCTACTACTTCTATTACCCTATTACCACTACCACCCTGTAAGCAATGAATAACTACCTAACTACCACTACTACTACTACTATTACCACTACTGCCACTACTACAACAATTATTACTACTACTACAATACTACTACTGCTAGCTTCTTTTTTTAATCTTGTTGTTGTTGTTGTTGTTGTTGTTGTTGTTGTTGTTGTTGTTGTTGTTGTTGTTCTTCTTCTTCTTCTTCTATATATATAAATTGCTTAGCCGGAAGTCCTTCTTCGCCGTTACTATAAAGTTTGTCTCCTATGGACGCTGATCTGGGCTGGTGCTGAGTGCTGCTGATCGGCCTGCTGTGTGCTCAAAACCACCCAAATCGTTATAGCCGACATTTCCTTACCGAACGTTTAACCGTTTCTGAGATAAATAAATAAACAAAATGTCCACAAACTGCAATAGCCTCATTCCGCGCGCTTCCATTAAAAATCAAATTGAGGTTTCAGCATGTTTTCCCATATAGACCAAAAAATTTATTATTTTGTACGAAGTATTGATAGCTCAGTCGGTAACGCTTTCGCCTACCGTTTAGGGCGACCCAAGTTCGAATCCGATGCGGGCCATATTTTTTTTTTTCCCCACTACAATATGGATATTTTTCTTTTTAATTTAGGCTTATTATTATTATTATTATTATTATTATTGGATATTTTTCTTTTTAATTTAGGCTTATTATTATTATTATTATTATTATTATTACTACTATTATTATTATTATTATTATCATTATTATTATTATTATTATTATTATTATTATTATTATTATTATTATTATTATTATTATTTATAATATTATATCTTATATCAAATTTTCTTTTAAAACCTTAGTGTTTATGATTTCTATTTGTATTATTCTATATTCATTATTATTATTATTATTATTATTATTATTATTATTATTATTATTATTATTATTATTATTATTATTATTATTATTACCAAGGATCGGGATGGGGTGGTACGTTATTATTATTATTATTATTATTATTATTATTATTATTATTATTATTATTATTATTATTATTATTATTTGTATTATTATTATTATTATTATTTGTATTATTTATAAACTAATAATAATAATTATTATTATTATTATAATTATAATATCTTATATCAAATTTTATTTTAAAACCTTGGTGTTTTTTATGATTTCTATTTGTATTATTCAATACTATTATTATTATTATTATTATTATTATTATTATTATTATTATTATTATTATTATTATTATTATTATTATTATTATCAAGGATCGGGATGGGGTGGTACGTGTAGGTAAAAGGGGGCTACGGGTAGGTTTAAAGGGGCATGGGTAGGCATAACGGGGATACGGGTATATATAAGGGGGTATGGTGATGGTCGATTCCTTTCATCCATACCTGCGAAACGATCAACGGGGAAGTATCAAGGAGGGTACAGGTAGGTTACAAGGGGGGTACGAAAGGTATCAAGGGGTTATGGGGAGGTATCAAGTGGGTTCGGGGAGGTATCAAGGGGGTATGATGAGGCATCATGGGGGGGGGGACGGGGAGATATCAGAGGGGGGGGGGTATGGTGAGGTATCAAGGGGGATATGGGGAGGTATCATCGTCCAAATGAAACTCGCAGACAACAGTTGTCTCTCTGTCTACATTTTAAACAGCAACCTGTGTACCCTGGCTTGCCAGGGTACAAAAACCACTAGTCCTCCAATAATGAGAGTAATGTCTTGAATCGTGAAAGTCAATCTTCGCAGACCTCTCTCTCTCTCTCTCTCTCTCTCTCTCTCTCTCTCTCTCTCTCTCTCTCTCTCTCTCTCTCTTTCTCTCTCTCTCTCTCTCGCTCTCTCTCTCTCTCTTTCTCTCTCTCTCGCTCTCTCTCTCTCTCTCTCTCTCTCTCTCTCTCTCTCTCTCTCTCTCTCTCTCTCTCTCTCTCTCTCTCTCTCTCTCTCTTCGCGCGTCTTGACTCGCTTCCTCCACCTTTACTCTATTGATAAATCTATGTACTGTTCTGTATAATTGTAGGCCTATGATTCTGTGCTAAAGGCCTGTATAGCTAGCCTGCTTTCATATTATTATTTGCTGACAGGGCAAGAAAAGTACCTAGATAATTTCGCCATCCGCGTTTTGGACGCTGACCGGGTGGGCAAGCCCCACGACCCTATACAACAAGGCGACCAGCTGTGTTTCCAGCACAACGGGCCTTTCGAAGGCGCGATGATGAATGTCAGTTGCACACCGGGCCCTCTGATTGGTCGTCACGTCACGGTGGACGCGACGCACGCGCACGAATTTATCAAGCTTTGCGAGATGGAGGTGTACGGCTACCAGATGGTTGGTAAGTCGTTTCTTGTTGAAAAGTATGTTTTACGCCATCAATTGTCAACACTTCGAAGTCCTCTTTGGGTCGTAGATTTGATGCACAGCAAGGTTTATTAGGGAGACCAAGCTTCGACGCTGAACTGCCTCGAGGCTCAGAATACGCGGATTCGTCCGCTGGGGCTCGAAAAACGTGGACTGGTGCACTGAGATTCAAAATCCCGGACCAGATCGCGGAGGCTCAAAAAGTGAATTCGTATGATGTGCTTATGAGCACTTCGGAAAGATACATGTTTCCTGTCGGAGGTATCTAAGCAGTTTGTCGATGATCTGTGGTCAGTATTATATGTACATATTTATTCCACAGTGTGTTCACAAGCCGGACTGCATGAACGTACTCTTAACTGCTCACGGTTCATAACTGAATTGACATATCTTGAACTAGCGCGTTGCATTGTCTTCGAGTGGTCTCTGCATACTGTGCGACGTGTTCCGCCTTAGCGTGTGCTCACCACACGAGAAACGACCACCCCAAATATCTAACACATAAAACACCAGAGGGAACAATGACAACATTTTTATTCACACAAAAACAAAGTAATCTATATATATAACGATAACTATTTAACCCACACGTATTCCCACAATCACACTTAACACCCGTATTCCCACAATCACACTTAACACCCGTATTCCCACAATCACACTTAACACCCGTATTCCCACAATCACACTTAACACCCGTATTCCCACAATCACACTTAACACCCGTATTCCCACAATCACACTTAACACCCGTATTCCCACAATCACACTTAACACCCGTATTCCCACAATCACACTTAATACACGTATTCTCACAATCACACTTAACACACGTATTCCCACAATCACACTTAACACCCGTATTCCCTCAATCACACTTAACACGTATTCTCACAATCACACTTAACACACGTATTCCCACAATCACACTTAACACACGTATTCCCACAATCACACTTAACACCCGTATTCCCACAATCACACTTAACACGTATTCCCACAATCACACTTAACACACGTATTCCCACAATCACACTTAACACCCGTATTCCCACAATCACACTTAACACCCGTATTCCCACAATCACACTTAACACCCGTATTCCCACAATCACACTTAACACCCGTATTCCCACAATCACACTTAACACCCGTATTCCCACAATCACACTTAACACCCGTATTCCCACAATCACACTTAACACGTATTCCCACAATCACACTTAACACACGTATTCCCACAATCACACTTAACACACGTATTCCCACAATCACACTTAACACACGTATTCCCACAATCACACTTAACACACGTATTCCCACAATCACAATTAACACACGTATTCCCACAATCACACTTAACACCCGTATTCCCACAATCACACTTAACACCCGTATTCCCACAATCACACTTAACACACGTATTCCCACAATCACACTTAACACACGTATTCCCACAATCACACTTAACACCCGTATTCCCACAATCACACTTAACTATATTGAAAACAAAATTGATAACAATAAAGAATAATAAATAAAATGATAATTTTCTATAAAGTCATTCTTCCCACCGCTTATACAATTTTACAAGTGGCTGTAGAATTATTAATTATTTAAATAATTAATTGTACAAGTTATTAATAATACAGAATGCCTAATAATATTGTAAACAGTAATATAATAATAATATTTTTCAGTGCTACAAATTACACAAGATGCTTGACTATAGAAAATGCCATTCCAACTAAATAGTCTACATGTAGTTCCTTGAAAAAAATAATAAAGTTGTCTTATTTTATATGATCTATCTATACATGTGGATTTATACAACCGGCAACTGACATTCTTTACAGTTCATTTTCTTGAGCAATTTTATGAGGGAATAATAAACAACTTTTCCTTTACGGACTTTCTAAGTTAGAGTCTCGCTGGACGGCAGTCAGCGACCAGCGTGGTTCCCTCAGAATGCTGAGGTCAGTTGAGACGTCAGGTTGTTCATAGGGCTCCCGGTCGTCGCGGTCAAGGCCCAGCCACGTCATACCCCAAGATGGAGATGCCAATCCCAGAACACTAAGGCATACACAATAGTAGATTCTTCCATTACTAATCAACCAACATAGGGCAAATATCCACATACTCTTCTGCATACTAGTGCACGTTACTCCCCTTCTCCGTTCTATTCATTAGTAAGCTCATTCATAAATTACCCCCCTTTATCATATTTGAAATGAACGAACTTTCCCAAATTATTTCCCTTTATTGTAATTGGAACACTTTAATTGTAATTTATGAATTATTTCCCTCTACAAGTTTTGAAAACAATTGATCAAATTCCATTTATAAATTATATATATTTTCTTAATTATCAACAAATTCGTGTTCATGTATATTTTACTTCTTTTTACAACGCTAGCAAAGAATTCAGACTTCTTCAGACAGTCATGCATAATTTATTTCTCTTCACAAATATTGGAAATAATTATCGAATATAAATTATTTATTTCCCTGCATACAAAAGCATACTTCTTGCAGTAATATTTCCTTTGATACAAAATATAATATTTATACCTGTTTATACAAATATGCTTGCACCAGAGCAAAATGGCCACTTAGGGGTTACAGGTACTTACGCTACCGGTGTTAATTCTCGGACAAGACGACACAACACAAAGACGAAACAGGTCCGAGTGGTCACAGTTGTGCGTGCAGCTCTCCTCTTTCTTTACAGGACATCAGCTCCAGTACGACTGGACGCTGCCTTGCTTGGCCGTTACAGCAGAACGAAACACTGCTTGAGAATTGAGATAGCGGCAAATAGTACGCAAACGCGCCCGCACAATCCCACCTTGAAAACACTGCTGGTATGGGGCGCCATGTGTCCATTTATTCTATGTGACCATTCTATACATAGAATAAATTCTATGCACATAGAAAGCATTCTATACACACAAAAAGCATTCATTAGTTGAAATTCCATTTATAAAAAAGAAACCAATATTGTAAGTCATAGAATAAAATTCTTTGTATAGAATAACATTCTATAATATAGTGTAAAATTCTATGTCCATAATACAATTCTATGTATAGAATAACATTTTATAATAGAGAATAATATTCTATGTATGTAATACAATTCTATATTATAGAATGCACTTGTATGCATAGAATTATATTCTATAACATAGAATGAATTCTATTACAAAGAATGAATTCTATAACATAGAATGAATTCTTTAAAATAAAATAAATTGCATGACATAGAATTATTTCTATACGCATAGAATTCATTCTATAACATAGAATGAATTCTTTAACATAAAATAAATTATATGACATAAAATGAATTCTATGTGCATAGAATAAATTGTATAACATAGAATGAATTCTATAATAAAGAATGAATTCTATATGCATAGAATGAATTTTATAGCATAGAATGAATTCTATGACATAGAATTCATTCTATGACATAGAATGAATTCTATAGGCATAGAATGAATAGTATAACATAGAATGAATAAGATGACATAGAATGAATTCTATGACATAGAATGAATTCTATGACATAGAATGAATTCTATAACATAGAATGAATTCTATAGCATAGAATGAATTCTATGACATAGAATTTATTCTATAGCATAGAATGAATTCTATGTTACAGAATGAATTCTATGTCATAGAATTCATTCTATGCTATATAATTCATTCTATGTTATAGAATTCATTCTATGCTATAGAATAAATTCTATCTCATATTATTCATTCTATGTCATAGAATTCATTCTATATTATAGAATTCATTCTATGTCATAGAAATCATTCTATGTCATCTTATTCATTCTATGTTATACTATTCATTCTATGCTATAGAATTCATTCTATGTCATAGAATTCATTCTATGTCATAGAATTCATTCTATGTTATAGAATGAAATCAATATAAAAACTTTTTTTTAAATAGTAAAAACTGGGGCACTGTCAAGGTATAGAGAACATTTTGGGATATTGTGATGTTTTGAACATAGCACACTCGTGCAATAATGATTACAGAGCGATTTGTCACTGACATTCAGTTTAGAGTTGACGACATGCAGTGCTTCTTCATTTGCGCTCGAAGTGGAAATCGATGAAAGGAAATGTTCTTTTCTTTGCAGAAAGGTTTTACGTCGGAGTTAGAGCATCCAAACGCAGCACAGTACTTCACCATTTTCAAACTCGATCACGCTGTGTTATTCCCGCAGCACGTGGCCGCCACGCCTTTGTGCATAGCGCCCTGGGGGGCCGCTTGGGGTGAAATAGATTTTTTGCAGTATTCAGCTTTATGAACCTTTCATTTATTATGTCTCAGAGTTGTATAGCAATATTCGACCTTTAAATATATTAATTATTGCTTTTTATGAGTGTACAGTACGATTATTTCTTCGGTATTGAGCGAAAAGAACTGATTATTTAATTAGATTTTGTCACTATAAACCCTTACAGAACCTCAGCACATTGTAATGAAACAAGCAAGCATGCAGGGGCGGAGGGGGGGGGGGGGTGTGACGTCAATTATTTTTATTGCTAAGCGATCTATTCACACTAATTATACCGTCGAAGTCGTCCGCATCAAGAAACCTAAATGCTTGTTCACGAAATTATGATGTCTGATAAAGCCGCAGAGCGCTAAGCCTTGGTACGTCAGCCATTTCTTCAGTTCTCGCCAGCGTGCAATTTATTAAAAAAATCAGTTTATAGTCCCCTCTCTTCCCGGTAAGGATTTTCAGAGAGGAGACTTGTGCGCGTGCAAGGCTCCACGTGTCCCTTTATACGTCACAGCCTCGCTTCACATAGAATGACCTAGTTGCGCATAGAATGAGCATTCTATGTTATAGAATGAACATTCTATGTTATAGAATGGACTCTATGTTATAGAATGAACATTCTAAGTTATACAATGGATTCTATGTTATAGAATGAACATTCTATGTTATAGAATGAATTCTATGTTATTGAATGACCATTCTATGTTATAGAATGAACATTCTATGTTATAGAATGGATCCTATGTTATAGAATGAACATTCTATGTTATAGAATGAACATTCTATAACATAGAATGCATTCTATGTGCACCAAATGTTAAAAAACAATTCTATGAAAATAGAATGTATTCAGTGTTGCGAATAAAATCCATTTTATGTTAAAAAAATGAATTTTATGTCATACTTGCTGTGTTATACAATTAATTCTATATACATATAATTCATTTCATTCACATAAAATTAAAAAACACAACTAATAAATTGTAACAAAATTTAGAATTTAAAAAAAGATATTGTATGACACATCACCACATCGCATCATCACCACATCGATCACATCATCACATCACATCACTGCATCACATTGCTTCATCACCATCATCGTGAAAACGCACCACTACATAAAATCACATCATATCAACAAATCATCACATCACATCAGCCGACATCACAGCAGCAGCACATCTTCACATTGCAGCAGACAGCACATATCATGGCATCAGTGAATCACATCACATAATCTAATCACCCCACCCCTCCCACCCATCACATTTGTGGTGCAGTGTGGTGTGATTTAGAGTGATGTAGTGTGGTGATGTGATGTGGTAATGTGTATGTATGTATCTGCAATACAGTTCTATTATGCCTTAAAAGCAGTGAATCAGACCACATCGTCACATAACCTAATCACTCCACCACACCTACCCATCACATTTGTGGTGCAGTGTGATGTAGAGTGATGTGGTGTGGTGATGGGATGTGGCAATGTGTATATCTCTCTGCAATACAGTCCCATGTAATAAAAAATGTTCTCTATACCTTGACAGTGCCCCAGTTTTTACTATTTTAAAAAAATGTATATATTGATTTCATTCTATAACATAGAATGAAGTCTATGACATAGAATGAATTCTATGACATAGAATGAATTCTATGACATAGAATGAATTCTATGACATAGAATGAATTCTATAGCATAGAATGAATAGTATAACATAGAATGAATAAGATGACATAGAATGAATTCTATGACATAGAATGAATTCTATAACATAGAATGCATTCTATAGCAAAGAATGAATTTTAGGACATAGAATTTATTCTATAGCATAGAATGAATTCTATAGCATAGAATGAATTCTATGACATAGGATTCATTCTGTAACATAGTATACATTCTATGCTATAGAATAAATTCTATGTCATAGAATTCATTCTATGCTATAAAATTCATTCTATGTTATAGAATTCATTCTATGCTATAGAATAAATGCTATGTCATAGAATTCATTCTATGCTATAGAATTCATTCTATGTTATAGAATTCATTCTATGTCATAGAATTCATTCTATGTCATCTTATTCATTCTATGTTATACTATTCATTCTATGCCTATAGAATTCATTCTATGTCATAGAATGAATTCTATGTCATAGAATTCATTCTATGCTATAAAATTCATTCTATGCATATAGAATTCATTCTTTATTATAGAATTCATTCTATGTTATACAATTTATTCTATGCACATAGAATTCATTTTATGTCATATAATTTATTTTATGTTAAAGAATTCATTCTATGTTATAGAATGAATTGTATGCACATAGATAAATTCTATGTTATAGAATTCATTCTTTGTAATAGAATTCATTCTATGTTATAGAATACAATTCTATGCATACAAGTGCATTCTATAATATAGAATTGTATTACATACATAGAATCTTATTCTCTATTATAAAATGTTATTCTATACATAGAATTGTATTATGGACATAGAATTTTACACTATATTATAGAATGTTATTCTATACAAAGAATTTTATTCTATGACTTACAATATTGGTTTCTTTTTTATAAATGGAATTTCAACTAATGAATGCTTTTTGTGTGCATAGAATGCTTTCTATGTGCATAGAATTTATTCTATGTATAGAATAGTCACATAGAATAAATGGACACATGGCGCCCCATAGCTGGTACTACTACTAGAGTACTTCTCTTTTCAAATTCTTCTCTGTGACTAAACAATTTAGCTCCGGACAGCAGTTTTATTTGCTTACACTTTCTAATTCGGTGCGCACATCGCTCACTGCAAAACTGTGCACGGCACGTACACCTATACTATCCTATCTTACCCATTCCCGTAACTCGAAGGTCGTAGGGGCACCACAGATGATCGTTTAACCAGCGTACTCCATCTTTCTCTATCCTCAGCAACCCTCATGGCTTCGCTCAGTGTCAAGCCAGTCCATTCTCGAATGTTGTCCTCCCACCTCTTTTTCCGTCTCCTTCCCCCCTCCGCCTCCCCGCACCGTGCCCTGCGATGTTCTCCGCAAGACCCGATGCCTCGGCGACGCGGCCACACCACCGGAGTCTCCGCCTCCCCACCATCGCGAGCATGCATTAGTGCTGGTTATAGGAAAATCCCAGAAGTCCTCCGCAGCACCCCATCCTCATGCCCTGCACTCCCCGCCGCAGATCCGCTGTGAGAGTCCATGCCCCGCAGCGTACACGCCATACCCAAATAGCGGCAGTCTTGACCAGTTTAGGGTGACGAAGCAAAACTAACAAAACAGTGCACGTGTTCAACTTACACTATTTGGAAACTTAGCAATAAACTTTTAATTTATTTTCTCTCCCTCAACTTCCACCCTCTATAACAGGCTTAGAAACCCTATCATCATAGGTTTAGAAACCCGAGTCCTGACACCCACGGCTCTCGGTTTGAGAGATGGAAGTTACCCGCCTAATCGGGTTGTGCCTGTCATTTACGGTAGTTGGAGAATAGGCCTAAAACCTATGCTCATGACTATCCTTGCAGCTGAACCACAGGGTTTTGCGATTGCTCCTCGCGCTAATCTTGCGTAAACTCGAAGGAGAAGCAGCGGGAAGAATTCACTGAAAATCAGTTGGGGATGTTTTATAGGACGGATAGATCATCGGACATGAACATGACGGATTCTGTCTTCAAATTGCTTCTTACATATTGCCTCATCCATTTTGTGCATGCGCGCGCGCGCGTGTGTGTGTGTTGTGTGTGTGTGTGTGTGTGTGTGTGTGTGTGTATGTGTGTGTGTGTGTACTTGTTTGTGTGTGCATGTGTGGGGAATCACTTTGTTTATTACTGCCCCTCCCCAAGTCCACTTTGAGAGCTCTCAGCCATACTTGTATTTTTCATTGTACTAAAGTTTCATGAGTGCGAATGCTTAAGGGAGCGCTTTGAACTGTTCCTTACTAGGAAAAGCGCCTTATAAATATCCTTATTATTATTTATGTTATTATTGACTTACATGCATTGCAATGTGAGTCTATGTACTCACTACCCTTTTTCCCCTTCCCCTTCTCCTCACCCTTCCCCCCTCCCCTCCCACCCGAACAAAGTTAGATTTTTGCAAATCTGTGCGAGATGAGTCCTAAATAACCTCAAAATGACATCTTAAAAAAAATCCGTCTCTCTGTCCGAAACTTGCAAGTGGATTAATATCTCAGAACCTATTTCAATTATCACAACCAAACTTGATATGATGGTGTATACTCATAAGACCTCATTAGTGATAAGTGAACGAATGACTTCACTTGGTCCTGATTTGGCTCGGAAGAGTCCGCTGGACCTAAAGCAATAACCATGTAATGTAATGAATGACTTCACTTCAAGACCAATGTCACAAGGTCAACAAATGTTAGTCAAAAAATGAAATTTTTGTCACAAAATTGTCCTTTTTTTCTAGGTTATTAATATTGTTTTTATGATTCTTTGATGCATGATAGATATCAATGAGGCACACCCACTATACACATTTTATCAACCCCACTCCAAGGTCAAGGTCGAGGTCACAAATCCTATACTATTTATCCTATCCGGCAACTCGAAAGTCGTTGGGGTAAAGCAGATGATCGTTTAACTAGCGTGCTCCAATCTTTCTCTGTCTTCAGCAACCCTCATGGCTTTGCTCAATGTCATACTCATTCTCGAATCTTGCCCTCCAACCTCTTCTTCTGTCCTCTTATTCTTCTGCTTCCTTGCACCGTGCCTTGCAAAATGGTCTTTGCAAGGCCTGATGATTTGGTGACGTGGCCATACCATCGGAGTTTCCGTTTCTTCACCACTGTGAGCAGGTCATCGTGTTGTCCAATGGCTTGTGTGATGGTCTGTCGGACATCGTCGTTGGTGATGTGCTGGGTATTGGAAATGCCCAGAAGTCTTCTGTAGCACCTCATCTCCATGCTTTTATTATGCGTTGTAGATCTGCTGTGAGGGCTCAGGTTTCGCAAGCGTATACAGTAAGAAGGTGCTGACGACAAGAGAGCGTGGCAGCCTTACCTTGGAGTGTAGACTGATGGTCCTGTCTTTCCAAATGGGTTTTAACCTTGTCTGGCAGCAGTTGTTTGTGCGATCCTGGAGAGGATTTTTCCTTCGGGACCCATTGTCTGATACAATGGCTCCTAAATATTTTAAAGCTTTGCACCGTGTTGAGGGATTGGCCTTTGACTTTAATGTCCGTGTTGAAATCATTGATGTTGTTGGTCATCACGTTGGTGTTCTCTGCACTAATTTTCATTTCAAAGGCTCTGGAGGTGGTGTCAAGCCTCTGTACCAGCAGTTCAAGTTCTTGTTCCTCTTCAGATAATCCATCAATGTGGTCCGCAAAACGGAGATTGGAGATTGCTCTACCACTATGCTGACTGTGTCTTTGTGATCTGCAAGGCATCTGACATGATGCGCTCCAGGAAGATGTTGAAGAGTGTTGGAAAGAGTAGGCATCCTTGATGCACGCCGATTGTTGTTCTGAACCAGTTCCCGATGACGTAGTTGGGGAGAATGTTGTACACTTTCATGGTTGCCCACAGAGCTGTATGTCAGACTCGGTCAAGGTCTCTGGAGCTGTCCAAAGTCGGTTAGTATAGTTACTGTGATCCTACACTATGAGAGATATAAAGTCCAAACTTGTTGTATTTTGAGATGATAGATTGATATTTCATATTTGTTCCGTTTTTGCGTTGATCTTGAAGGTCGTGGTCATTTAGGCCTTGCAAAACCATAGTAAAAATTGGCTAGTTCATCATACGGTGGAATTGAGGTTTATTTAACCAATAGTATGCAATAACATTGGGTTGTTTGATCAGACATGCATGAGAGTTCACGTGAAGGTCAAGGTCATGCCAAGGTCATTTTCACTGACGGTCAAGGTCTTCCCAAGGTTACCGTTTTTTGTTTTATTTTTTGCATAATACAAGAGCATAAAAAGATCAAAGTCGGCATTACTTTGCATTTTAATACCACTGTTTGATTTTTTTCTGGGGCACTAATTTTCATATTAAATATTGAGAGTTCCATAAGGAGCATGTGAGTCATATGGGCTTTGCCCTTAAAGTAATTTTTATTGTTATCCTTGAATTGGCGAGGAATCGTGCACTATCGTAAGCGTTGCCATGTTAGAGGTGTCTACTCGATAAAGGAGGTTTGATTGGCTATTCTTTCATCTTATTAGCGGTTGAAAGATTAGATGTGGCGGGAATTAAAAATGGTGGTGGAAGGGCACTTCGGAGGCCTTTCCGACGGGCAAAGAACTTCGGTAAATAGTCAAAGAGTTCTACTCTGATTGAAAGTGATGATTCCATGGAGTGAAATTCCGTGCTCGTACCTTAATGTTGTGGTTTCGTAGGCCTGTATGGGCAGCCCGGATGTGCAGAGGAGTGTAAACTGGTTTACTGCAAACAGGAAAAGGTTTGCTTCAACAATTATTGCAGTAAGTATCTCATTAGCAACTCCCTGATTCGTGGGTTGTATGTGTGGGTTGGTGTGTTGGTTGGATGTTACGTGCATTATTATTAGTTGGTTAGTTTGTGTGTAGGCTTCGGAGAGAAAAAAGATGGATGTCGCCAAGGGTTGGGGTTAGATTGAACGGGTTTGGTTGGCTGGCTGGTTTGGTGTTTTGAAAAAAATCAAATTGTATTCATCACAGTAACTTTAAAGCTGCTCTTGTGAGAGTATGCGTGTGTTTGTAGTTTAGCCGTGAGCTTGCCCGTTGTTTATATGTACAGTGATGTCGTTGTCGTCGGCAAATCGGCCATTCACCAATAAAATTCCAAAATGTCCGAAAGAGTCATGTTCTGATCGGCCCGCTGTCCTAAGTTTTACGCCTCAATCGGCCACCCGTTGTCCGTTTTTTGTTTGCGTGTCTCATGTCGGTTTCGTTGTTATTGCTTCTGGCCATATTAATTTCCTATTGGATAAATAAAGATGTTATGAGTTATTGTCGAGCATCGCATATCGGAAGCGCCAAGAAGACGACACATGCATCAGCAGAGAGAGTTAGAGTAACTCCCCTTGTTGCGAACGGCGTGCTTCCGGCTGTAAAACTTTTTGTTTTCAAAATGCCGCCGAAAAAGAAACCAAGACTTTCCAGTGGCGTCTCGTTTGGTGTTGGAAAGAAGTCAAAATGATGGCGAAAAGATTGTCAAAATGTCCTAAAGGTTTATAGGCCTATGTATGTATTTGTGTATGTATGTATGTATGTATGTATGTATGTATATATGTATGAATTTATGTATGTACTAGTGGTTTTTGTACCCTGGCAAGCCAGGGTACACACGATGCTGTTTAAAATGTAGACAGAGAGAACTTTTGTCTGCGAGTTTCATTTGGACGATGATACCTCCCCATATCCCCCTTGATACCTCACCATACCCCCCCCCCCCCCCCCGATATCTCCCTGTCCCCCCCATGATGCCTCATCATACCCCCTTGATACCTCCCCGAACCCACTTGATACCTCCCCATACCCCCTTGATTCCTTCCATACCCCCTTGGTTCCTAACTGTACCCTCCTTGTTACTTCCCCGTTGATCGTTTCGCAGGTATGGATGAAAGGAATCGACCATCACCATGCCCCCTTATATATACCCGTATCCCCGTTATGCCTACCCATGCCCCTTTAAACCTCCCCGTAGCCCCCTTTTACCTACACGTACCACCCCATCCCGATCCTTGGTAGTAGTAGTAATAATAATAATAATAATAATAATAATAATAATAATAATAATAATAATAATAATAATAATAATAATAATAATAATAATGAATATAGAATAATACAAATCAGGGTGGAGAACAACTGAATCAAGAAATCTCTGAAATCCGGCCGGGGCCCAGGGGCCAAGCCCCGGTATTCGCCCCCTGGAAGAAAATGAATTTATGCTATTTTGAAAGTAATTTAGGGCCTCTTCTGAAAGCAAAAAGCACAAAGTAAACATGAATAGAAACAACAACAACAACAAAAAAGGTTTTATGCACATGTCTTTCAAAAAAGTTAAGAATCTTGATTTGTAGGCCTACACAAGTTTGATGTCCACCACTGTTACACACGAACTCCACATTTCAAATTTTACTGGGCACACGTTTGTCTATTTTTTTTAGCTGTAAACAGGCAAGAATTTTTATAATTTTAGAGATATTTAGGGGTACGTGAGTAAAAACACTACATCTTAGGTATTAGTGACTAGTGTATAGATTTAAATGAAATAAAATGCAAAATGAACAGAAATAAATCTCTTTTGATTATCTACCTTTTTATACTTCTCTTGTCATGTCTTGTTTTTGATTACTCCATGTATATACAATAAAAAAAGTTTTAAAAAGTCCAAACAAGCCCCCTCCTCTTCTTCACTTTCATGCCAGTCTGAAAGATCGTATGCATGCACACTACTGACACTAATTGTCTAATGTCAGTACCGATCTCTTCCTCCGACTCCAAGTCCATTTCTCTCACTTTAATGTCTGATAAATGGAAGCCTATAAACTCCCCTTCATCAGTCGAAGAATCCAATCCATCCATTTTAGACACACACACAAGAAAATTTGAAAAAAAAAATCGAAAAAACGAACGCATCACAGAGAAAACTTGTGGAAATGTAGTCGGATGTTTTCACAACAGAATTTAACCGGAAGTCAATTGCCGGAAGTCTCGCAATCTTTCAAACAACACGAGAATATAACCACATGGTTGATACGGACGCTTTTGGACGTTTTGCCTGTTTAGACCTTCGGCCGCTTTTGGCCGCTATGCCCAGTAAAGGGTAGCCCTCAGCTTCTCATACTCGGAACTCAATATTTTTTCTCGGAAATGCAAATGCCTTCCGCGGAAATCCGCGGATTCGCGGAGAATTCTCCACCCTGACAAATAGAAATCAGAAAAAACACCAAGGTTTTAAAATAAAATTTGATATAAGATAGTATAATTGTTATTATAAGAATAATAATAATTATTATTATTAGTTTATAAGTAATAATAATAATAATAATAATAATAATAATAATAATAATAATAATAATATTGAATATAGAATAATACAAATAGAAATCATAAAAAACACCAAGGTTTTAAAAGAAAATTTGATATAATAATAATAATAATAATAATAATAATAATAATAATAATAATAATAATAATAATAATAATAATTTATTATTAGTTTATAAATAAAAATAATAATAATAATAATAATAATAATAATAATAATAATAATAATAATAATAATAATAATAATAATAATAATAAATTAAAGGTAAAAAGCCTAAAGTAAAAAGAAAAATATCCATATTTTAGTGTACTAAAAAAAACAAAAAAAATAAGGGGCCGGGTGAGATTTGAACTTCGGTCGCACTGCACGGTAGGCGAATGGTTTTACTAACTAAGCTACCAACGCTTCCTAGAAATACCATCAATTTTTTGGTCTATATGGGAAAACATGCTGAAACCTCAATTTGATTTTTAATGGAAGCGCTCGGAATGAGGCTATTACAGTTTGTGGACATTTTGTTTATTTATTTATCTCAGAAACGGTTAAACGTTCGGTAAGGAAATGTCGGCTAAAACGATTTCGCTGATTTTGAGCACACAGCAGGCCTACTACTACTACTACTACTACTACTACTACTACTACTACTACTACTACTACTACTACTACTACTACTACTAATACTACTACTACTAATAATAATATTGAATATAGAATAATACAAATAGAAATCATAAAAAACACCAAGGTATTAAAAGAAAATTTGATATAATAATAATAATAATAATAATAATAATAATAATAATTTATTATTATTATTATTATTATTATTATTATTATTATTATTAGTTTATTAATAATAATAATAATAATAATAATAATAATAATAATAATAATAATAATAAATTAAAGGAAAAAAGTCTAAATTAAAAAAAAATATCCATATTGTAGTGTTAAAAAAAAAAAAAAAAACGTAAACAAAAATGTGGCCCGCGTGAGTATCGATCTTGGGTTGCCCGAAACCGTAGGCGAAAGATTAACCCACTAAGCTACCAAGGCTTCGTATAAAAACCATGAATTTTTTGGTCTATATGGGAAAACATGCTGAATCCTCAATTTGATTTTTAATGGAAGCGCGCGGAATGAGGCTATTGCAGTTTGTGGACATTTTGTTTATTTATTTATCTCAGAAACGGTTAAACGTTCGGTAAGGAAATGTCGGCTATAATGATTTGGCTGGTTTTGAGCACACAGCAGGCCGATCAGCAGCGCTCAGCACCTGGCCAGATCAGCGTCCATAGGAGACAAACTTTATAGTAGAGGCGAAGAAGGACTTCCGGCTAAGCAATTTATATATATAGATGAATGTATGTATGTATGTATGTATGTATGTGGTTGTTGGTGTGCGAATGCGGTTATTTGTACATTGTAATGGCAAAAGTTTCACTGTATTTATTTATTTATTTATTTTAATTTCTTGATTTCTTGATTTATTTAATTATTTTATTTCTGTTGCGTGTAAAGATTTCTTGACTTCATTTGCACTGATAAAAAATGATTGCTTTATTGACGGTCAATGAATGAATCATCAGTTAATTGGCAAAGTGGGTGAATGGTTGATTAGATGAGAGATTTTTTTTAAATAAATATTTTTATACGTGATCCAGGGGCGGATCAGTTAGGGTTTTTTTTTTTTTTTTTTGGGGGGGGGGGGGGGGTTTCCAAAATTCTATTAAAGGGACTTACTCGGTAAATGTTAATGATGGTCAAGAAACGCCTCAAATCAAGCAGGACACGCACTTTTCCAGGAGGAGACATCGGAAGTGACCACAATCTTGTGATGATGTCTTTCCGGCTTCACTTGAAAAGAGTAAACACAGCAAAGTGCACTAGACTGAAGTTCGACCTGGACAAACTGCAAGACCCGGAGGTGACAGAAATATTGCAGGCCAAAATTGGAGGGCAATTTGCACCACTGCTCAGTTTGGGAGCTGGTGAAGTAGATGTCAACACCATGACCACTACCTTCAACTCAGCTGTGACAGATGCCGCCACGGAGATCCTTGGAAAGCACCGGTCAAAGAAGAAGCTGTGGATCACACCTGAACTTTTGGACCTGTGTGATAAACGAAGAGAGATGACAAAGAAAAGGAACACCTGACAGGGAGCTGATGCCTACCGAAAAATCAACAATGACATCCGAAAAGGCATGCACACAGCAAAGGAGAACTGTATAGAAGCTCAATGCCAGGAAATAGAGAACAGTCTGAACAAGAACAACAGCAAGAAGGCCTACCAGACTGTGAAGCCGCTGACAAGTGTTAAACAGCCCAAGGTCTCCACGATCCAAAGCAAGTGGCTTATGTCTTACAGAAGAACAAGAAGTCTTGGACAGATGGACAGAGTACTGCTCTGACCTTTACAACCACAAACCAAACGGAGACCCATCAGTTCTAGTATGTCCAGAGAACAGAGAAGAAGAAGAAATCCTCCCAATTCTCCGAGAAGAAGTTGAGGCAGCAGTGCAATCGCTGAAGAAGGGGAAGTCAGCGGGAGTGGACAACATACCCGCGGCACTGCTTCAAGCAGGAGGAGAGGCGATGATCGACGCACTCACCATTATGTGTAAAAAGATGTGGCAGAGTGGGGAGTGGCCTACACCATGGAACCAGTCGCTTGTCATCACTCTTCCCAAAAAAAGGTAACCTTCAGGAACCTGAAAATAATACTCAACAGGTTAAAACCCCAAGCTGAACAAACCATAGCCGAAGAGCAAGCAGGATTTAGGGCAGGGCGAAGTACCACTGAACAGACTTTCAACCTCAGAATAATCTGTGAGAAATACCTACAGCACCAACAACATCTATATCATGTGTTCGTAGACATCAAAAAGGCGTTTGACCGAGTCTGGCATGCAGCTCTGTGGGCAACCATGAGAGTGTACAACATCAGCCCTAAAATTTGTTGAAGTCATCAAAAGCCTGTATGACAAGGCTACCAGTGCAGTCCTCCACAACAGCGCCATCGAAAACTGGTTCAGAACAACAATCTGTGTGCGTCAGGGATGCCTACTCTCTCCAACACTCTTCAACATCTTCATAGAGCGCATCATGTCAGATGCCCTTGCAGACCACGAAGGCACAGTCAGCATAGGGGGAAGAGCAATCTCCAACCTTCGTTTTGCGGATGACATTGATGGATTGGCTGGAGAGGAACAAGAACTTGAACGGCTGGTACAGATGCTTGACACCACCTCCAGAGCCTATTGAATGGAAATAAGTTCAGAGAATACCAAAATGATGACCAACAACACCCATGGCATCAACACGGACATCAAAGTCCAAGGCCAATCCCTCAACACAATGCATAGCTTCAAATATTTAGGAGCCATTGTATCAGACAATGGGTCCCGACAGGAAGTCCTCTCCAGGATCGCACAAACAACTGCTGCCCTGGCGAGGTTGAAGCCAATTTGGAAAGACAGGACCATCAGTCTACATTCTAAGGTAAGGTTGCTGCGCTCCCTTGTCGTCTCCATCTTCCTATATGCTTGCGAAACATGGACCCTCACAGCAGATCTCCAACGAAGAATACAAAGCATGGAGATGAGGTGCTACAGAAGACTTCTGGGCATTTCCTATATACCCAGCACATCACCAACGACGAAGTCCGACAGACCATCACACAAGCCATTGGACAACACGATGACCTGCTTACAGTGGTGAAAAAACGGAAACTCCGAGGGTATGGCCACGTCACCAGATCATCAGGTCTTGCAAAGACCATCCTGCAAGGCACAGTGCAAGAAGGTAGAAGAAGAGGGAGACCGAAAAAAAGAGGTGGGATGACAACATTCGAGACTGGACTGGTTTGACACCAAGCCAAAATGATCTACCTACCACCAAAATGCAAAACATGTATAAATAGTAATAGGCTGAGGTGTTGTTTTTTTTTTTACTGCTACGCAATCTACTCAGTCACACTGCCTTCGCGATGGACCGGTCGATCGAGATCGACGTATTGGGCACTCCTGTCGTAATCCATTATATTATCCATTAGGAATATCGTTTTCTTTCTTTTCATTTCTTCCGCTTGTGGCGCCACCCCCCTCCCCGCTATCCCCCCTTAAAAAATAAAAAATAAAAAATAAATTAAATAAATAAATAAAAAAATAAATAAATAAATAAATAAATAAATAAAATGTTGCCGAAGACGGGAAATATCAGCTTTGCTCTTTGTGGAGCACGAAAGACGGTGTTTGTCTGGAGATTGTTTAGAATGATTGCAATGATTGAACTTTTTTAGGGAGAAGATTGCGAGGGCTTGCATATTGTGGGAGTAGTCAAATACTCGTATAAAAAAATAAATAAATAAAATAAATAAATAAATAAATAAATATATATATATATATATATATATATATATATATATATATATATATATATATATATATATATATATATATATATATATATATAAAATATAGTATTTATTTATTTATTTTATGTTTATTTTGATTTATTTTCATTTTTATTTTTATAATTGTATTCTTTCTCTCTCTTTCTCTCCTTCTTCTTCTTCTTTCTTTTCCTTTTTTTTTTTTTTTTTTTTTTTGGGCTGGGGGGGGGGGGGGGGGGGGGGGGGGTCCGGAAACCCCGGAACCCCCCCCCCCCCTCGTCCGCCCCTGTGATCTATTGATCTATCGTCCTCAGACTGATTATGTGCTCCGCAGTTTTGCAGGCTGACCCCATCCCCCTTCGACCCTTACCCCCACCAACCCTATTCTTTCTCCCACCTCCCTCCATTGTGATGTTAGTGCACATAGTAATGTGGGAGCACGTTCTCCCTGTCTTTGTAGAGACTCCAGCGGGCGGAGCATGTTTCAAGTCATCTGAGTGTGTCAACAATAAGAAATGTACACACAATCAATGTGGTGAGAATATATTGAATAAATTACCACATTATTCATTGTGTATTTATGTTGTTTTTTTTTACTTCTTGATTTATTATTTATCTCTTTTTTTCTGCCTGTCTTTCTTTTATTAATTAATTAATTAATTTATTTTTATTTATTTATTTATTTATCTATCTATCTAATCTATCTATCTATCTATCTATCTATCTATCTATCTATCTATCTATCTATCTATCTATCTATCTATCTATCTATCTATCTATCTATCTATCTATCTATCTCACTCACTCTCTTTCTCTCTCTCTCTCTCTCTCTCTCTCTCTCTCTCTCTCTCTCTCTCTTTCTCACTCTCTCTCCCTCTTCCCCTCTCTCTTCTTTAATCATTTTTTAATGTTAATATTCTAGTCTGATTTTGAATAGTTTTGTTTGGTCCTGATTCGGCTCTTGGCAGTCCGCTGCACACTATAAACATTGAATATCTAATCCAATCTAATCTCCCTTTCTCTCTCTCTCTCTCCCTCCCTCCCTCCCTCCTGCTCTCTCTCTCTCTCTCTCCCTCCCTCCTGCTCTCTCTCTCTCTCTCTCTTCTCTCTCTCTCTCTCTCTCTCTCTCTCTCTCTCTCTCTCTCTCTCTCTCTCTCTCTCTCTCTCTCTCTCTCTCTCTCTCTCTTGTCTATTGAAAATAACTGTTGTTAAATAGAATTGTGGAAGTAAATTACACGGGCATCATAATGTCTTGTTGACCTTCCGCATACAGGGGCCAGCAGCTAACCAATGGCGCAAGCAGGTCTCCTCCATCAATCATAACTACTCGCACGTACAATGTTATAGCATTACATTATACAATACACTGTACAGTCTCTGATGGCCTTTCCACGTACAGCTTAATGAGGTTGGCGTGGTATATCTTGGAATGCTGGCCGACCTTCACCTTGTAGTCGTTGATTCCCACCACGGTCTCCACTTCGTACGGGCCTTTCCACTGCATCAGCAACTTATTATGATCGGTAGGTAGCAGCACCAGCACTTTGTTGCCAGGTTTGAACTTCCTGTTCACAGCCCTACGATCGTAGTAGTGCTTTCCACAGTCCTGGGACTTCTTCAGGTTTTCTCTGGCTATCTCGAGAGTCTGCTCCAGCTTCTCCCGTAGCTCAAACACGTACTGGTAGCTGTTCTTCACCTCTGGGGTGTCCACTTCCTTCGTCCACAGTTCTTTCAGGATGTGCATCGGCCCTCGGATGGTTCTTCCGTACAGCAGCTCGAACGGAGAAAAGCCGGTGGACTCCTGCGGTACTTCTCTGTAGGCGAAAAGTAAGGCGTTGATGTAGCGATGCCATTGTCTGGGCTGCTCGCTGCACAGTTTCTTCAGGGTGGACTTCAGCGTAGCATTGAACTTCTCGACGAGCCCGTTGCACATTGGATGGTAGGGTGTCGTAGTCAAATGCCGGATACTCAGCAGTCTGTTGACCTCCTTCATACAGTCAGAGACGAACTGCGTCCCGAGGTCTGTCAGAATTTCTTCAGGCACTCCAAGTCTGCTGAACATGTCCACCAGTGCCTCTGCAACAGTTTCAGTGTCAATCTTCTTCAGAGGCACTGCTTCTGGGTACCGAGTCGCATAGTCCACTAAAGTCAGTACCCACCGATGACCTTCTTCAATCGGAGGTCTTATTTCGCCGATTAGGTCTAAGGCCACCCTCTTGAAAGGTCGGTCGATCAAAGGCATCCTCTGCGTAGGTACTTTCGGGACCCTTCCTCGAGGTATGGTCTTCTGGCAAATGTCATATGATCGGCAGAAACAGCTGACGTCCGCATGAAGTCCTGGCCAGTAGAACACTGCCTGGATTCTGTCTGACGTCTTCTTGATGCCTAGGTGACCTCCCATGATAGAGTCGTGAGCTACTTCCATCACTTGGCGCCTTAGGGGTAATGGTACCAAGACTTGACGTAGTGGTTTCCCTCCGTTGACCCTCGGGTGCTGGAAGATTCGGTACAGGATCTTGGCCTTCACCTCAAAATAGACCGTACCACTGCCTTTGGTCACGTGGTCTTGGCGGTTCCTGTACTTGTTTAAAGTGCTATCAGCTTCCTGGAGCTGGATCAGTTTATCTCTGTCCACGATGGCAGCTTTTTTTTTTAAACCCTCCCTTATCACCCTCTATCGTTTGAGTTGCTTCCTTCTTTTTACAGTTTTTTTCTTGCTCCCTGCGCGCAACACTGTAGGAATATCAGCTTTGATAGCACAGTGTATACTTTCAGATTCAGATTCAGATTCAGATTTAGAGTTGTCGGCGACCTTCAGTGGCGTAGACGTCTTGTCTCTCTTGGCCTGGGCCCTGGTAGTAACAGCACCGACGATCTTTGGTCGGCAGGGCTGAGTCGGAGTAGCCACATTGTCCCGTAGCAGCTCTGTAAAGTCTCCATCGGGAAATGGCAATGGATCCTCCTCCACAACTTCGACGCGTTGGGTTGAGGCAGGACTCCACTCTGGATCGGGGTCGTCGGGTCGTCTCGCGCCGTCGATATTTCCGATCATCAAATCATACAGCGGCTTCTTCAGGCAAACCGCTTCGCCTTCGCCTATGTAGAAAGGGGTGTTGACTTGAATTTTTGCAACTGGCGCTTTCACACATTTGCTGTCGGCCATGAGTGTCCATTTAGAATCGCCAGTGAATTGTTCTTTAGCGATTAGGTCTTCTCTGACGATGACCCCACTGCAGCCAGAGTCTCTTAGAACAGTCACTTCATGATTTCCGACGCGTCCCTTTGAAACGGGCATGTTCTGGACGGTCACAGCTGCGCTAGCGACGACGGGGATGGATTTCCCGTTGGCAAGGAGGAGTTGGCCATCAATCGTGCACTCTTGCACGTCCGCAGGAGTAGCTGTGCGCTCGGTCTCACTCGGAAGAATGACGCTCCCGCCGCACACTTGATGGTCAGATCTACTGGTTTGCCGTAGATTGGAGAACCGCCTCTGCCGGTTGCCCGCCGCTGCGTTGTCCGTACTGCCCCGCTGTCCGCTACTTTTGTTTTGAGGACAGTTAGCCGCTCTGTGGTCTGTAGAGTTGCAGGTGAAACAGCCCCTTGAATGCCCTTCCCTGGGAGGAGGCGTGGAGTCCGTCTGTCTCTGGCTCGTCTGGCTCCCCTGGATCTGGTTCCCATGGTTTCCAGTCTTCTGAAATGGTTTCGTCACCTTGGGTGGCCCCAGCGTTTTTCCGTGAGCGAGGAGATATCTTTCGGCAACCTCGGTCACATGATTAAGCGTCTGCAGCTTCTGTAATTCTAAGTGGGTCGCCAGGTCCTTGTGACAGGCATTGAGGAATTGCTCCTTCACGATCAGGTCATGGAGACTATCGTAAGACTTCCCTTTGCCTGATAATTAATTCAACCCACTTGTGCAGGTATGACGACAAGCGCTCCACAAACTGCTTTGGAGTCTCGTCTGACAAAGGCCGGCATTCACGGAAGCGTTTACGGTAGCCCTTCTCTGTGAAGCTGTAGCAATGTAATAGGGCCTTTTCAAGACGTCGTAGTTTTTGGCGTCATCGTTCGACAGTCTGGTGTAAACTTCGAGCGCTTGCCCTGTCAGAAGTGCACTTAGTCGAATCGCCCAGTCTCGAGGTTGCCAGTTGGAGCTTTCGGCGAACCTTTCGAATCTCGCCAGATAGCTGTCGATCTGGTCCTTCCCGTCGACGAAGGCTGGCAATTTTGGAGCCATGTGGTCGCTGATGACTTGTGGCGCATGCTGATTGTTTTGAATACGCGCCAGCTCTAGCTGGTGCTGACGCTCAGCTTCTCTTTCTTGTCGCTGCTCTTCTCTTTCTTGACGCCGCTCTTCTAATTCTCTTTCTTCTCGGCGACGCTGTTCTTCCCTTTCTTCTCGGCGCCGCTGCTCTTCTACTTTTAGACGCTTCTGTTCTAATTCTATTTCTCTTTCTTCACGCCATATTCTCTCTTGAGACTTGACGTACTCTGTCAGCTGTTTGCCTTTTAGATTCAGTTCAACCCCTCTCTGCCAGAAGTCAGCCATCTTAATGCTTTTCTGGACAGTTCTTTTCTGGAAAGTTCTTTACTGTGCTGCACCTTTCTAGACTGTTCTAGAACAGCACGCTTTCTGCAGTAGCGCTGATGCTTGCCACTAGTCGCTTTCGCTGACGGAGGTCCCGCTGTCCTCGTCGTATTCGACGCTGCACCACGCTGATGTTGATGTACACGCTCCTGTGCTGAAGTAGACGCGACGTCCGCTCGTCGCCCTCTGTAATACTGGCGATGTAGCTCCGAGACTGTTCCTCGACGTAGTCTTGCGGCAGCCACGTAGTCCCGATCTGTTGTTCGCTCACGAAGCAACTTTTCAGCGACTACACGCCCTTGCAGTCAACCCGAACCTATCGGTGATGTAGTCCCAGTGTGTTGGCCCCTCCCGACGCAACGTTATAGCATTACATTATACAATACCATAATTATGGCAACCACGGGTGAAAGTCTTTATTGCTTACTATTATCTCTTGACGTCACTATTTGGTGTGTTTGTAGCGTCATCACTAGTTGTGTGTTTGTAGCCATGACTCTGAATGACGACTGTACCGCCAATCCGAATGGGTGTACCAACGGCACGAGCTGCGACACTACGGTTACCCCCAAATTGTGCAGTAAGTAGATTAGAGAGAGAGAGAGAGAGAGAGAGAGAGAGAGAGAGAGAGAGAGAGAGAGAGAGAGAGAGAGAGAGAGAGAGAGAGAGAGAGACAGAGACAGAGAGAGAAAGAGAGAGAGAAAGAGAGAGAGAGAGCAGACCCAACACAAGTATTTCTGAATAGCGAAGACTGTTATGACCGCGCACTTGTTTCAGAACAGACCCAGTACAAGTATGTCTGATTAACGAAGACTGTTATGATCTGACTGTCCTGTCCTGTCCCGTAACCCGGAGGTCGTAGGGGCACCACAGATGATCGTTTAATAATAATAATAATTTTATTTATAAAGCGCACATATCAGACAACATTTCTGCTCAAAGCGCATAAAACATAAAAAACACACAATGCACATAAACATCACAATAGACAACCATAATGAATAATGAATAATCACAATAACAATGAATTGGATAACAATTTAAAATACTCTGAGGTTTAAAAATAATAGAAATTATTACAATAAAATGTGACAGATAATGAACACACACGCACACACACACACACACACACACCCACACACACACATGCACAAATAAGTAGGAAGGTAAAAGCAAGCATCAAACTGATAAAATGCATGGGATAAATGAATGCATACTAAAAACATAACAGTTTTACTTATTAAATAGATGAGTCTTGAGGAGTTTCTTAAAAATTGTGAGGCACTGAACTTGTCTTAGAGGTACAGGAAGAGAATTCCAAGTTAAAGGTCCAAGCACACTGAAAGAACGTTTTCCAAAAGTAATCAAGGAATAACCTGGGACAGTGAGAAGAGAGGTACTTGCGGAACGTAACGAACGTGCAGGGGTGTATGGATGAAGCAGATCAGAGAGATATGGTGGGAAAAACTCAAGAGTGTAGGCTATGGAAGCAGAGAATGGATAGTTTATATTCAATACGAGCTTTGACGGGCAACCAGTGCAATCTTCTGAGCAAATGGGTGGCACTGACACGACGGGGCTGACGAAGAACCATACGCGCAGCGCTGTTCTGGATCTTTTGCAACCTCAAAAGCTTGTTGTCAGGCACACCTGCTAGAAGTGCGTTACAGTAGTCTAACCGAGAAAGAATGAATGAGACAGCCAGTTTGTTTGCATCATCAACAGACAAATAGTGACGGATTTTACTTATTCTGCAAAGCTGAAAGTAGAGAGCTTTACAGAGCTGACTGATTTGGGTCTCCATTGACAAGCAGCTGTCTAGGTGGACTCCAAGGTTTTTCACAGAATCAGAAAATGTAATCTCACTACCAGAAAGAAGCATGGAATGAGTTGCAACCTTCTCCAGCTTAGATCTGGTACCGACCAGAATGAGATCCGTCTTGTCATCATTCATTTTCAATTTATTCTCACGCATCCATTCTGCAACATTCTCAATGCATTCTTTCATGTTGTCTGCAAGGCTTTGTATGTGAGAAGGAGCGACAGAGTTGTGAAGCTGAGTATCGTCAGCAAATAACTGGTAAGAATGACCGACAATGTTGATTATGGAACCAAGAGGCTGAGTGTACATTGTGAAAAGAATTGCGCCTAAAACTGAACCCTGCATACTCCATCTTTCTCTGTCCTCAGCAGCCGTGATGGCTTCGCTCAGTGTCAAACCAGTCCATTCTCGAATGTTGTCCTCCCACCTCTTTTTCGGTCTCCCTCTTCTTCTACCTCCTTGCACTGTGCCTTGCAGAATAGTCTTTGCAAGGCCTGAAGATCTGGTGACGTGGCCATACCATCGGAGCTTCCGTTTCTTCACCACTGGGAGCAGGTCATCGTGTTGTCCAATGGCTTGTGTGATGGTCTGTCGGACTTCGTCGTTGGTGATGTGTTGGGTATAGGAAATGCTTAGAAGTCTTCTGTAGCACCTCATCGCCATGCCTTGTATTCTTCGTTGTAGATCTGCTTTGAGGGTCCATGCTTCGCAAGCATATAGGAAGATGGAGATGACAAGGGAACGCAGCAGTCTTACTGTGGAATGTAGACTGATGGTCCTGTCTTTCCAAATGGGCTTCAACCTTGTCAGGGCAACAGTTGTTTGTGCCATCCTGGAGAGAACTTCTTGTCGTGACCTATTGTCTGATACAATGGCTCCTAAATATTTGAAGCTATGCACTGTGTTGAGGGATTGGCTTTGGACTTTGATGTCCGTGTTGATGCCATTGGTGCTGTTGGTCATCATTTTGGTCTTCTCTGCACTTATTTCCATTCCATAAGCTCTGAAGGTGGTGTCAAGCCTCTGTACCAGCTGTTCAAGTTCTTGTTCCTCTTCAGCCAATCCATCAATGTCATCCGCAAAACGAAGATTGGAGATTGCTCTACCCACTATGCTGACTGTGCCTTCATGATCTGCAAGAGCATCTGACATGATGCGCTCTAGGAAGATGCTGAAGAGTGTTGGAGAGAGTAGGCATTCTTGACGCACACCTATTGTTGTTCTGAACCAGTTCCCGATGGCGAAGTTGTTGAGGACTGCACCGGTAGCCTTGTCATACAGGCTTTTGATGACTTCAATAATTTTAGGGCTGATGTTGTACACTTTCATTGTTGCCCATAGAGCTGCATGCCAGACTCGGTCAAATGTCTTCTTGAAGTCAATGAACACATAATATAGATGTTGTTGGTGCTGTAGGTATTTCTCACAGATTATTCTGAGGTTGAAAATCTGTTCAGTGGTACTTCGCCCTGCCCTGAATCCTGCTTGTTCTTCAGCTATGATTTGTTCAGCTTGGGGTTTCAACCTGTTGAGTATTATTTTCAGGAGGACTTTGCTGGGATGGCTGATGAGGCTGATGGTGCGGTAATTTTCACACTCCTGAAGGTTACCTTTTGTGGGAAAAGTGATGACAAGCGACTGGGTCCATGGTGTAGGCCACTCCCCACTCTGCCAAATCTTGTTACAGATAATGGTGAGGGCATCAATCATCGCTTCTCCTCCTGCTTGTAGCAGTTCCACGGGTATGTTGTCCACTCCCGCTGACTTCCCTTTCTTTAGCGATTGCACTGCTGCCTCAACTTCTTCCCGGAGAATAGGGAGTATTTCTTCTTCTTCTCTGTTCTCGGGACATGCTAGAACTGATGGGTCTCCATTTGGTGTATGGTTGTAGAGGTCCGAGCAGTACTCTGTCCATCTGTCCAAGACCTCTTGTTCTTCTGTAAGGCATATGCCAGACTTGCTTTGGATCGTGGAGACTTTGGGCTGTTTGACACTTGTCATCCGCTTCACAGTCTGGTAGGCCTTCTTGCTGTTGTTCTTGTTCAGACTGTTCTCTTTTTCCTGGCATTGATCTTCTATCCAGTTCTCCTTTGCTGTGCGCATGCCTTTTCGGATGTCATTGTTAATTTTTCGGTAGACGTCAGCTCCCTGTGAGGTGTTCTTTTTTTTTTTTTTTAAATTCTCTGTTCGTTTATCACACAGATCCAAAAGTTCAGGTGTGATCCACGGCTTCTTCTTTGGTCGGTGCTTGCCAAGGATCTCAGTGGCGGCATCTGTCACAGCTGAGTTGAAGGTGGTGGTCATGGTGTTGACATCTACTTCACCAGCCCCCAAAATGAGCAGTGGTGCAAATTTCCCTCCAATTGTGGCCTGAAATAGTTCTGCCACCCCAGGGTCTTGCAGTTTGTCCAGGTTGAACTTCAGTCTAGTGCACTTTGCTGTATTTACTCTCTTCAATTGGAGCCGGAAAGACATCATCACGAGTTCGTGGTCACTTCCGATGTCTGCTCCTGGAAAAGTGCGTGTCCTGCCAATGTTGATGCTTGATCTGAAGCGTTTCTTGATCATGATGTAGTCTATTTGGTTGTAATGCTCCCCGCCGGGACTGTGCCATGTCCATCGTCTGGAGTTTTTGTGGAGACCAAGCGTGTTTGCCAGTACCAGATTGTTGTATCTGGCAAACTCCAAGAGTCTCAGACCCCTGGCATTTGTCTCTTTGTTGCAGTGGGGTCCACATGTGTCTCCCCAGTTGTGGTACGCATCTTGGCCAACCTTAGCATTCCAGTCGCCTTGCACTATGACTATGTCCTTCTTCGGCTTTTGGTCAAGGACCGCCTGCAGATTTTCATAAAAATCCTCTACTTCACTGTCGTCATAGTCTGATGTTGGGGCATAGGCCTGGATGATGGTGATGTTGAATGGGGCCGCTCTCAGGCGGATGGTAATGAGTCTACTGGAGACTGGGCGGCAACCCATGACAGTGGCTAGAATGTTCTTGTTGACCAAGAATCCAACGCCGTGTTCATGCCTGTCATCCCTACCGCTTAAATAGAGCTTGTGGCCTTTGTCGGCCTTTGTCGGCCTTTGTTTCACATAGGCCTTTCCAGCGCAGTTCGCTGATGCCTAGAACGTTCCATCGATAGTGATCCAACTCGTGGGCCAGTTCTTCTAATTTTCCTTCCGCAGTTAGGGTCCTGACATTCCAGTTCCTATGACGATGTTGTTTCTCGTGCGGATCTTGCTAAATTGTCCATCAGTAGCATACTTAACACCTCCGTCCTGGTGACCAACGGAAGGCGCGGTCCTTGAGCCGGGCGACGACCGATCCGGTATGGAATTAGTGGATTGTGTCATCATGTAGTGTGTCTTGGGCAAAAAAGACCTGGCGGTGCCCAATCTTCTCCAGGCTGTTGGCCACAGCCGAAATCCACGAATACAGTGTGGCTCGCCTTGGCCCTGAGCACGTGGTCGTTGAACCTGTAGTAACGTGAGGTTCCTCCGCCCTGGCCCGGTGACTTCTGTGTAGAAGACTTTCGCCCAGTGATGCCGTGTTAACATTACCCCCTGTTAGTCGCCTCTTACGACACGCCGGGAAACGTTGGGTCTATTCTATTTACTTTTTTATTTTCAGGACAGACCCAAAGTCTCCCCGTTGGGGGGGGGGTGCCGGGGGTTTCTGTATAAATAATATCCCAACTTTCTGGAAATGTAGTGCTTTAAATTTCCACTGTCGCTGTCTTTATCCTTTGTTCTTTCTCATTCCTACTCTGTTCTATCAATCTACTATACTATCTTCTTCTTCGCTAGGCCAGTCACCTACCATTTTTGTTGAAATCTCTTTCGGGAGGAAACTCCTTATTTATGTGTGAGGTCTGTTGTATCAGCTTGGGACTATTGGACGCTTTCTGCCAAATGGTCACTATGACATTATTATTTGGCAATGTAGGCATTTTATATGTACGTGTTTTGTTGATAATTATGATGTTTGTATTCTATTTTGTTTTTGTAAACGGGGGTTCGATAAATTAGAATATAGCCTCAGTGTCCCATGCGTGGGATGTCTCTATTGTACAGTGACTGGCTGGTGGAATGCCATCAGTGTTACCACTGTGGCTGTTTCAGCAGATCTTTTATGCGGATCAGGGGTGAGTCCTCTTTTAGCCCTCTCCCCTTCTCCCCCTCTCCCACGTGGGGATGCCGGGGTTTTAGTATAAATAGTATCCTCACTTTCTGGAAATGTAGTGCTTTAAATTCCCACTGTCGCTGTCTTTCCCCTTTGTCCTTTCTCATTCCTACGCTAATCTATTAATCTATTATGCAATCTTTGTCTTCGCTAGGCCAGTCACCTATCTTTTTTCTTGAAAACTCTTCTGGGACAAAACTCCTCATTTGTGTGTGAAGTCTGTTGGATCAGCTTGAGAATATTGGACGCTTTCTGCCAAATGGTCACTAGGGCTTCCTATGATGTTATTATTTGGCAATGTAGGCATTTTATATATATATATATATATATATATATATATATATATATATATATATATATATATATATATATATATATATATATATATATATATATATATATATATATATATATATATATATATATATATATATATATATATATATATATATATATATGTGTGTGTTTTGTTGATATTTTATAATGATGTTTGCATTCTATTTTGTTCTTGTAAACGGGGGTTCGCAGTATAGCCTCAGCGTCCCCTGCTTGGGATGTCTTTGTTGTAAAGTGACGGGCTGGTGGAGTGCCTTCGGTGTTACCACTAGCAGAAAAGGGGGGTGGGGGTTGGGAAACCGAAATTGAAAATTCAAACTGTAGCGGTTGGATTAAGCAACGAAAGCCCACGTTGCCACTTTGTCATTGTGTAATGGGACGACAATGCCAATTTTACGGTAAACATGTTTTCTACAAAAGTAAACAAATCCTTCGAATTGGAGCTTTTTAAAATAGCTGATGTTGATAGTTGCCTGAGCGTGTTATGCGACTAAATACGTTACCTGGTTGGCAGATCTTTTATGCGGATCAGGGGTGAGTCCTCTTTCAGCGAAGTTGTGGTCTTGATTTTGTGGTCCTGATTCGTCTCTTTGCAGTCCGCTGGACCCTGTAAGCAATGAATAACTAACTAACTAACTAACTACCTAACCTCTTTTAGACAAGTTGTGGTCTTGATTTTGTGGTCCTTACTCGGCTCTTTGCAGTCCGCTGGACCCTGTAAGCATTGAATAACTAACTTACCAGAACAAGTAGAAAATAAGATTTAGACTGTTAATGACAGCGTACTGTTTTTTTCAGAACAGACCTACTACCTCAACCTTAAATATGTATGCATGAATAACGAACGCTGTTATGCCTATGTTTTGTATGTCGGAGCAGATCCAAAATATGTTATGTCGGAAAAAACGAAAACAGTTATTATGATTGCGTATTTGTTTCAGAGCAGACCTACCACAACGTATGTCTGAAAAATACAAAGACTGTTATTATTGCGTACTTGTTCCAGAGCAGACCCGAAACATGTAGGTCTGAATAACGAAGATCGTTATGACTGCGTACTTGTTTCAAAACAGAACCCAGAACAAGTTCAAAATTTAGGCTGTTATGACTGCGTCTTTGTTTCAGAGCAGACCCAAAACACGTGGTGTGAGAAAGACGAGGACTGCCTTGGCTGGCCGAATCGGACTCGCGCGTGCGACTGGTGGAAAAAATGCAGTAAGTTCCTTTGGAGTAGGTTTCAGTCTGGAAGGGTGAGCTATTCAATCAACAACATATCGTAATTCTGTTTGTTCAGGCCTATTGGTAGTAGTAGTTGAAGACAGCGGGTAGAGAAGAGGAACAGTCATTTCGAACGACTTGTCATGGGGAAACAACACCACCCCCATCATCAAAAAGTGCCAACAGCGCCTGCACTTCTTGAGGCAACTCAAGAAGTTCAGGTTGCCTGCAAAAGTCCTGACGCAGTTCTATCGCGCAGTGATCGAAAGCATCCTCTGCTTTGGCATCACTACCTGGTTTGGTGGTGCCACTGATGAGGAGAAAGTGCAACTTGAGCGCATCGTAAAACACGCGTCCAGAGTTATCGGGTGCGAACTTCCATCTGTCGCCTCGATCTACAACACGCGCTTGGTCCGTAGAGCTAGAAACATCACAGCTGACCCCTCACACCCAGCCGGCCATCTGTTCGAGCTCCTCCCGTCCGGCAGGCGCTTCAGAGCCCTCAAAACCAGAACAAACCGTTTTAGATATTCTTTTTTTCCAGAGGCTGCTCTCGCTTTAAATTTCTTTTAATGTCAAATTCATAATGCGGTAACTGACGTCACGTCATAATCCACTGGCACCTACTTGTTTATTTTTACTATTTGTTGTTTGCGTGTGTATGTGTGCACGCTTGATCAGTATTTTATTAGCTGGTAAATGTGTGTTTGCATGTATGTTTTATGAATGTTACTGCCACATCGCAACATATTCCATGTGCATGTTTTATGTCAATTTAGCCAATAAACTTCGTTGAATCGTTGAATCGTCAAGCCTTTATGAAGTGTTTTTTCCTGGTCTCAGTGTTTTATGGGGTCTATTCAGCATGCAGTTTTCCTAGGTTCGCATTATTCATCATAGCAATGCATTGCGTATTATTATACACGTTCTTTTCTCCTGCTTCTTCTATCTTCCTCCTGCCTCTTCTCTACTGCTTCTTCTTCTTCCTACTACTTCTTCTTTCCTACTCCTTCTGCTCTCCTCCTGCTTCCTCTGTACAACTCTTTCTGGCTTCCTCTTGCCTCTGCTCTACAGATGTTTCTGCCTTCCTCCTGCCTCTTATCTTCTGCTTCTGTTGCCTTCCTTCTACTGCTTTTTCTACCTTCCTGCCTTATATACTGCTTCCTCTGCCTTCCGACTGCTTCTTTAACCTTCCTTCTGCCCTTTCTCTACGCTTCCTTTGCCTTCCTCCTGCGTAAATGTGTAACTGTAGATTATAGTCAGACGACACCGAAGCGTATAGGCGACTACTGGTCACATTATTCTGACACCAGCGAACCAGTTGATGGTAAGGGGAAAATAATATGGTCACACATTGGCCAATCCGGGATTCGAACCAGGTGCCTTTCGATTACTAGTAAGACGCTCTACCAACTGAGCTACCTGGCCCCTCTGACCTCCTGCGTCTTCTCTACTGCTGCTTTTGGCCTCTTCCCACTGCCTGCCTTTTGTCAACGGCTTCTTCTACCTTCCTCCTACCTCTTCTCTACTGCTTCTTCCGATCCACTTCCTGCCTTTTCTCTACTGCTCCTTCTGCCTCCCTCCCGCCTCTTTTTTACTGCTTCTCCTGCCTCCTTATTGCCTGTTTTCTACCGCTTCTTCTGCCTTCGTCCCGCCGCTTCTCTATCGCTTCAGCTTTTTTCCTGCCTCTTCACTCCTAACCTTCATTTTTTCCTGCCTCTTATCCACTGCTTCTCCTGCTTACTCTTCCTTCCTTCCTCTACTCTACTGCTTCTTCTGCCTTCCGCCTGCCTCTTCTCTACTGCTTCTTAAGCCACCCCCTGCCTCTTCTCTGCTGCTTCTTCTTGAGCTCCCTTCATCCTCTTTCTTCCCCATTTTGATACCATTGGGTGATCATGTAGAAAAAAGGAATTATAACTCGAATGTTCCCAATGAAGTTTCTACGTGAAAAGGTCGGAACAGCTGTCACACACTGTGCTTTCAACCAACAGTGGCTCGTCCTCCCAGTGGAGGAACGTACCCGAAAGACTTTCACGTCTAAGGAAGGGTGATGCCGTCACCTTGGACGGGAACTCTTCATTGGGAAGGCTGAGATACAGTTCCTTTCCTTTTTTCCCTGTGTGATCAGAGTTGCTGGAGTCGTCAAGCTGTCGCGGGGAGCAGGATTGTGTGGCCGGAGCTATATGTAACCCACCAGCACCATGCAAGTGTAACCCACAGTTGTCCACCGTAGAAACGGATCGCACTTGCAGTAAGTAATAATATCATCATCATCATTATCATCATCATCATCATCGTAGTCGTCGTCGTCAGCAACAACAGCAGCAGAAGCAGCAGAAACAACATCATCATCATCATCATCATCATCATCATCATCATCATCATCATCATCATCATCATCATCATCATCATCATCTCAACTGTCCACTGTAGAACCGGATGGAACATGTAGCAAGTATCATCATCATCATCATCATAATCATCATCATCATCATCATCATCATCATCATCACCAACACCATCACCTCCACCACCACCACCATCCACCAACACCACCGCGCAGTGATCGAAAGCATCCTCTGCTTTGGCATCACTACCTGGTTTGGTGGTGCCACTGGTGGGGAGAAAGTGCAACTTGAGCGCATCGTGAAACACGCGTCCAGAGTTATCGGGTGCGAACTTCCATCTGTCGCCTCGATCTACAACACGCGCTTGGTCCGTAGAGCTAGAAACATCACAGCTGACCCCTCACACCCAGCCGGCCATCTGTTCGAGCTCTTCCCGTCCGGCAGGCGCTTCAGAGCCCTCAAAACCAGAACAAACCGTTTTAGATATTCTTTTTTTTCCAGAGGCTGCTCTCGCTTTAAATTTCTTTTAATGTCAAATTCATAATGCTGTTACTGACGTCACGTGATAATCCACTGGCACCTACTTGTTTATTTTTACTATTTGTTGTTTGCGTGTGTATGTGTGCACGCTTGATCGGTATTTTATTAGCTGGTAAACGTGTGTTTGCATGTATGTTTTATGAATGTCACTGCCACATCGCAACATATTCCATGTGCATGTTTTATGTCAATTTGGCCAATAAACTTCGTTGAATCGTTGAATCGTTGAATCATCACTCAACTGCCCACTGTAGAACTGGATCGAACATTCAGGAAGTAACAGTATCGTTTGATGAAGGTTTGCCTTTACACAAACTGGAAAACAGCTGATTTTCACTGACGATGACTTGCTGGAGCCTTTGGTGTTATTTAAAGGGACCCGCTTTGACCACGCTCCCTCCACAGATCCTTTTCACATTCACAATGAATGTTGCCCCATTGAGAAAAAAAAGAAGCTTACAACCCAAAAATAACTCTTTCGATAAAAAAAAAATAAAGAAAAAAAAAGAGAACAATTTCCGTAGTTTTTGTGCCCTCATATTATGATCGCTAGCCAGCATTCGTGAGCCAAAAATGTCTTCTACCAAATCTGGTAAGAGAGACAGAACCGATTTTTAAAAAATTGCTGGGTATGTTTTTTTGTTCTATATAAAAAGAATAAATAGGCCCTACCTTACCCCAGGGGTGTCGGATAGCGCAGTGGTTTGAGCACTCGCTACTGTGTCGCAAGTTAAGCACCGTCCAGTGCGGTTAGCACTTGTATGGGTGACCGCTAAACGTGAAGCGACAAATAACAACGCCCCCAGTTGACTCACCTGTGACTGAGTACCTACTCTCTTAAGGGTGGGGAAGGTAAAGCAGCGAGGGAGAGAGATGGGCCTCACCCTCATTACGCTGGCCCAAGATAAGTGTGATCTCCAACATCAGCTCCCCTACGGCCACAAGGCTATGGGACTACCTTTACCTACCTTTTTTTTACCTACCCCAGACGCACTCCTCAAGTTTCGTGGATCACTCAAAAATAGGGTCAAAAGTCACAACGGCCATGGTATTGATGTACCGTTAATCAGGGGAAATCACTCCCTGTCAGAACTTTGGAACTTTGTCCTTTTATTAGCAAAACCACATATAATAATAATAATAATAATAATAATAATAATAATAATAATAATAATAATAATAATAATAATAAAAATAATAATAATAATAATAATAATACAGGATGCTATGTACGCGCCTTTCCCCAAGGCTCAAAGCGCGGCGATCTATACCAACATACACGCTCACCTGTCTCATTTACCCTCACACACACCAAATACACATACATCACTCAAACAGGTGGTGTAAAGGCAGGAAGATCGCTATTAGAAGACGGAAGAAAATCGAATTTTTATTTTTGAAATTTTTTTATTGACTGCATCCTGTACCATTATTGAATAATATATAATTATAATAATATATATATATATAATTCTAAGCGTGAAATAAAGCTCATAGCCCAGGGGGCATTTTAGCCAAAATTAGGGGTAAAGGGGGGTGGGGGGATGGGAAACCGAAATTAAAAATTCAAACTGTAGCGGTTGGTGTAAGCAAGGAAAGCCCACTTTGTCATTGTGTAATGGGACGACAATGCAAATTTTACAGTAAACGTGTTTTCTACAAAAGTAAACAAATCCTTCGAATTGGGGCTTTTAAAAATAGCTGATGTTCGTTGATAGTTGCCTGAGCGTGTTATGTGACTAAATACGTTACCTGATAGTTGCCTGAGCGTGTTATGTGACTAAATAAGTTAGCTGATAGTTGCCTGAGTGTGTGGGAGTATTATTGAATAATGAATGACCTGTTGTGTTGTGTTTCAGAACCTCTTTACTTGGACAAGCCGTGCTTGACCAATGACAGCTGCCAGCGAGGGCAAAATTTGCGTTGTGTGAAGGGTCTGTGTAAGTAAAAGAGGGCTACGATCTCAAATACGACTTTGCCTGTGGTACGTGCTTCACCGCTGAAGGTTGTTTTGCCTGAAAATCCCGCAAACCGTTTCTTTTTTTAATGAAGGGCAACAAAACGTTGTGTGACATTATAAAAAAATTAAATTAAAACATCGCTCACTTGGAATGCGAGATTGTTGTATTACAAAACGATCTTTGAACCTAGGCCTACTTCGCAGGTAGCTAGCTAAAGTAGTGGTCACATTGGCTTACGTTTTAAGGATTATGCATTGGGTTATGAGAATTTTCACTGACCGGAATTTTGACGGGTGGCCACACCTTATGAGTATAGTGGCCACAGTTGGCTTACGTTTTTACGACCTTATGAGATTAGTGGCACATTTGACTTACGTTTTACTTTGGAATGTAGACTGATGGTCCTGTCTTTCCAAATGGGCTTCAACCTTGTCAGGGCAGCAGTTGTTTGTGCGATCCTGGAGAGGACATCCTGTCGGGATCCATTGTCTGATACAATGGTTCCTAAATATTTGAAGCTATGCACTGTGTTGAGGGATTGGCTAAGGCTAGTCTAACCCAAGAAAATCAAGGTAGACAATTCCGCTGATCTGTAGCGGAAAGGGAGGCAACTGGTTGAGGCTTGGGAGAGAAATTGTCTACTTTGATTTTCTTGGTTAGACTAGGCTTGGGTGGCTCCTGCTTTGCAGAATCCTTTAGGTATGCCCTTGGGTTACGCGGGACAAGGCGAAACGACATTTGTTCTCCCGGGCTGACCATTCGCCTGCTGCTTTTGGTGGCGAGCGGGGCCACATTGTTGGCAGGCATTTTATTCCTGTCGGTGACAGCGACCTTGCAGTAGAGTGCGTGGCACTAGTAGCCGGCAACCCGGTACTCCCAACCACACAGTCCCCTATACGCTAATGTGTCCGGGGACGGTAATCTACCCACTGAATCCCAACCACGCTTCACCGCCTTGCAGGGCAAATATTTTTATGTCCCTCTTTTGAGGGATAAAATGAAAATAACAGTTCGGGTGGAGCAATGTTCTCAAGGTCGTCGTGGCCGAGAGACGGGAGCCAAATACTCCGCTCGGCTACACTTACAACAGAAACTTTTTTCTTTGACTCACTTGATCTCCCCACCAAAATTTCCAAGTTTTCCAAATCTGTGTGAGATGAGTCCTAAAAAGTCCAAAAAATGACATTAAAAAAAATATTTTCCGTCCGTCCCTCTGTGGAAAACTTGCAAGTGGATTAATATTAGAAACTATTTCAACTATCATAACCAAACTTTGTAAGACGGTGTTTATCCATGAGACCTCATACATGATTACTTAAAGGTCAAGGTCACAGGGTCAACAAAGGTTAGTCAATAAAGGATAATGTTTCATTTTTTAAAAAATAGGTTATTATTTTTGAACCTATGATTTTTGTATGCATAATAGAGATCAATGAGACAAACATCCTATACACATTTGGTCAACCTCACTCCAATGTTAAGGTCACTGAAGCTGTCCCCAGTCGGTTGGCATAGGTACTTTGAAGAGACCTTGACCCTAAACTATGAAAGATATAAAGTTCAAACTTGTTGTATTTAGAGATGATAGATTCAATGTTCCCGATTACTTAAAAAGTGTGCGTCAGGTACGCAAAAAGTATTAAAACGGACGCAGAAATTTTATAGGTGCGCGTCCTGCGGAGGTCCACAATTTTTTCCTGAAGTCGAAATTATGACAAATTAGTGCCCCCCCCCCCCCCCCCCCCCCCCCCCAAACGATTACTTCCATAACAGACGATTCAAGGTTGATTAGTGTGCTAGGTCCTGTTATTTGAACTGCTCTTTAACTGAATATCAGTATATAAAGACTTGATGTGATGTTTTTAATACATGGCTTGATAAAGATTTGAATACAAATCGAAATATTGCCTCGGACCTCAACTTGGGTGTTGCTGTTTGTTTTGTCCACCTCATACGATTCAAGGTTGTGTCGCGAGTTGTGGTTCTTTAAAATCGCATGCGCGCGCAATGTGTACTTCCCCTATGCCATCATCTCTCCGCTCATCAAAATTGGGACCTCAAAATTTGCAAAATGGCTCTTAAAATTTGATAAATGATATTTTCATGGATTCCTATTTATTTTTATGCGAGGGAATACTGTAGAGTGATCTTTCATATAATTATGTTCCGTTTTTGCGTTGATCTTGAAGGTCAAGGTCATTTTAGGCTTTGCAAAAACAAACAGAACATAGGTCACCGTCTTAACCAATAGTATGCACCAACATTGGGTTAATTGATCAGACATGATTGAGAGGTCACGCAAATGTCAAGGTCATTCCAAATTCAAGGTCTCTGAAGGTCAAGGTCACCATTTTTTGGCATAATGCAACTTTTGCTGTAGTTTATTTGATAGTAAGCCTACATGAGTATATTTGGAACCGGAGGTCAGTGTCATCTCAAGGTCAAGAGCATAGAAAGATCAAAGTCGGTATTTGCATTTTAATGACATCATTTTAGTTTGGTGTTTTTCTGATCACTCATTTTCATGTTAAATATTGCGAGTTCCATAAGGAGCATTTCAATCATATGGGCTTTGCCTTTCTAGAAATGTGTAAGTGTGGTGTAAGCGAGGAAACTCTTCGCTGGCTTCGATGGAGGCAATAGTGTAGGTGCTTCTGCTGAGGATTTTTGTATGTTCGTTGCTGCTATATAACCTTGTTTTAATCTCACAGCGCAAAGACATTTCTTCTTACGGAACGCCAATAAAGTCCTGGATTGTTTCATTGTTGCTATCACTTCTGAAAGTTAATGCCTCTTGCTTTGAGCAAGCAGATTTTTTTTTTGGTACGAATTGAATGCAATATTGGGTTTAGTTCTCGCCTCTACCTACAGTTTGTTTCTGCATTTTTTTGTGATTTGTTTTGTTTGTTTGTTTGCATTGCACAATATTACTGTTTTGACGATGAGCAGATCTTGGTTAGGTGCGCTGTGATGAAGGTTTATGCATTAGTTTAAGAGGCCCGTCCCTATTATTTGCCAGCTTATGTCAAAAGACAAGACTAGAGAAGAGAAATTCATTAAAGGCCACAAATAATACCCAGCAGACTAAGAATGTTCTCAATAGAGGTATCCCACTGAAAGCTTCATATCAGGAGATCAACGTCAACTGTTGTGTATATCTATCATCCTGTTATTAACTACAGCATTGGCTGATGATGGAAGTTTGAAAGACTTCACTTAAATGATGTGTTGACTGGGCCGTTCCCAAGTCCAAGAAGACATGATTCAAGATATATTTATTGTTCCCATAAATTAAAAAGGCAATTTAGTGCGTGACAATTTCCAGTTTAAACATCTGAAAGACAATAAATCATACAAATATACAATAATATCATGTGCATAATTATATTACGTAAACCCTAAATGTAGCACTGCAGTGCAGTTAAAAAAAAAACAACAACAACAAAAAACATTAACTTTCGCTTTAACAGACACGCCACTCTAAATGCACTAGACCATACATAACGAAGCTTCCAGGCAATCAGTCAGCAACTCGCACACATAACATGTATACATAGATCTACTTAACTTCACAATAGAGTTGTATAAAACCGTGTATACAATAAAATGTTAATAACTGAAGGGAATGAAACGTTATTTTTAAAACGCGTATCATTATTCCAAAGTTGACTTATGTTTGTTTTTTCAATTTTATTTATGCCTGCAGTTCTTAATGTTGGAGATCGGTGTCCCTGCGGGCTGACCAAGGGTGTTACAACGGCCTGTGTTACAACGTGAGTTTTGTAAGTGGGTTAGATAACAGTTATGACTTTGGAACGAACACCCCCTCCCTCCTTGCCTTCCCCTTTCCCTTCCTCCTTCACCCCACCCTCACAGAGTTGTTCTTCGGAATTTTCCAGAAAGGTGCTGAAAACGCAGGTCTCTTTTCAACTCTAACATCCCTTGCTATTGTTTGTAAATGTGGTGTCTTTTTTGTCACCGATGGCTGAGCCTGTTGTTAGTCTTTGCGCGCATTGAGCATGATTGTTTCATGAAGTCCTGCGCCTTAAAAGACTGCCATCATCATCACCATCATCATCACCATCATCATCATCATCATCATCATCATCATCATCATCATAGCCCCACAGAATAAACCTGTTTGCCGTTACGAACTTTATGACAGACTGGGTTGGGGTTTTTGTTGGTTTGTTTGTTTGAAATGGAATATACAGTGCCCTTATGCTGTTGTTGTTTTCAACCTTTTGTCCTAATGCAGTTTGGATTCTGTTAGAATCGACGCGTTGCCACTAACCGCGCTGAATTCACCTTTTGAACCAGGCTGTGACCCCACCTTGGAATAAAGTTCAACTGACACTACTAAATGCACCCACGAATTACATTTAAGTCAACATTTTAAAAATCAACAACTCTTATTAACTGGCGATTTCAAAATAGCATCAACAAATATTTAAACAATTTTTGGATTATATAAAATGTTTTGATTGTCCAAAGTCCTTTAATGCTGAGACTATCCTCATTTAGCCGGAAAGACATCATCACGTGATGATGTCTTTCCGGCTCCACTTGAAGAGAGTAAATACAGCAAAGTGCACTAAATTGAAGTTCGATCTAACAAACTGCAAGACCCGGAGGTGGCAGAACTATTTCAGGCCACAATTGGAGGGAAATTTGCACCACTGCTCATTTTGGGGGCTGGTGAAGTAGATGTCAACACCATGACCACCACCTTCAACTCAGCTGTGACAGATGCCGCCACTGAGATCCTTGGCAAGCACCGACCAAAGAAGAAGCCGTGGATCACACCTGAACTTTTGGATCTGTGTGATAAACGAAGAGAGATAAAAAAAAAAAAAGAACACCTCACAGGGAGCTGATGTCTACCGAAAAATCAACAATGACATCCGAAAAGGCAGGCGCACAGCAAAGGAGAACTGGATAGAAGATCAATGCCAGGAAATAGAGAACAGTCTGAACAAGAACAACAGCAAGAAGGCCTACCAGACTGTGAAGCGGCTGACAAGTGTTAAACAGCCCAAAGTCTCCACGATCCAAAGCAAGTCTGGCATATGCCTTACAGAAGAGCAAGAAGTCTTGGACAGATGGACAGAGTACTGCTCTGACCTTTACAACCATACACCAAATGGAGACCCATCAGTTCTAGCATGTCCCGAGAACAGAGAAGAAGAAGACATCCTCCCAATTCTCCGGGAAGAAGTTGAGGCAGCAGTGCAATCGCTGAAGAAAGGGAAGTCAGCGGGAGTGGACAACATACCCGCGGAACTGCTACAAGCAGGAGGAGAAGCGATGATTGATGCCCTCACCATTATCTGTAACAAGATCTGGCAGAGTGGAGAGTGGCCTACACCATGGACCCAGGCGCTTGTCATCACTCTTCCCAAAAAAGGTAACCTTCAGGAGTGTGAAAATTACCGCACCATCAGCCTTATCAGCCATCCCAGCAAGGTCCTCCTGAAAATAATATTCAACAGGTTAAAACCCCAAGCTGAACAAATCATAGCTGAAGAACAAGCAGGATTCAGGGCAGGGCGAAGTACCACTAAACAGATTTTCAACCTCAGAATAATCTGTGAGAAATACCTACAGCACCAACAACATCTATATCATGTGTTCATAGACTTCAAGAAGGCGTTTGACCGAGTCTGGCATGCAGCTCTATGGGCAACAATGAAAGTGTACAACATCAGCCCTAAAATTATTGAAGTCATCAATAGCCTGTATGACAAGGCTACCAGTGCAGTCCTCCATAACAGCGTCATCGGGAACTGGTTCAGAACAACAATCGGTGTGCGTCAAGGATGCCTACTCTCTCCAACACTCTTCAACATCTTCCTAGAGCGCATCATGACAGATGCTCTTGAAGATCACATAGGCACAGTCAGCATAGGGGGTAGAGCAATCTCCAATCTTCGTTTTGCGGATGACATTGATGGATTGGCTGGAGAGGAACAAGAACTTGAACAGCTGATACAGAGGCTTGGCACCACCTCCATAGCTTATGGAATGGAAATAAGTGCAGAGAAGACCAAAATGATGACCAACAACACCAATGGCATCAACACGACATCAAAGTCCAAGGCCAATCCCTCAACACAGTGCATAGCTTCAAATATTTAGGAGCCATTGTATCAGACAATGGGTTCTGACAGGAAGTCCTCTCCAGGATCGCACAAACAAACTGCTGCCCTGACAAGGTTGAAGCCTTTTGGAAAGACAGGCCATCAGTCTACATTCCAAGTAAGACTGCTGCGCTCCGTCATCTCCATCTTTCTATATGCTGCGAAGCATGGACCCTCACTTATATACAAAGACAAGTAAATGGAAAAATATTTTAGTCCACCAGGAATGTTTTCAGTAAAATTATATATTTTTTATAATTCATTTTATCAAAGCCCACGACAAGAAAATTTTCCACTGTTATATACACAACTTGAAAGTTGGACCATATAGATTATTTATTGTATTGTAATTTCTCTCCAACACTCTTCAACATCTTCCTATAGCGCATCATATCAGATGTTTGCAGAACAGCAAGGCACAGTCAGCATAGGGGGTAGAGCAACCTCAAACCTCCGCGTGGGATGGCATTGATGGATTGGCTGGAGAGCAACAAAATGGGTTGGTACAGAGGCTTTACATCACCTCCAGAGCCTATGATTTGCAGAGAAGACTGATGAGCAACAACATCAATGGCATCAACACGGACATCAAAGTCCAAGACCCATACCTCAACACGGTGAATAGCTTCAAATATTTAGGAGCCATTGTATCAGACCAAAAAAAAAATAAACGTAAACTCCGATGGTATGGCCACTTCGCCAGAGCATCAGGCCTTGCAAAGACCATCCTGCAAGGCACGGTGCAAGGAGGCAGAGGAAGAGAAAAACAAAAAAGAGGTGGGAGGACAACATTCGAGAATGGACTGGCTTGACACTGAGCGAAGCCATGAGGGTTGCTGAGGTCAGAGAAAGATGGAGTAGGCTGGTTAAACGATCATCTGTGGTGCTCCAACGACCTACGAGTTACGGGATAGGATAGGATTGCAATGTAATTGTATTTATTGTATTGTAAATGTATTGTATTTTATGACCTTGTATTGTATTATATTGCATTGTATACCGCCGCTATACTATAGTATATATATATATATAGGGCGGTATACGGGAATCAGTTTGCCTGGCACTGTGTGCGTTTCACTATTATTTTCGTTTTTGTGAGCAGACGTACTCCCAGGCAGTAGCTGTCTAGGTAATGTTGACAAGTGTGCCCCCGACTTCGTGTGTACCAATGGGTCCAACACCTGCTGTAAGTTTTCACTAATAATAATAATAATAATAATAATAATAATAATAATAATAATAATAATAATAATAATCTCATCTGAAGTATCAGGTCACGCTGGTTATGAACCCAAAGGTTTCTTTCATGGAGAATTCATATAGAGGGATCCCCCATTGGGGTGCCGGGGGTTTCAGTATAAATAGTATCCCCACTTTCTGGAAATGTAGTGCTTTAAATTCCCACAGTCGCTGTCTTTCTCATTTGTTCTTTCTCATTCCTGCTCTGTTCTATCAATCTGCTATACTACCTTCTTCTTCGCTAGACCAGTCACCTACCTTTTTTTCTTGAAAATTCTTCCGGGACAATACTCCTTATTTGTGTGTGAGGTCTGTTGGATCAGTTTGGGAATATTGGACGCTTTCTGCCAGGTGGTCACTAAGGCTTCCTATGATGTTATTATTTAGCAATGTAGGCATTTTATATGTATGTGTTTTGTTGATAATTTATAATGATGTTTGTATTCTATTTTGTTTTTGTAAACGGGGGTTCGATAAATTATAGTATAGCCTCAGCGTCCCCTGCGTGGAATGTCTTTATTGTAAAGTGACTGGCTGGTGGAGTGCTTTCAGTTTTACCACTAGGGTTGTTTCAGCAGATCTTTTATGCGGATCAGGGGTTGTCTGGTCCTGATTTGGCTCGGAAGAGTCCGCTGGACCTAAAGCAATAATCGGGTAATGTAATGTTATATAGAAGGAAACGAAGGCAGGTTGAGTCAACAACAACAAAAAAAAAAAGTGCTCTCGCTTTTTAAACCTAGCGAAGATAAATGACGGAAGAGAATATAAACCGTGGTCTAGTTTGTGCACGCACGCATCCCATCGCACGGATTTTAAGAGATCCTGACGCTCATGCCCTATACGGGTGAATGCCAGCGACACAAATACAAATAGCAAGCACTAGGTCGCCTCTTCCCCATCGTCCATGGTTGTGCTCAGTCGTCACTAGCAAGCACTATGTCGCCTCTTCTCCATCGTCCATGGTTGTGCTCAGTCGTCACTAGCAAGCACTAGGTCGCCTCTTCCCCATCGTCCATGGTTGTGCTCAGTCGTCACTAGCAAGCACTAGGTCGCCTCTTCTCCATCGTCCATGGTTGTGCTCAGTCGTCACTAGCAAGCAGTAGGTCGCCTCTTCCCCATCGTCCATGGTTGTGCTCAGTCGTCACTAGCAAGCACTAGGTCGAATCTTCTCCATCGTCCATGGTTGTGCTCGGTCGTCACTAGCAAGCACTAGGTCGCCTCTTCTCCATCGTCCATGGTTGTGCTCAGTCGTCACTAGCAAGCACTAGGTCGCCTCTTCTCCATCGTCCATGGTTGTGCTCAGTCGTCTGGGCGGAGGGCTGTAACTGGAACGCAGGCGCTTATCTGGACACGCGAGAGAGCCTATGCCTGTGACGCGTCTCCCATTGGTTATCGTATTATAGATAAACAAAGGGAGACGCGTCACAGGAACTCGCGTGTCCAGATACATGCGCCTGTGAACTCTGGAAGCTTGTGTTTAATGTCTGTGTTTGAAGTGCTTCCGAAAGGCGCGAATTGTACGGGCGACAAACGACGAGAGTTTTGCATGGAGACTTTGCTGTGCACAAGCCGCGGCACCTGCAGCGAGTTCGTACCCCTGGACGGCCTGTGCTCACCCAAGGAGCCCTGCGACCCCAGTCTGGGCCTGGGGTGCTTTGCTGATGAAAAGGGAACAAGCATTTGTAGTGCGTATTAGTCAGCCTCCTCCTCCTTCTTCTCCTTCTTTACCATCATCATCATCATCATCATCATCATCATCATCATCATCATCATCATCATCATCATCATCATCATCATCATCATCATCTTCTTCTTCTTCTTCTTCTTCTTCTTCTTCTTCTTCTTCTTCTTCTTTCTCCTCCACGTCTTCTTCTTCTTCTTCTTCTTCTTCTTCTTCTTCTTCTTCTTCTTCTTCTTCTTCTTCTTCTTCTTCTTCTTCTTCTTCTTTCTCCTAACCCCTTGGGGTCATGAGCAATCTTGCCACTGTAGATTGTTCTAACCTATAAAGGGAACAGTGAAAGCCCCAGTTGAAAACCTGTCTTGCCTTTGTAGGCATGACAGATTCACTGCGGCAACAGTACCCCCGTTGGAGTGCCGGGGGTTTCAGTATAAATAGTATCCCCACTTTATGGAAATTTAGTGCTTTAAATTCCCACTGTTGCTATCTTCCTTATATACTCTTTCCCATTCCTGTTCTGTCCTATCACTCTGCTATACTATCTTCTTCTTCGCTAGATCAATGACCTACCTTTTTTCTTGAAAACTCTTCCTGGACAAGACTCCTTGTTTGTGTATGAGGTCTGTTGGATCAGCTTGGGAGTGTTGGACGCTTTCTGCTGGGTGGTCACTAGGGCTTCCTATGATGTTAGTATTTAGCAATATAGGCATTTTATATGTATATGTTTTGTTGATGATTTGTAATGATGGTTGTATTCTATTTTGTTTTTGTAACCGGAAGTTCGCGTAGTTGAGGTAAACCCTCAGCCGTCCCCCGCGTGGGATGTCTTTATTGTAAAGTGACTGGCCGGTGGAGGGCGTTCAATTTTCCCATTAGGGTTGTTTCAGCAGATCTTTTATGCGGATCGGGGGTTGTCCGGTCCTGATTTGGCTCGGAGGAGTCCGCTGGACCTAAAGCAACAATAAATCAATCAATCAATCAATTCTTTCTCCTCCACTTCCTCCTCCTCTTCTTCTTCTTCTTCTTCTTCTTCTTTTTCTTCTTCTTCTTCTTCTTCTTCTTCTTCTTCTTCTTCTTCTTCTTCTTCTTCTTCTTCTTCTTCTTCTTCTTCTTCTTCTTCTTCTTCTTCTTTCTCCTCCACGTCTTCTTCTTCTTCTTCTTCTTCTTCTTCTTCTTCTTCTTCTTCTTCTTCTTCTTCTTCTTCTTCTTCTTCTTCTTCTTCTTCTTCTTCTTGTGAATGTTTTGTGCTTTCTAAAGTTAGAAACTTCAATATTTTCTAAAAAAAATAGAGACTGATTTGACTATTTTTCACTAGAATTTATTTTGTTAAGGTCGAGCTCACGGTTTAGGTCAGAGTTGCTTTAAAAACCGCACAGCCACCTTAACTGGAGTTTTGTGTGTGTGTGTGTTTTTTTTAAATGGTAGTCTTCATTGTGTGAGGTAGCCTATGGTACTGTTCTTACTGTTCAGTTAGCAACAGCAGCAGACTGAAATGGCGAAAACTCTCCGCGGAAGCATCCCTCCTTTTATGTCTGCCCAACGGCGAGTAGAGAGATGGTTGATTTAGCGAGGCAGTATAAATGTCCTGCTTTTTTCAGGAGTGAAGAAAGGAGCATTCTGCACGCCAGGAGTGCCTGATCCTTGCCAGCGTGGACACAAGTGTGGCAGACGACTTGCTACTGAAAATGACACTTGCTGTAAGTCAAAGTAGAAATTACTTGTTCTTATTGTGGCCAGTGCAAAGAGCTGTTCAAGGAACTGGGAGATAAGTGGATACTAATAATAATAATAATAATAAAAATAATAATAACGGATGCTACGTACGCGTTTTTTCCTCAAAATCACCAATCAGCCTCAAAGCGCGGCGATCTGTAAGTACTAACATACACGCTCACATGTTTCGCGCACTTTCTCCTACCCCCACAAACACACATCTAGCACTCAAATAGGTGGTGTAAAGATCTAACTCAGAAGTCATCCGAGATTCCCACTTACTGCACGAAGCGCGACTCCCTCACGCCATGAGCCGCTAGGGTCACCCTGACACACCTGTTGTGGTGGTGTACAGTCTGTTTGCTATGGCCTGTCTTTAGTAGACAGTCTTCGGAAATGGGAGGTAACTTGTCTTCTTGTTTTGTGGGTTACTAGTGTTTTTTTTTTTTTCCGGTCGGACATCTTGTCTCACAACACTATGAAAGCTTCCCTACCCCGGAGCTGCAAGCTTTTTTTTTCGGGAAATGGGGGTGGTGGTTGCCTGGCAGTGCAAGATCTAACAGTGGAACTAGCTAGGATTGCAACTGAAATCAACCTTTGGGTTGATATGGAAGGTTTGATGGAGGACAGAACAAAAATGGTAGTCGAGAAACTATGTTCGTTTGCAAAATAACGTTAGACAACTCTGGCGCATCATGCTTGCACACCGCCCAGAGATGTTTCCTTGGTATTTCGGAGCAGGAACTATTAGAAGGTTGAGTGTCGCAGTAGTGCCGTGGTCTGGGCACAGGCTAGCAATGTTTCACGTAAGCAACGCGGGAAGATAGTACTTGGATGGGTGATCGCATTTAAGGCAAAACTACCAAACGACACAGAAATCAAACAGATGAAACAAGCGTAATCACACCCCAGTCCATCGGGTACCTGGATCTGTTAACCGGGGAAGGTCAAGCACGAACGAGAGGAGATTTACAGCACCCTCATAAAGCTGACCTAGAAAAAAAAAAGGTGTCAAATGCCTCTGTCCCCAAGAACTGAGAGGTTTCGGGAACACCTGTACTTTTTAACCTTTTAATACACGAACTTTTTTTTTCGAGGTCCTCAGATACTAGGACCCCCCAGTGCCGGGGTTTCTGTATAAATAATATCCCCAATTCCTGGAAATTTAGTGCTTTCAGTTCCCACTGTCGCTGTATTTCTCCTTTGTTATTTTCATTCCTACTCTGTTCTATCAAGTCACGATACTTCCCCTTGCCTTCTGTATAAATAGTATCCCCACTTTCTGGAAATTTAGTGCTTTAAATTCCGGGTGTTTTTTCTCCTTTGTTCTTTCTCATTCCTACTCTGTTCTATCAATCTACTATACTATATTTTTCTTCGCTAGACCAGTCACCTACATTTTTTCTTGTTTTCCTGGACAATACTCCTCATTCGTGTATGAGGTCTGTTGGATCAGCTTGGTCCATTGGACGCTTTCTGCCATATGGTCAACGCTTCCTATGATGTTATTATTTAGCAATGTAGGCATTTTATATGTATGTGTTTTGTTTTATTGTATCGAACCGTTTACATACAAACATCATTTAATGATGCAAGCACCAATGGTTATTGCTTTAGGTCCAGCGGACTCTTCCGAGCCAAATGGTTACCATGTAATGTAATGTAATCCACTAAACTATCTTCTTCCATAGACCACTAAACTACATTTTGTTTCTTCTTGAAAACTCTTCCAAGACTTCTCATTTGTGTGTGGGAGGTCTGTTGTATCAGCTTGAGAATATTGGACGCTTTCTACCAAATGGTCACTAGGGCTTCCTATGATATTATTGAGCATTATAGCATTTTATATGTATGTGTTTTGTTGATATTTTAAAATGATGTTTATATTCTACTTTGTTTTTGTAAACGGGGGTTCGATAAATTAGAGTATAGCCTCAGCGTCCCCTGCGTGGGATGTCTTTATTGTAAAGTGACTGGCTGGTGGAGTGCTTTCAGTGTTACCACTAGAGTTGTTTCGGCAGATCTTTTATGCAGAGTAATAACAGCAACAACAACTACAACAACAAACAAATATAAAGTTATTCCTAAAGTGATTTCACGTAATAACAACAGCTAGAGCATTCAGTTATTCTGAGGCGGCATAAAGGTGCTATGCCTTCGTCGATTACAGTAAGTAGCCATTTTAACGTTCTGGTCGTCTGTGTGTGTCCAGTGTCGGACATCGGTTGTCCCTGCGTGGTGGACAATGACTGTGTGGCCAACACCACGTGTCAGAGCACCTTGGACGATCTACAGAAGACATGCAGTAAGTGGTCGATGATCTAGAAACTCCCATTCCAATATCGCAGGGGCATGAATGATCCTGACACTAAGGTGCTGGACGGGTGAACGGCACAAATACACCCAGCTAGCGTTGGATCCCTTTCCCCCTTTCTCTCTCAATACCCGGTTTTTCCAGGAGTGTACTGAGTTGTCTGGTTGTTAGACGAAGACCCTAAGGCATAATAATTTGGTTACTTTTGAATTTTGTGGCTTTGATTCTAATCTGGGCGAAAATAGAGATTCCGTTATGATTATTGTTTGTTGACTTGAAGCTCTGGAATACACTTTTGTTTATTTTAAAAAAAATATATATATATATTTCTATATTTTGTTAGAACACTACATGGATGTAGACTATTTTTAGTCTGCTGGGTGTTATTTACGTTATCCTTTCAGCCTTCAAGACTTACTTCTTTAAAGCTCATCAGTAGTCTGTCATCTGCCGCAGTGAACTATTTTGTATAGAGTATAGATCTTTTCAGCCTTCAAGACTGACTTCTTTAAAGCTCATCAGTAGTCTGTCATCTGCCGCAGTGAACTATATTGTATAGGGTATAGATCTTTTCAGCATTCAAGACTGACTTCTTTAAAGCTCATCAGTAGTCTGTCATCTGCCGCAGTGAACTATATTGTTTAGGGTATAGATCTTTTCAGCCTTCAAGACTTACTTCTTTAAAGCTCATCAGTAGTCTGTCATCTGCCGCAGTGAACTATATTGTATAGGGTATAGATCGTTTCAGCATTCAAGACTGACTTCTTTAAAGCTCATCAGTAGTCTGTCATCTGCCGCAGTGAACTATATTGTTTAGGGTATAGATCTTTTCAGCCTTCAAGACTTACTTCTTTAAAGCTCATCAGTAGTCTGTCATCTGCCACAGTGAACTATATTGTATAGGGTATAGATCTTTTCAGCATTCAAGACTGACTTCTTTAAAGCTCATCAGTAGTCTGTCATCTGCCGCAGTGAACTATATTGTATAGGGTATAGATCTTTTCAGCATTCAAGACTGACTTCTTTAAAGCTCATCAGTAGTCTGTCATCTGCCGCAGTGAACTATATTGTATAGGGTATAGATCTTTTCAGCCTTCAAGACTGACTTCTTTAAAGCTCATCAGTAGTCTGTCATCTGCCGCAGTGAACTATATTGTATAAGGTATAGATCTTTTCAGCCTTCAAGACTGACTTCTTTAAAGCTCATCAGTAGTCTGTCATCTGCCGCAGTGAACTATATTGTATAGGGTATAGATCTTTTCAGCATTCAAGACTGACTTCTTTAAAGCTCATCAGTAGTCTGTCATCTGCCGCAGTGAACTATATTGTATAGGGTATAGATCTTTTCAGCATTCAAGACTGACTTCTTTAAAGCTCATCAGTAGTCTGTCATCTGCCGCAGTGAACTATATTGTATAGGGTATAGATCTTTTCAGCCTTCAAGACTGACTTCTTTAAAGCTCATCAGTAGTCTGTCATCTGCCGCAGTGAACTATATTGTATAGGGTATAGATCTTTTCAGCCTTCAAGACTGACTTCTTTAAAGCTCATCAGTAGTCTGTCATCTGCCGCAGTGAACTATATTGTATAGGGTATAGATCTTTTCAGCATTCAAGACTGACTTCTTTAAAGCTCATCAGTAGTCTGTCATCTGCCGCAGTGAACTATATTGTATAGGGTATAGATCTTTTCAGCATTCAAGACTGACTTCTTTAAAGCTCATCAGTAGTCTGTCATCTGCCGCAGTGAACTATATTGTATAGGGTATAGATCTTTTCAGCATTCAAGACTGACTTCTTTAAAGCTCATCAGTAGTCTGTCATCTGCCGCAGTGAACTATATTGTATAGGGTATAGATCTTTTCAGCATTCAAGACTGACTTCTTTAAAGCTCATTAGTAGTCTGTCATCTGCCGCAGTGAACTATTTTGTATAGGGTATAGATCTTTAAAGCTCATCAGTAGTCTGTCATCCGCCGCAGTGAACTATATTGTATAGGGTATAGATCTTTTCAGCATTCAAGACTGACTTCTTTAAAGCTCATCAGTAGTCTGTCATCTGCCGCAGTGAACTATATTGTATAGGGTATAGATCTGTTCAGCCTTCAAGACTGACTTCTTTAAAGCTCATCAGTAGTCTGTCATCTGCCACAGTGAACTATATTGTATAGGGTATAGATCTTTTCTGATGGCCATCATCGCCGTTTTTTTTTTTTTCTTTCTAAGCGCAATGAGCCTGAACGGTTAATTGTGTAGACCTACGCAGTACAAGGCATCATCCTCACCGTCATCATCATCATCGTCGTCGTCGTCGTCATCATCATCATCATCATCATCATCGTCGTCGTCATCATCATTATCGTCATTGACGTCGTCATCATCATCATCATCATCATCATATTATCATCATCATCATCATCATCATCATCATCATCATCATCATCATCATCATCATCTTCTTCTTCTTCTTCTTCTTCTTCTTCTTCTTCTTCTTCTTCTTCTTCTTCTTCTTCTTCTTCTTCTTCTTCTTCTTAACGTTCTTTGTCTTCTTTGTCTGCTTTATTTTATCATCATCAACATCATCATCATCATCAACATCATCATCATCATCATTACCATCATCGTCATTGTCGTCGTCATCATTATCATCATAATCATCATCTTCTTCTTTTTCTTCTTCTTCTTCTTCTTTTTCTTCTTCTTCTTCTTCTGTACGTTCTTTGTCTTCTTTATCTGCTTTATCTTCTTTCTCCTTCTTTTATCTTCTTGTCATCTCTGTTTCTGGTATATGTTGCTTGCACATCTAGCTGTATCTGTATCTAGCTTGCATTGTTGTGTGATGTTTGTGAAGAATTGAAACTGCACGAAGTGTGTGAGGGGAACGAGAACGCTTGTGAGAAATCCACCCAGTGCTTCCACTCACCTACCCGACCATGGCGATGCAGTAAGTTGGGAGGGGGGGGGGAGGGGTAGGGAATGTACACGTACAAGAATAACATACTCTCGTTGTAGAAAAAAAGGAAAAGTTAACTCTCGTGTTCTTCATGACTTATAGTTATTTCTTGTACGTTGCCGCTATTATTATCTTTGAGTACCGAATGGTTTGGCTGCCAGCCTAATATTATGATCCTCACCCAAATCATAAATGAAAAAAATTATAATCCTCGCCCAAATAATAAGAAATATTATTATTATCACCTAAAATAATAGTAAATATTATAATGCTCACCCAAGTAATAATAAATATTATTATCATCACCCAGACGTATATAAATGGAATAATTTAATGAACACGTGCTGAACACGGAAAAGAAAACAATGATGCCAGTTATTATAAAGTCATGGTTCAGTATTTCACTCACCATAGCACTCCCTATCGATGTTCACTCACCATAGCACTCCCTATCGATGTTCACTCACCATAGCACTCCCTATCGATGTTCACTCACCATAGCACTCCCTATCGATGTTCACTCACCATAGCACTCCCTATCGATGTTCACTCACCATAGCACTCCCTATCGATGTTCACTCACCATAGCACTCCCTATCGATGTTCACTCACCATAGCACTCCCTATCGATGTTCACTCACCATAGCACTCCCTATCGATGTTCACTCACCATAGCACTCCCTATCGATGTTCACTCACCATAGCACTCCCTATCGATGTTCACTCACCATAGCACTCCCTATCGATGTTCACTCACCATAGCACTCCCTATCGATGTTCACTCACCATAGCACTCCCTATCGATGTTCACTCACCATAGCACTCCGTATCGATGTTCACTCACCATAGCACTCCCTATCGATGTTCACTCACCATAGCACTCCCTATCGATGTTCACTCACCATAGCACTTCATATCGATGCGTTACATTTAAAATTGTCTTTAAGATGTAGACTATTCGCGTATGTAAATTGTTTTGTTTCCTTCTAAATCAATTACTCTGTTGTGTAGAATTGGAATTGTGTGAACGCAACTTTTGTTGTGTGCATTTTGTTACTTTGTGATTTAATATAGGTAACCATCTTTTTTTTTTCATTTTTTAAATTCTTTTATTTTTGTTTTGCGCTAAAAGCCCCTTGTGGCAAGAACTTTGAACAACAAACAACAACAAAAAAGAAATTCAATTTGAATTTGAAATGTAATTATCAACCAGTGTTTCGGAAACGTAAACTCTTTCTACGACGTATTCTCAATGTTCCGCTGTATTATTGTGTACACGGTGACAGTCGCCCACAGCAGGCAGCCTTTTTGATGCTGCAACGGTCCTTTTTGCACGAAATGCCGTTACATTATGATCCTGAACTTTGAACTTAGAACTTTGTCCTTTTATTTCTCACAACATAATTTTTATATTATGATCTTGAACTTTGAACTTAGAACTTGGTCCTATTATTTCTCACAACATAATTGCATCCTATCACATCCAGCAGAAGCTACGAAATGCCGTTATATTAGGATCTTGAACTTAGAACTTAGAACTTTGTCCTATTACTTCTCACAACATAATTGCATCCTATCACATCCAGCAGAAGGTACACAATGCCGTTATATTATAATCTTGGGTGCTGTGTACCAGAGAAAAACCTAAAGACGGAATGCCACGCTACAGACGAATGTGGAAGTGGTCTCACCTGCGACAGTGGCTATTGCAGTAAGTTGTTGTTTTGTGGGTAGGGGTCCCGTTCAAAAGTTCTCCCCCCCCCCCTCCCCTTAAAACTCAAACCCACCCTTTCTCTTCGAAAGATAATGATGATGGTAGATGATGATGACGACGACGACGATGATGATGACGACGACAGTGATACCTTCTTTTTATCACTTGCATTATGGTTGTAATTGCTCCGCTGTGTTTTGGCAGGACTGAAGAAGGGCAGCCCTTGTTTGGGCGATCCTGAGTGGTGCCGGTCAGGAGCCAGATGTGACGAGTCCGGCACCTGCGCGTGCCTGCCCACTGTCACGAACCCTGCCGACTGTGGTAGACCATTATTTGTTTTGCTATCTTTATGTGTGAATGCCCCCCGTGGGGGTGCCGGGGATTTCAGTATAAATAGTATCCCCACTTTCTGGAAATGTAGTGCTTTAAATTCCCACTGCCGCTGTCTTTCTCATTTGTTCTTTCTCATTCCTACTCTGTTCTATCAATATACTATACTATCTTCTTCTTCGCTAGACCAGTCACCACCTAACGTTGATACCCTATGCCAACGCAATAGTTAGCTAGTAGTATTTGCAGCCTGATCTTACGGTTACGGTATTATTAAATATGATACATGGGGTGGTATTCATGACCGTTGGTTAAGGCTTAACCAATGTTGGTAAAATTAACGACGTTGGTTAAGCTGGAAATTTTAAATTCACGAGGCCTTAGCAGAGTTAACGACGGTTGCTAACCATGGTTATTTTAACGGAGGGGGGACCACCCGATAACCAATGGAACACTGGTTAAAAATGGCGGCCATCGTTTGGTGGCAACTTCGACAGAGACGAGCTCCGAGGAGAGAGAGAGTATTTCGCGACAGAAGTAATCCACTTGACAAATTTGATGATGTGGAACTGGTAACAAAATTTCGTTTTCGTCGGCATGATATCATCACGTTAACGAACGCGGTAGACAGACTGAAACTGTGTGATCGGCAAGGCGTTTTGTCACCACTTTTACATGTGTGTCTCACTCTTTGTTTTTATGCCTCTGGTACCTTTAATAATCTGTCATATTAATAAAACGGGTTATATTATTATTATTAAAATATTGTTGTTGGATTTTGACTGGTGATGTGTAGGCTTATTGTGTATCTGTATAGTTTATACACGTAGGGTAATGCAACCCTACGAAATAAAGACAACATTTCAAGTTCCAAACTACCCAGAAACGGCAGAAATTGACACCTCAGTCTAAAAACAAAATGTAACATTACAAACTACAAAGTGATCAAAAGTGATTTCTCTCCTTTCACCCCAACAAAAAAGCTCGCTCTCCTTGCTCACTATGATATCCAGCATGCTGTCGGTAGGCTTGCTAATCACGCCACCATTGCCAGACTTTAATCGTGCGGCTGCACGATTCCGATGGTCCTTTTTAAGGTTATAAAACTTCTCCCTCACGTCTTCGGCTGTTCGGTTCGCACCACCAACTGCAGTCACTCTTTCGGCGATTTTTTTCCAGCAGTCGTTTTTTAGGCGGTTCGTGACCTCAGTTGATAAACTTGCCATCAGTATATGTTTAAATTCTATAACGTTCTCAAGGAGAACATTAGTTTCAGTGTACGAAAAAATTGCTTTTCTCTTTGCCATTGCCACAGCCATTTTTATATTTTGTTGACGAAAGAAGGAAAACAGCTGCTTGAATTATGCCCCCTTACGGATATTCCCGCAAAGCCCAAAAATAGCCTTGGTTACGTACCAATGGGTGGACACTCCCTCATGAATAGCGATCTGCTAAACGATGGTTAACGATACCATTGTTGGTTACAAAACCAATGTTGGTAACGTTAACCTTCGCCTATAATTTAACGGGCCATGAATTCGACCCATGGAGTATACAATTATCTTCTTCTTCTTCTTCTTCTTCTTCTTGTGGAACACCGATGAACCCAGGTTCCAATCCCGCGGCGTGTAACATAAAAAGTGACCATTTTCACTGTCCATCTTAGCAGCGTGATTGCTCTGGTGGTTCAGTGTTGATTTACGTCTCTACCCCATCCTTCCTGCCTGGGATGATTATCCCCGTCTGCCATATCGCCAATGGTGGGTGTAGACGTGAAACTTCGATGTTCATTCATTGATTCTTCTTCTCCTCCTCTTCCCCTTCTTCTTCTTTTTCTTCTTTGTTTAAACTATTACAGTTCAAACTACAGGGGGTACATTAAGCCAGTAGAATTGATCTTCAGGGGCGCAGCATTAGCAGTCCTATATTATTCTAGATACGTATGACAGTCCGACTGCTTCCGGTATCTTGACGAGGATCCATTCTACTTGTTTTATGCTCCTACGTTGACACACAAGAACAGCGTGACAAACAGATTTTCCAACATAAATAAAGGTTCTAAATCAACGCCACATTTTCCACTTTAACGTCGAATTTGAAAACCAGTTCCCAACATTTCTAACATATTTCTTTGTTGTTCGCTGTATTTTCTGTGAATAACTGTTTCTTGACTTGATTTGACTTGACTTGTTGCCATCTTGCTGTTACTGTTACTGTTTCAGCGCCCATTCCAGGTGAAATAGGAGGCCCTTGCAAGCAAGGCACCACACCGCCGTGAGTTTGGCTTTTTTCCCTGCAGTAGTTGACGTGTATTTGCAATTTTCTCAAGAGCCAAAGTCGCTGTAACATACTTCATTATTTTGTAAACCCATTTTGCGCTTTTCTTTTTGTCTCTGTCTCTCTGTCTCTGTGTCTCTCTCTCTCTCTCTCTCTCTCTCTCTCTCTCTCTCTCTCTCTCTCTCTCTCTCTTTCTCTCTCTCTCTCTCTCTCTCTCTCTCTCTCTCTCTCTCCTTTTCAAAGTTAGCTGAACCACTTTAAAAAAAATATATAATAAATTTGCCCATCATTCCGTGTTTTCATTTTGCTTCATTGGGATGTCAATTCTCAATGAGATCATAAAGCTGTCGTATTCGTATTCGTAAAACCGAGTCACAGCATCGCCACCAATGCTTGTTGGTCGAACTTGTACGTGGGTGTCTGGAGATACATTTTAATGAATTGCCATCGTGTTTTAATTGGTATTTTCATTTTTTTAAAGGTTTTTGTGTTTGCACTTACAGTTGCCGTGACAGACTAGCCGCTTGCAACACCACAACCAATAGTTGTGGCTGTTCTGAGAACACTGCTCTACAGGTTGCCGATATAAGCTGTAGTAAGTCATTCATTCATTCATTCATTCATTCATAGTAAGTCTTGTCTTGTCTCGTCTTGTCTTGTCTTTCCTTTTTTATGCACGACTATAGTCTAGATCTAGATATACTAAAAATATGTTATATTCTTTGTGTGTTTAGATCTAGAATATTTCATATTCTTTAGGCATTCAGATCTAGAATATTTCATATTCTTTGAGCATTGAAAGGTGGAATATATCATCTTTGTGCATTTAGATATAGAATATATGATGTTCTTTGTGTTGATCTAGAATATTTGATATTCTTTGTGTATTTAAATCTAGGATCTATTATATTCTTTGTGTATTTAGATCTAAACTATAGTCATGTAGAAAAACAATGTACTATAACTCAAGGGTGTCGATGCAATGAAGATTTCTCGTCGACGTTGACAGTTACACACTGCCTTATAAGATGGTCAGGCGACTGTCTTTCTGGAATACTTTCAGGACCACTGTGGGTCGAGAGCAAAGTGTGGGACATCTGTTTCCACCTCTTGACGGGAAATGTTCATTGGGAATACTTGAGTTGTCTTTTTTTTCCCTACAGGATCATCTAATGTTCGGTAATGCTAAATTTTTCTAAAATATAGTCGGGGGAAAGTATGATAGATTTACAACACAAAAAAATAAAAAAAGGTTACAACAAAACGCACTGCTACAAAACCAGTCGCGGGGACAGTCGGTGTGCGTACTATGGGGCGCCATGTGTCCATTTATTCTATGTGACTATTCTATACATAGAATAAATCCTATGCACATAGAAAGTATTCTATGCACACGAAAAGCATTCATTAGTTGAAATTCCATTTATAAAAAAAGAAACCAATATTGTAAGTCATAGAATAAAATTCTTTGTATAGAATAACATTCTATAATATAGTGTAAAATTCTATGTCCATAATAAAATTCTATGTATAGAATAACATTTTATAATAGAGAATAAGATTCCATGTATGTAATACAATTCTATATTATAGAATGCACTTGTATGCATAGAATTATATTCTATAACATAGAATGAATTCTATTACAAAGAATGAATTCTATAACATAGAATTTATTCTATGTGCATACAATTCATTCTATAACATAGAATGAATTCTTTAACATAAAATTAATTATATGACATAAAATGAATTCTATGTGCATAGAATAAATTGTATAACATAGAATGAATTCTATAATAAAGAATGAATTCTATATGCATAGAATGAATTTTATAGCATAGAATGAATTCTATGACATAGAATTCATTCTATGACATAGAATTCATTCTATAGGCATAGAATGAATAGTATAACATAGAATGAATAAGATGACATAGAATGAATTCTATGACATAGAATGAATTCTATAGCATAGAATGAATTCTATGTTACAAAATGAATTCTATGTCGTAGAATTCATTCTATGCTATAGAATTCATTCTATGCTATAGAATAAATTCTATGTCATAGAATTCATTCTTTGCTATAGAATTCATTCTATGTTATAGAATTCATTCTATGTCATAGAATTCATTCTATGTCATCTTATTCATTCTATGTTATCCTCTTTATTCTAAGCTATAGAATTCATTCTATGTCATAGAATTCATTCTATGTCATAGAATTCATTCTATGTCATAGAATTCATTCTATGTCATAGACTTCATTCTATGTTATAGAAGGAAATCAATACATACACTTTTTTTAAAATAGTAAAAACTGGGGCTCTGTCGAGGTATAGAGAACATTTTTTAAGGCATGGGACTAATACTTAAACGTGTAATACTTAAACGCCAACTTATTAGTTGCGATAATGTGTTAGAGGTGCAATTCTGATTCTTTAATGTATTTTATTTTATTACGTTTTAATTTAGATACCCATGTGGGTATGCGTGAGTATGCGTGTGCGTGTGGGGGTTGCGAGTGGGCGTGTGCCTGTGCTTTACTCCTTAAAATAACTTCCTCTATTAGAGTATTTTAATGTTTTAATGTCCAGTGGAAGGTTGTTTGTTGTTGTAGAAGGACTGAATGTTTTACCGCATCACCAAAACAAAATCCTATGTATTTTGAATTCATTGGGTAATAAAGTGTCTTGACTTGACTTGTTTTGCAGAGAGATATACACATTGCCACATCCCATCACCACACCACATCACTCTACATCACACTGCACCACAAATGTGATGGGTAGGTGTGGTAGAGTGATTAGGTTATGTGATGATGTGGTCTGATTCACTCGCGTTTAAGGCATAATAGAACTGTATTGCAGATACATACATACACATTACCACATCACATCACCACACTACATCACTCTAAATCACACCACACTGCACCACAAATGTGATGGGTGGGAGGGGTGGGGTGATTAGATTATGTGATGTGATTCACTGATGCCATGATATGTGCTGTCTGCTGCAATGTGAAGGATGTGCTGCTGCTGTGATGTCGGCTGATGTGATGTGATGATTTGTTGATGTGATGTGATTTTATGTGGTGGTGCGTTTTCACGATGATGGTGATGAAGCAATGTGATGCAGTGATGTGATGTGATGAGATGATGTGATCGATGTGGTGATGATGCGATGTGGTGATGTGTCATACAATATCTTTTTTTAAATTCTAAATTTCATTACAATTTATTAGTTGTGTTTTTTAATTTTATGTGAGTGAAATGAATTATATGTATATATAATTAATTGTATTACACAGCAAGAATTGTATGACATAAAATACCTTTTTTTTTTTTTTACATAAAATGGATTTTATTCGCAACACTGAATACATTCTATTTTCATAGAATTATTTTTTAACATTTGGTGCACATAGAATGCATTCTATGTTATAGAATGTTCATTCTATAACATAGAATGTTCATTCTATAACATAGGATCCATTCTATAACATAGAATGTTTATTCTATAACATAGAATGGTCATTCTACAACGTAGAATTCATTCTATAACATAGAATGTTCATTCTATAACATAGAATCCATTCTATAACTTAGAATGTTCATTCTATAACATAGAATCCATTCTATAACATAGAATGTGCATTCTTTAACATAGAATGCATTCTATAATATAGAATGTTCATTCTATAACATAGAATCCATTCTATAACATAGAATGTGCATTCTTTAACATAGAATGCATTATATAATATAGAATGTTCATTCTATAACATAGAATGTGAATTCTTTAACATAGAATGCATTATATAATATAGAATGTTCATTCTATGTGCAACTAGGTCATTCTTTGTGAAACTGACGAATAAAGGCTTTGACGAATAAAGGGACATGTGCACGCGCGCAAGAACTGAAGAAATGTGTGACGTGCCAAGCGTTCTGCAGGCTTTATCAGACATTAGAACAGGCTCTAATCGCATGATACCGAGCCGATTGCAAATCGGACCCCAGGCAAGCAGTTGTTCTGACGTCATCACGTAGCAATCGCGATCGGATCGCAAACAAAATCGTTGCACAATCGGCATGTGTGGCGGGGCCTTTAGGTGTCTTGATGCAGACGACTTCGACGGTAATGTGAGTAGATCGCGTAGCAATAAAAATAATTGATGTCACCCCCCCCCCCCTCCGCCCCTGCATGCTTACTTTTTCATTACAATGTGCTGAGGTTCTGTAAGGGTTTATAGTGACAAAATCTAATTAAATAATCAGTTCTTTTTGCTCAATATCGAAGAAATAACCTTACTGTACACTCATAAAAAGCAATAATTAATATAATTAAAGGTCGAATATTGCGATACAACTCTGAGACATAATAATTATTGCAAAAAAAACTATTTCACCCCAGGCGTCCCCCCATAACCTATTTTCAGATAAATACCTCTGTTGCGAATTTGGCTACCCTTTGTGAGAACACCCACATTTATGTATAGTTCCTTCCGTTAATAAAATTGATAGCATAATAGCATTAGGAACGTACGTCAGCCATTGATGTAGAGTGATGTGGTGTGGTGATGGGATGTGGCAATGTGTATCTCTCTGCAATACAGTCCCATGCCATACAAAATGTTCTCTATATCTTGACAGTGCCCCAGTTTTTACTATTTAAAAAAAGGTTTTTATATTGATTTCATTCTATAACATAAAATGAATTCTATGACATAGAATGAATTCTATGACATAGAATGAATTCTATAGCATAGAATGAATAGTATAACATAGAATGAATAAGATGACATAGAATGAATTCTATGACATAGAATGAATTCTATAACATAGAATGAATTCTATGACATAGATTGAATTCTATTACATAGAATTTATTCTATAGCATAGAATGAATTCTATAGCATAGAATGAATTCTATGACATAGAATTCATTCTGTAACATAGAATTCATTCTATGCTATAGAATAAATTCTATGTCATAGAATTCATTCTATGCTATATAATTCATTCTATGTTATAGAATTCATTCTATGTCATACAATTCATTCTATGTAATCTTATTCATTCTATGTTATACTATTCATTCTTTGTCTATAGAATTCAGTCTATTTCATAGAATGAATTTTATGTCATAGAATTCATTCTATGCTATAAAATTCATTCTATGCATATAGAATTCATTCTTTATTATAGAATTCATTCTATGTTATACAATTTATTCTATGCACATAGAATTAATTCTATGTCTTGCAATTTATTTTATGTTAAAGAATTAATTCTATGTTATAGAATTCATTCTTTGTAATAGAATTCTTTCTATGTTATAGAATATAGTTCTATGCATACAAGTGCATTCTATAATATAGAATTGTATTACATACATGGAATCTTATTCTCTATTATAAAATGTTATTCTATACATAGAATTTTATTATGGACATAGAATTTTACACTATATTATAGAATGTTATTCTATACAAAGAATTTTATTCTATGACTTACAATATTGGTTTCTTTTTTTATAAATGGAATTTCAACTAATGAATGCTTTTTGTGTGCATAGAATTCTTTCTATGTGCATAGAATTTATTCTATGTATAGAATGGTCACATAGAATAAATGGACACATGGCGCCCCATACGTACGCGTGTGTTCCACCGTACATTGAGATGGCGACTTGATGCCTCGTCTTTATAGAGCTCTTGCATGAAAATATGAGATGTTCAACTTTAAGCTTCTCCATTGCACGGACTTTTAAAGATCCTGGCGCTCAAGTCCTAGAAGGGTGAGTGATAGAAGCAACTATACACCCAGCATGCACTACTGTCGGTCCTGTTCCCCCCTCCCCTTCCACCTCTCCCACCACCACCTCCCCACGCCCACCCCGCTTCTCTCCCTTGTCCACTTGGTGGCGTTGCTCTTGCGGCTGCAATGCTTTCGCAGTCTGCATGGGGTGACAAATAAAATCCACCAAAAGCCAACGGCAACAAAATTCCAAAAGTCCAAAAATCCCCCAAAGTCTTGACAAAATGGTGACTAATGTTGGTGGGTTGTGTTATTCTTTTCCAGAGCCTGAGGTGGGTCAACGTTGTAACGAAGAAGCCGGGAGTGGCGAGGCTTCAGTTAGCAAATGTGCTTCGGGAGCCTTCTGCGACAAGGATAATCTGTGCAGTGAGTTCCACCACAAGGGAATTGCGCTCGTTCGTTCGTTTCATAGAGTGATCGTCCATGGACATGTTAGCGTATAAGGGACGGAGATAGGAAGTTACTATGTTAAGATGTCAGGATGGATGAAGATAGGAAGTTAGTATGTTAAGATGTCAGGGTGGACGAAGATATGAAGTTAGTGTGTTAAGATGTCAGTGTGGATCAAGATAGGAAGTTAGTATGTTAAGATGTCAGGGTGGATGAAGATAGAAAGTTAGTATGTTAAGATGTCAGGGTGGATGAAGATAGGAAGTTAGTATGTTAAGATGTCAGGGTGGATGAAGATAGGAAGTTAGTATGTTAAGATGTCAGGGTGGATGAAGATAGGAAGTTAGTATGTTAAGATGTCAGTGTGGATGAAGATAGGAAGTTAGTATGTTAAGATGTCTGTGTGGATGAAGATAGGAAGTTAGTATGTTAAGATGTCAGTGTGGGTGAAGATAGGAAGTTAGTATGTTAAGATGTCAGGGTGGATGAAGATAGGAAGTTAGTATGTTAAGATGTCAGGGTGGATGAAGATAGGAAGTTAGTATGTTAAGATGTCAGGGTGGATGAAGATAGGAAGTTAGTATGTTAAGATGTCAGGGTGGATGAAGATAGGAAGTTAGTATGTTAAGATGTCAGTGTGGATGAAGATAGGAAGTTAGTATGTTAAGATGTCAGTGTGGATGAAGATAGGAAGTTAGTATGTTAAGATGTCTGTGTGGATGAAGATAGGAAGTTAGTATGTTAAGATGTCAGGGTGGATGAAGATATGAAGTTAGTATGTTAAGATGTCAGGGTGGATGGAGATAGGAAGTTAGTATGTTAAGATGTCAGGGTGGACGAAGATAGGAAGTTAGTATGTTAAGATGTCAGTGTGGATGAAGATAGAGAGTTAGTATGTTAAGATGTCAGGGTGGATGAAGATAGGTAGTTAGTATGTTAAGATGTCAGTGTGGATCAAGATAGGAAGTTAGTATGTTAAGATGTCATGGTGGATGAAGATAGAAAGTTAGTATGTTAAGATGTCAGATGAAGATAGGAAGTTAGTATGTTAAGATGTCAGGGTGGATGAAGATAGGAAGTTAGTATGTTAAGATGTCAGATGAAGATAGGAAGTTAGTATGTTAAGATGTCAGGGTGGATGAAGATAGGAAGTTAGTATGTTAAGATGTCAGGGTGGACGAAGATAGGAAGTTAGTATGTTAAGATGTCAGTGTGGATGAAGATAGGAAGTTAGTATGTTAAGATGTCAGATGAAGATAGGAAGTTAGTATGTTAAGATGTCAGGGTGGATGAAGATAGGAAGTTAGTATGTTAAGATGTCAGGGTGGATGAAGATAGGAAGTTAGTATGTTAAGATGTCAGTGTGGATGAAGATAGGAAGTTAGTATGTTAAGATGTCATGGTGGATGAAGATAGGAAGTTAGTATGTTAAGATGTCATGGTGGATGAAGATATTGATTGATTGATTGATTGATTGATTGTTGCTTTAGGTCCAGCGGACTCTTCCGAGCCAAATCAGGACCGGACAACCCCAAATCCGCATAAAAGATCTGCCGAAACAACCCTAGTGGGAAAATTGAATGCCCTCCACCGGCCAGTCACTTTACAATAAAGACATCCCACGCAGGGGACGGCTGAGGCTTTACCCCAACTACTCGAACCCCCGGTTACAAAAACAAAATAGAATACAAACATCATTATAAATCATCAACAAAACACATACATATAAAATGCCTATAGTGCTAAATAATAACATCATAGGAAGCCCTAGTGACCACCCGGCAGAAAGCGTCCAACACTCCCAAGCTGATCCAACAGACCTCTTACACAAACAAGGAGTCTTGTCCAGGAAGAGTTTTCAAGAAAAAAGGTAGGTCATTGATCTAGCGAAGAAGAAGATAGTATAGCAGAGTGATAGGACAGATCAGGACTGGGAAAGAGCAAATGAGGAAGACAGCGACAGTGGGAATTTAAAGCACGGGGGTACTGTTGCCGCAGTGAATCAGTCATGCCTACAAAGGCAAGACAGGTTTTCAACTGGGGCTTTCACTTTTCCCTTTATAGGTTAGAACAATCTACATTGGCAAGATTGCTCATGACCCCAAGGGGTGGATGAAGATAGGAAGTTAGTATGTTAAGATGTCAGTGTGGATGAAGATAGGAAGTTTGTATGTTAAGATGTCAGTGTGGATGAAGATAAGAAGTTAGTATGTTAAGATGTCAGGGTGGATGAAGATAGGAAGTTTGTATGTTAAGATGTCAGTGTGGATCAAGATAGGAAGTTAGTATGTTAAGATGTCAGGGTGGATGAAGATAGGAAGTTAGTATGTTAAGATGTCAGTGTGGGTGAAGATAGGAAGTTAGTATGTTAAGATGTCAGGGTGGATGAAGATAGGAAGTTACTATGTTAAGATGTCACGGTGGATGAAGATAGGAAGTTAGTATGTTAAGATGTCAGTGTGGATCAAGGTTATGATGTAAACCCTCACGAGGTATGCGCTCGAGGCGGCATTGACGTGCAAAGGTGGGGTAGGTCGGTCGTCTCGTCCAAGACTTGTGAAGAGGGGTGGCGATGAACCACAGGAGAGACGAAGATGTCGCGTAATGAAGGCGAACGCCAGCGCCGTCTGGTAGTAGAGAAAGATGACAAGCAGCCATGGGGTAGAGCAAACGGCAGCCAAACGGCACGGTATCCTTTGTCGATCCAACGCCGGAGCCCAGTCCATAGAGCCCACAGGTAAGAAAATGGAGCTTGAAAGGTGATGTGGAGTGTTGGTTCGGGATCACCCCAGTCCGCCGGAGAAGCAGGAACTCCCAGATTGCCAAAGCATGCAGCGAGTCTCCAATCTCCAGAGCAACTGCAACCCCCGGAATCCCATAGCAGCAGCAGCTGGGGTCTGAATGCTTCCTAGGAGCAGGTGTGAGCTAAAGTCTGGCTTGGAGACTGCCGCAGTGGAAGATGCTGGTCAGCTGACCGCCGCAGTGGAAGATGCTGGTCAGCTGACTGCCGCAGTGGAAGATGCTGGTCGGCTGACAGCCGCAGTGGTAAATGCAGGTCGGTTAGGCTTAGACCGCCGCAGTGTAAGATGCAGGTCGGCAGAAGATTTGGCCAACACCTCTGCGAACGGTGAAGGCAGGAGCTCAGACTGTGCTAGACTGACTTTTGTCTCCCTGGCACAGTCTCCAGGCTACTTTATATGTTGATCTTTAATAATGATGTTTATATTTTATTTTGTTTTTGTAAACGGGCCTTCCATAAATTAGAGTATAGCCTCAGCGTCCCCTATGTGAGATGCCTTTATTGTAAAGGGACCGGCTGGTGGAGTGCCTTCAGTGTTACCACTAGGGTTGTTTCAGCAGATCTTTTATACGGATCAGGGGTGAGTAATTTTTCAACCAAGTTGCGGTCCTGACTTTGTGGTCCTGATTCGGCTCTCTGCAGTCCGCTGGACCCTGTAAGCAATGAATAACTAACTGGCGATGATGACGGTAATGATGCAGGAGTGCCTTATGCAGAGCTGTGCTCAAATCCAACTCGGAAAAGCTTTTGTGCATTAGGCTCGGAATGCGACGACGCCAGGTCTCAGAAATGCAGTGAGTGTGCGTTACTGATGTAGCTGAGAGAGCAACTTATTGAGCCAATTTTGTTTTCGAGCTACAAGCTGGTAGCTTGGCTTGGCAGGCTGAGCTTGAATCTCAAGCATCTGTAGTCGGGACTATAGCCTGACTCTAACTATAACTCTTGCCGGCAGGCTGAGCTTGAATCTCAACAGATTGTGGATTGTGACTCAATATGTTGAGAGAGAGAGAGAGAGAGAGAGAGAGAGAGAGAGAGAGAGAGAGAGAGAGAGAGAGAGAGAGAGAGAGAGAGAGAGAGAGAGAGAGAGAGAGAGAGAGAGAGAGAGAGAGAGAGAAGAGAGAGAGAGAGAGAGAGAGAGAGAGAGAGAGAGAGGAGAGAGAGAGAGAGAGAGAGAGAGAGAGAGAGAGGGAGAGAGAGAGAGAGAGAGAGAGAGAGAGAGAGAGAGAGGCCCGACTACCAGCTTGATGCTCGAAAAATATTGGCTCAAAAACCTGAAGAGAAATGCTGGCAGAAGGAGAAGAAGAAGAAGAGAAAGAGAAGTTGATGATGGTGGAGGATGATAATGATGATGACAACGACGATGATGATGATGGTGGTGGAGGATGATGATTGATGACGACGACGTTAACAACAATGATGAGGAGAAGGAAGAAAAGGAATGTGGCTGATGACGATGGCGACGATGATAATAATGATGATAGTGATGATTATGATGATGCGGATCCTATGTTTGCTATTGTTGGCGTTGTTGATGTTGCACTTTTAGGACTGTACGCCCTGATGATGACGACGACGATGATAATGACAATGACGACGACGATGATGATAATGATATTGATTGATTGATTTAATAATGATGATGATGTTGATGAAGACGGCTCTATGTTTGCTAGTGTTGGCGTGGTTGATGTCGCAGTTCTAGGTCTGTGAGGAAATGAAAAATATGATGATAATGATGGTGACGGTGAGGATGATGATGAGGAGGAGGAGGAGGATTAGGATAGGGCCTATGTTTGCTAGTGTTGGCGTGGTTGGTGTTGCAGTATTAGGACTGTACGCCAACTGCACGGGGCACCGTGACAAGTGCAGAGATGACCTAGTGTGTGATAAAACGGATGTCTGTCGTAAGTCTACCTTATTTCTACAATAATTTACTTACTGAACGATGAGTTGGGATGTTACACGGGGCCCAGGATACAGCAAGTTGACGTCTTGAGTGTTCGCACAGCTAGCTTGAGTTCCATCCACGTTTAGGGGAGCGCTGTGATTTGAGCAGTTCGTTTGAGATGGTAATTGTGCTATGTAAAACAAGTTACGGTTTGTACATGCACAATTGTAGCACAGGTATTGGTATACTATAGTAGCACTCGGCCACATGACCGGGCTAAGCCGCCAAGTGATCGGGCCACATCCGTAATCAAGTGCAAAGCGGGTCATCCAAATGGACGACGTGTTCTTTGTTTGCGAAGAGGTAAAAAGTTACTCTGCGACACTTGTTGATGATTGGTCGCTCTTTGTAGACGCCATCTTTGCCCCCCGCTTGGAGCCGAACAGTTTAGCTAGGGCCCTTCGGGATAGCCCGCTTCATCACCCGGGTCATCGCCCAGATTCTACTTGATTAGTTGCGCATCGACCTGGCCGTATCGCGAAGGTTAAAAAAAAAGGTACTGTGTGAGTGTGTTGCTTCAGGTATCCCAGTGAACAGCACGTGCCGGGTGAACGAGTCGTGCGTGGCCGGAGCCTATTGCCAGATTGATGAGAACTCCTTCTACGATGACGGCTCTTGCGTCTGTGACACCAGCAAAGCCCAGCAGCAAGGCAAGATTTGTGGTATGTCCACAGTGAAGCTTTTCTTGGTTTGGGCCGCAGAATGGGGTGACCGAAGCGTGTTTACTCTTTAGGCCTACTCCCACTGCTGGTTTTTCGTAATGTTGGGGAATGCGAGGAATGAGGAGGGAAAGGGAGGAAGGGGGTGGAGAAGGAGAGAGAGAGGTGGGGTGTGTGTGAGGAGACGGGAGGAGAGGGAAGGGAGATTAAACAAGAATGCCTCAATAAAAAAATGGAGTGTATAAAACAGTTCAATTGTGATTTTTTTTTCTCCAGGGCATACATAGCATTATTTTGCTGTATTATGTGTAATTAGTTTTATGCCAGCAAATTATACAGTATTGCCAGTAGTATCTATCATAATGTGATAAGAGGCCAGATTTACACAGCACTATAGCTTCTCGCCTTACTAGTCAGCTGTAACCTTAGTAGAGTAATGTTAGGCTGCAGCAGACGACAGATGTCTGCTGTGGGCTACACATTTGTATGCTGACGCTAGCTCAGTAGGTAATGACCTCATCCAGCTCACGTATAGCAGTAGTACGGCCACACACGCTAGAGGGCGCTTCTGGTAGTTTTAGTTTCCCGGGCCTCCAGCTGACCATAACGTGATCGATACTTTGATGGAGGCCAGCATATAAGAGGTACAAAAAACACAAGATAACAAGTAATTGAATTGTATTTCCAAACACAAACACATAGGTAGAAAGATGGCAAGCCATTCAAATGTATCTCCACGCACTCGCACACATAGTCTAAAAATCGAAATTTGCAAACCTTTTTTTTTTTTTTTTGACGATGTTACCACTGGTCCTTGTCCTAAAGAAAAATGAAAACAAAAATGTAGAATGATGGGCCACTAATCTGATCTCTCTGCAGGCAAAAGAAGATATTAAAGTCTGTTCAGCCCATGTTGGATTTAAACATAATTGTATTCGAGAGACAAACCAAGTTTACCTGTACCACATATAAAGGGTGCACAAAAGCAAAGCTTGAGTAAGTGCTACCCTTCAGCCAATGTTTGAGATAATGCTCAAAACGTTTGCATAAAAAGAATTGGACATAGCGACTTTGACCTTCGAGAAAGAACAAAATCTGGAATAACAAAAAACAAAAATCCACCGCCCTTATCGCACTGTATGAGCATTCTACATGATTTATTGGCAGTGTACAAGACTACAGTACGTTTTTCTTCTTCCTGTACATAACTGATTAGCTTTCCTATTATTTATTTATTTATTTATTTAGGGCTTATTTATTTGTGATTTTTTATGTAACACAGTAACAGTTCCAAAAAAACACAGCTAGCATCCTGTCGTGTCCTTGTGTTGCGGTGGCTGAAGGAAAACGTGAAACGGACCACAAAGAGCACTCAATAGTACATTAAACTGAATGGGGATAAAAACATGTAGGAATATTATTCTTGTCCTGCAAATCCATTTATTTATTTATTTACGAATTTATTTATTTGTTTACTGTTTTTATTATCGTTGGTTTGAACGTAGCACCGAAGCCCGCGTTCCTGTTGTCGGACTGTGCGAGTTCTGACAGTGCGGCCTGCAGCCAGCCTCACACATCCTGCAGAACCTCTGCCGCTGGCGGTGGTGGGGGCGCTCGCTGCCTCTGTGACGATGGCTGGGTGGAAGGACGCGACCTCAGCTGCAGTAGGTTTGAATGCCACTAGTATTTCTTTTGCTTTCAGCTAAGCAGTCACTGGTTTTGTACGCGTGGGGGTCATGATTTAGGCGCTTTACAAGTCATTACATGGCGGATCCCCGATAGCACAACGGTATTGGATCGTCGATGGCATAGCCATGACCTTCCTCAGTCTGTGTTGAAATGCTGGTAGGGTTGGTATAGAAGGAGCGACAATGGCACCGTTTCTTTCAGAACATGTTGCGTCATGCATTCACTTTATTCATATTTATTCACGAACGGTCAGTATTTTTTGTTTAGAACCTCCACTCCAAACCCCACATCCAACCCCACCCCACCAACACCCCATACCCTAACGCTAACCCCATCCTCCCCTCATTTTGACAGGGAAGGGGAGTGAGGGGTCGTGCACGTCCAACGAAGAGTGCTTGGAAGATAGCGCCTGCGATCCTGCCGATCTCAAATGCCGTGGGTAACTTGCACTGCTTTTTGACTCACCTGCATAGCCATTTGAGTCTGTGTACTCATGGGGCCCCCCCCCCCCCCCCCAAAACAATTTCCAGATTTTTTGCAAATCTGTGCGAAATGAGTCCTTAATAAACCAAAAATGGCATTTAAAAAAATATAAAAACAAATTGTCCGCTGTCCGGTTTCCGCTGTCCGCCGTCCGTCTGTGAAAAACTTGCAAGTGGATTAATACCTCAGAACCTATTTTAACTATCACACGCAAACTTGGTAAAATGGCGAATATCCATGAGATTTCAATATAGTCAGTGAATGAATGACATCACTTCAAGATCAAGGTCAGAGCGTTAACAAATGTTAGTCTTAAAATGACAATTTTTTAAAGAAAATGTTATATTTTTTCTAAAATTAATATTGAAGGTATGACTCTTTGATGCATGATAGTTATCAATGAGAGAAATATACTTTGCACATTGGGTCAACCTCACTCCAAGTTCAAGGTCACGGAAGCTGTTCAACGTCAGTATTGGTACTTTGAAGTGACTTGACCCTAAACTATAAGAGATATATAAAGTCGAAACTTGTTGTATTTAGACATGATAGATTGATCTTTCATATGTGTTCCGATTTTGCGTTGTTCTTGAAGGTTAAGGTCATTTCAGGCATTGCAGAAACATACCAAAAAATAGGTCATTGTACAGTAGAATGGCTCTATTTAACCCATATTATGCAACATTGGGTTATTTGATTATGCATGAGAGGTACTATGAAGGGCAAGCCTATCTCAATTTCAAGATCACGGAAGGTCAAGGTCATCCCAAGGTAACTTTGTTTGGCGTTTACAACTTTTGCTGTAGTTTATTTGACCATACCTGAGTGTATTGGGAGTCGAGGATTGAAGTCCTCTCAAGGTCAAGAGCATAGAAAGATCAAAGTCGATATTACTTTGCATAAAAACCTCCATTTAATTTAATTTTCCTCTGGGCACTTATTTTCATGTTAAATATTGCGAGTTCCATAAGGAGCATGTGAGTCAGATGGGCTTTGTCCATTTAGTTGAATTGTTTTCTAAGATGACGACGACGATGACGATGATGAAGAAAGGAAGGAAGAAAATAATGATGATTGGATTGATTGGATGGATGGAAGATGAGGGGTATGAAAGTAGGCGGATGATGATGTTGATGACGATGATGATGATGATGTTGATGACGAGGTAGAAGGGGGAAAAAAGAGGATCATGATCATGTAAAACGTTACTGATGATAATGAGGATAACGAACAAGAGGAAAAAGTTAATTATGTTGATGACGACGGTGCTGCTGTTCATGATGATGATAATAACGATTCTCATGATGATGATGATGGCAATGACGACGACGATGCCGATGATGATGACGATGCTGATGGAGACGCTGCTGCTGTTCCTGATGATGATGGTGATGATGATGATGATGACGACGATGCCGATGATGATGACGATGTTGATGGAGACGCTGCTGCTGTTCCTGATGATGATGGTGATGGTGATGATGAGGACGATAACGACGATGACGATGATGATTGTACAGGACTGCGAGTAGGACAAGTGTGCAGCAAAAACCTGACCTGCCTCACGGGACTGGTTTGTGACGGCACACGAACCTGCAGTAGGTTTTCTCCTTTTCTGTCTTCTTTCCTTTTAATGAGGGATAAATAACTACAAAAAGTAAATGTTGGGGTTGCGCCGTGTTCTCCTGGGAACTGATCGAGGGTTGAGAGTCAAATGCTCCACTCCACTACAGTCATTCATTATTCCACTCCACTATAATTCATTATTCAGCTTTGTGTAACGAGTGGCGTCGTATTCTCCTGGGAACTGATCGAGGGTTGAGAGTCAAATGCTCCACTCCACTACAGTACTTCATTATTCCACTCCACTATAATTCATTATTCAGCTTTGTTTAACGAGTGGCGTCGTATTCTCCTGGGAACTGATCGAGGGTTGAGAGTCAAATGCTCCACTCCACTACAATCATTCATTATTCCACTCCACTATAATTCATTATTCAATTTTGTGTAACGGGTGGCGTCGAAGCACAGTTGAGAGTCAAATGCTCCACTCCACTACAATCATTCATTATTCCACTCCACTACAATCATTCATTATACCACTCGACTGCAATTCCTTATTCAACTTTGTGTAACGGGTAACGTCAGAGCACAGTGGAGAGGGTGGTGTGTGTAACGGGTAACGTCATAGCACAGCGGAGAGGGTGGTGTGTGTAACGGGTAACGTAGCACAGTGGAGAGGGTGGTGTGTGTAACGGGTAACGTCATAGCACAGTGGAGAGGGTGGTGTGTGTAACGGGTAACGTAGCACAGTGGAGAGGGTGGTGTGTGTAACGGGTAACGTCGTAGCACAGTGGAGAGGGTGGTGTGTGTAACGGGTAACGTCATAGCACAGTGGAGAGGGTGGTGTGTGTAACGGGTAACGTCGTAGCACAGTGGAGAGGGTGGTGTGTGTAACGGGTAACGTCATAGCACAGTGGAGAGGGTGGTGTGTGTAACGGGTAACGTCGTAGCACAGTGGAGAGGGTGGTGTGTGTAACGGGTAACGTCATAGCACAGTGGAGAGGGTGGTGTGTGTAACGGGTAACGTCATAGCACAGTGGAGAGGGTGGTGTGTGTAACGGGTAACGTCGTAGCACAGTGGAGAGGGTGGTGTGTGTAACGGGTAACGTCATAGCACAGTGGAGAGGGTGGTGTGTGTAACGGGTAACGTCGTAGCACAGTGGAGAGGGTGGTGTGTGTAACGGGTAACGTCATAGCACAGTGGAGAGGGTGGTGTGTGTAACGGGTAACGTCGTAGCACAGTGGAGAGGGTGGTGTGTGTAACGGGTAACGTCATAGCACAGTGGAGAGGGTGGTGTGTGTAACGGGTAACGTCATAGCACAGTGGAGAGGGTGGTGTGTGTAACGGGTAACGTCGTAGCACAGTGGAGAGGGTGGTGTGTGTAACGGGTAACGTCGTAGCACAGTGGAGAGGGTGGTGTGTGTAACGGGTAACGTCATAGCACAGTGGAGAGGGTGGTGTGTGTAACGGGTAACGTCGTAGCACAGTGGAGAGGGTGGTGTGTGTAACGGGTAACGTCATAGCACAGTGGAGAGGGTGGTGTGTGTAACGGGTAACGTCATAGCACAGTGGAGACGGTGGTGTGTGTAACGGGTAACGTCATAGCACAGTGGAGAGGGTGGTGTGTGTAACGGGTAACGTCATAGCACAGTGGAGACGGTGGTGTGTGTAACGGGTAACGTCATAGCACAGTGGAGAGGGTGGTGTGTGTAACGGGTAACGTCGTAGCACAGTGGAGAGGGTGGTGTGTGTAACGGGTAACGTCATAGCACAGTGGAGAGGGTGGTGTGTGTAACGGGTAACGTCATAGCACAGTGGAGAGGGTGGTGTGTGTAACGGGTAACGTCATAGCACAGTGGAGAGGGTGGTGTGTGTAACGGGTAACGTCGTAGCACAGTGGAGAGGGTGGTGTGCCGAAGGGACGACCTTACGTACGTGACATTTCAGGTCACCGATGCTTTTTTTCCCCCGGGTATTTCTATTACCTTCCCTTCCGTTCAATAATGGTATTACGTGCAGTCTTAAGCCCTAGCTTAACTGGCCGAGACAAACCCGAACCTTGTCTCGGCGAGACACCCGAGACAGTCTCGGCGAGACACCCGAACCATCCTTGCCCTTAACTAGGCTCGGCGAGCAATCCGAGACGGGATCGGCGAGAACATCGAGACGTGTCTCGCCGTGTCGCGGGCCGGCCTTTCGTCTTGCCGTTCGTGCGCAGCAAACCTGCCCGAGACACTATTTTGATTTGCTGAAAAATCTATCAATGTCAATGACAACTGATCTAAAGAAATACTACAACACTTAAAATAAGTAGGTGCACCAAACCCAAACTTAATTTAGACTAGAGAACAGTGAAAATACTGAATCAGTAAAAATAAAAAATCATTGAATAGCCACTGAGCTGTTCTGTGTTCAGCCAACTCTTGCACCAGTGCATGAAATGCACCTTGCTGGTGCCTTTGCAACACATAGGGAAGTGTTGCCTTTTGCTTTCTTTCTCTTTCTGCTGCCCCTTCGTTTTTGCTTAGGACATACAGCGCTAGAACAACGCCAAAATCTTCTGCAGTTTTCAATTCACGATCGAAGGCCGCCATTGTTGCTAACGTAACTTTGTCAGGTATGTCAGTTTCGACGCAGCTAAAAATAGACCCAGTTCAGAAACGAAAAAGCTCGCGGTGACGCCCGATCTCCTGTCTCGTCTTGGCTGGTCTCGGGAAGACCCAATTAAGAATGAAACTGCATTTTTTACCTTTGGTTCGCCGAGACAAGGTTCGGTTTGTCTCGCCCAGTTAAGCTAGGGCTTTACATTAATGTATTACATACAGTCTTACATTAATATATTACGTACAGTCTTACTTTAATGTATTACGTGCAGTCTTACATTAATATATTACGTACAGTCTTACTTTAATGTATTACGTACAGTCTTACATTAAAAAAAAAAAATTCCATTGGTGTTTTTCTTCTTCGCCTATATCGTAGTTGTCAGGCCTACAGGCATTGCATTTTCACGACAGTGTACGTGTATGCAATTCTCTTTGTAAACTATTTATTTGCAATATTTTGCGGTTCTCGTTGTTGTTGTTGTTGTTTTTTTTTTTTTATAAACACTTTTAGCTAAATAATTTTTATATAGAAGCATATTTTCTAAATGATCATTTGTTTACAAGCGATGTTAGGATTCTCTCAATAATATATTTTCTCCGTATATAACTTATTATTTAAATAAATAATACATTGTTTACGTAAAAAAATCATGAAATAAGTAAACAAGGCATTGTTGCTAATTAAAATTTGATTTACCTATAGAATGCCTTATTTAGCGGATTTTGTTAAATAATGTACCATTTGTAAATGTTTCTAAATAATTCTTTGTTTAGCCAGATAATGCATTATTTAGCAGAATTTGCTAAATAAAGTATTATTTATTTAAATAATACATTGTTTACGTAAATAAATCATGAAATAAGTAAACAAGGCATTGTTGCTAATTAAAATGTTATTTACCTATAGAATGCCTTATTTAGCGGATTTTGTTAAATACTGTATCATTTGTAAATGTTTCTAAATAATTCTTTGTTTACCCAGATAATGCATTATTTAGCAGAATTTGCTAAATAAAGTATTATTTAGAAAATGTTGCTAAATAATGCATTATTTACGTAAACAATTCATTGTTTAGAGAGTTCAGTTTTCATTATTTAGGGGATTCCAGGATTCGCTTGAAAACTTAGTATATCGTATATTTTCCAACATAAATCACTAAACAAATTCGAAGATAAAACGTCTGTAACCTCCCGAAAACAAACAAACGGTCAAGATCAGTTTTGTGCGGGAGTGTTCCGTTTTTGAGCATCTCCATCAGAAGAAAAAACGAACTTTCTTTTTGTATTTATTTACCAAAAACTGTGTTGGGATTGTGTTTCCGTTTGTTCTTTTGAGTTGAGTTATGTTTTAATTTCAAACCAAAAGTTTCAGCTTATTCGAAATTATTAGGAATATGCAGGTCGGACTGACAAGAAACATGGCGAATACCCTAAAAAATCAAAATTGCTCTCTCAAAACAATGTATTGTTTACCTACGTAATGCATTATTTAGCAAAATCTTCTAAATAATACATTATTTAGCAAATTGCTGCTAAATAATGCAATATAAAAATTTAAAAAAATCAATATTTAGAAACATTTCTAAATAATACATTATTTGATACGGCGTGCTAAATAATAATGCACTATATAGATACATTATTCCTTATTTAGCAACAATGCCTTGTTTACCTATATCATTATTTCCTATCATATCCTATCCTGTCCCATAACTCGGAGGTCGTAGCGGCACCACAGATGATCGTTTAACCAGCATACTCCATCCCTCTCTGTCCTCCGCAACCCCGATGGCTTCACTCAATGTCAAACCAGTCCATTCTCGGATATTGTCCTCCCACCTCTTTTTCGGTCTCCCTCTTCTTCTACCTCCTTGCACTGTGCCTTGCAGAATGATCTTTGCAAGGCCTGGTGATCTGGTGACGTGGCCATACCATCGGAGTTTCCGTTTCTTCACCACTGTGAGCAGGTCATCGTGTTTTCCAATGGCTTGTGTGATCGTCTGTCGGATTTCGTCGTTGGTGATGTGCTGGGTATAGGAAATGCCCAGAAGTCTTCTGTAGCACCTCATCGCCATGCTTTGTATTCTTCGTTGTAGATCTGCTGTGAGGGTCCATGCTTCGCAAGCATATAGGAAGATGGAGATGACAAGGGGGCGCAGCAGTCTTATCATTATTTATTTACCTAAAACATATATTGTTTAGGTAAATAATAAGTATTTACGGAGAAAATATATTATTTAGAGAAACCTTACATTGTTTATTTAAAAAATTATTCTCTAGAAAAAAAAGAGAATATGTAGAAAGTGTTGAAAAATAAATATTTTACAAATGAAATTCTATATACGTTCTTCGGTTCTTGTCAGTTTATGTGTGTGTGGTGTGTTGTGGGTGGGTGGGTGGGTGCGTGTGTGTGTGTGCGCGCGTTGTGGGTGTGGGGATGTTTTCCTGATGGCTGAGACATTAAAGATACGCACTGAGCATGACCCTGTGATGTGGAGTTCTGTGCCCTACAAGTTTAGATCATCATCATTATCATCATTCTTATTGTTATCATCATCATCATCATCACCATCATCATCATCATCACCATCATCATCATCATCATCATCATCATCATCATCATCATCATTATTTGCGTTTACAGGAGTGGAGAAGGGTGGGGACTGTTCAGAAAGTCTCCAGTCTCACTGTGAATTCGGCTACATCTGTGATAACTTGGACACTTGTAGTGAGTATGCCTGTCTGCCTCTCTGTCCAGTGAGTGCTCACTGTCTGTCTCTCTGTCTGTCTGTCTGCCAGCCTCTCTCTCTCTCTCTCTCTCTCTCTCTCTCTCTCTCTCTCTCTCTCTCTCTCTCTCTCTCTCTCTCTCTGTAAACTCTTGTGTCATAATTATATAGTGATACCTACTACACCCATGAATGAAGATCAGACCTGATAGTTCTCCGCGAAATCGCGGAAATCCGCGAAAATCCGCGAAAACGAAAAAAAAAAAAAAAAAAAAAAAAGAAATGCGAAACAATCTGCGGCCTGATTTTTTTGTTTTGTATTTTTTTGTTGTTTTGTATCGGAAGAAAGTTGCTTTACTCGCTTCCGGTTTTGCGGCGCCATACTTTGTTTTGGAATAGTGGTGCAGCGTTGACTGTTTCTGTGTATATATTTTCGCCGTTCAAGTTGTGGATTTGTGGACGTCATCAGACTCATTGGACTTCAAAATGTCTGTCACAAGGCGTGACATAGTCGCACGTTCCGCGGAAACCTCTCTTAGATCACTATCAGGTCTGAAGATTGAAGCTTAACCTCCACGTCCACCATGGACGATACCACAGACTGGGATAAACAACCCAGGGAAGAGAGAGGCAGGGACCAACACGTAAACCACCACGTCACAGCACTGATACTGCCACAGTAGACGGTGAACCATGGGCCACTGTTAGCTGTCCCACCACGGCCTTCCAACCTGGGTCTTCGGTGTGCTAGGGCGGTGGCTCTTAACACTCATGGAAAACGCCTTGACCTTTGTAGTTTGCTTAAAGGGACCCACTTTTTGACCACGCCCCCATCGACAGACCCTTTGAACATTCACCGTGAGTGTTGCCCAACTGAAAAAAATGAGCATAGAGCAACAAAAAACTAACTCATTGGAAGGTATAGTTGTGTTGATTTAAATGAATAATTTCCATAATTTTTTGTTTTTCCTATTAATAGAAAAGAGCTAGCCCACATTTTTGGAGCTAAAAATAGCATCTACTATAGCCGGTAAGAGACACGACCCGTTAAAAAAATTGCTTGTAAGGGTTTTTGGTTTAGGTTGATGAAATAGACACCAAAGACGCAATCTTCAAGCCGCGTGGTTCACTCAGGAATAGGGTCAAAGGTCACCTGGATGTACCGTTAAAACAGGGGAAATCACTCCATGTCACAATGAAAAGTTCAAACTGTAGATGTTGGTTGGAGTAACTGAAAGCCCGCTTTATCTTTGTTTACTGTAATAACAATGCCAATTTTATTGAGGGTAAACCTTTTTCGCCACAAAGTAAACAAAGCCTTCGAATTGGGGCCTTTTTTCTATCCTGTCCTATCCTATCCTATCCTATCCTATCCTATCCTATTCCGTTGGGGCACCACAGATGATCGTTTAACCAGCGTACTCCCTCTTATGAAGCACCATTTGAAAATTAAATGGTTATTGTCATTTTATCTATAGAACATACATTTTACCTGTATAAACGATATATATTATAAAATGAATTTTATACCTATAAAATACATTCTATAGCAATACAACACTTTTTATAGCTATAAAGCAACATTTTTATAGCTACAGACTACATTTTACGATATACAAGAGATCATACACGGATCGTCACGCCGTTTGTATATATTAAACACAAAAAACTATTTTATTTATAAACAAAACATTTTATACGTAACCAATTCATTTTATCTATAAACAAAACATTTTATAAGTAACCAATTCATTTTACCTATAAACAAGTCATTGTATCTATAAACAAGTCATATAGCAAAAACGATCTAGAAAACTTCCTTTTATCTGTAAACACTTCATTTTATAGCAACAACGAGCACTTATATCTATAGAATACATTTTATAACACGTACAATGAATTGTACCTGTAGAATGCATTCGCGCCAATTATTTTCCAGTCGGCGCCTTACAATAATTTTATACTAACTTTCTCATTGTATAACTGCTTCTCTCCCTTCGATTATTTTTATTTTGTAACGTTCTAAGCGACCCAAAGTTGCTATGCGGTGGGCAAAGATGGCTGACGTGCCAACAATTTTTTTAAGGGTATGCGCTGGGCTCTCGCTTTTTCATGTGGAAGTGACGTTGCATAAGCTAAATTTAGATAGCTACGGCGCGTGTAGGGAATTCCCGCTAGGCCTAAATCGACTTCCCGCGCTTACGGCTAATACGGCATACTTGATGTCAACAATCTCCAAGGTAACAGTTACGATGGAAGCTGGTTTGCCTTCGTGCTTATCGATAGTTTTTCAAGACGACCAAAAAATAATTGGAACAGTCGAGACTGAAAATGATGTCGCTGATGTTTTATCAGCTTTTCACTAGTATGGTCCTCGCCAATTTATATAGTACACTAGTATGGTCCTTGCCATTTTTTGTAGTAGACTTTATGGTCCTTGCCGTTTCATGTAGCAGTCCTGTATGGTCCTCACCATTTCATGTAGGAGACTAGTATTGTCCTTGCCATTTTATGCATCAGAGTTGTGCTGTCACTGATTGATTAACATGTTTATTTCAATTTTGAAACTGTACGATCAAGTGTATTGATAGTAATAATACAACCATTTTTAATTAATTATTTTATAGAACTTAATTAATTTAATAAATAAAAATTGAAATAATAAACAAAGAAAACTGAAAAAATAAACCTTTCTTAGCCTTGTTGTGTCTTTATTTTTTTATAGACTTGATCACTGTTTATGTCTGTTTTGTGTGTGTTGACGTACGTGTTGCGTGTGCTTGGTAGTAATAAAAAGAAACGAGTACCCTTTTCCACAAAGAACAAAAACAAAACAAAACACTAAAAGAAAACACACACCCACACACACACACACCCACACACACACACACACACCCACACACACACGCACGCACACACATATGTATATAAAGACATTGATTGTTCTAAAAAAAATTCAACTTAACCATGTTTTTGTTTTACATCACAGAGCTCTTCTGGGAACAAAACAAACGAGCCCTGCTTATAAATGTTCAACATGCACACACTCACGTTAAGTATCAAAACAATGAATTTATAATTCAATAAAAACACGCACATTTAAAAACAAACACACACATACACAATCAGCAGCATCTGCACTGACACACTCAAAATGAAATGCTACTATTAAATAGTGTGAAACATAAAACAATGATTTAAAAAAAAAATCAATGTATGGAGTTTTTTAAAAGTCAATTCACTTTATTCTTGACCCAATAAAGAATGCTGGGTATATAGAATTTATAATTAGAATTTAATATATCATATCCCTCACCAAGAGATGGATTACAAGTTTACATTATTATTGACAAACAAACACAAAATAAAAAATAAATAAAAAGGTGAATAAATAAATAGATAAAAGGAATAAAAATAAAATAATAAAGTAAATTTAAATATAAGTAAATAAATAAAATAAAAGGGTAAATCAACATGCTATCTAGTACAAATAAAACAAAATTTAATCATCTAAAATTAAAAAACAACAATCAAATTGTTTTCAATTCTGAGAAATATACATTTAATAAGCTAATTTTCTATATATTAAACAAAACAATCATTGCTTTAATGATAAATATAAACAATCGGAAATACAGTATTACAGCATGCGTGTAAAATAAATGTACAACTCAACTTTGCTTAGGTGCGTAGGAGAAGGACTTTAGGCCTACTATAGCATTCCCGCGAGTTGAGTTTCCCAGCAGCAATCTAATTTTAGACACGCGAATGGTTTTCCCTGGCGCACCTATCTAATTATAGAGAACGCAACGTCACTTCCACATGAAAAGGCGAGAGCCCAGCGTATACCCGACTTTTTTTTTTACCTCTGCCATCTTCTTTGGTAAAGTACGAGAAAGTCATACACCATGTTGAGTCGCTTAGAAGTTTACAAATAGTCTACACGAGGATGGAGTTGCTTCCCTGGGATCAGCAATGCGAAAGTCAGTATAAAATTAATGTCATGCGCCGAATGTAAAATAATGTTCTGAATGCATTCAACAGGTAAAATACATTGTATATATTATAACATTTATTTTATAGATATAAAAGCTCGTTGTTGTTATAAAAGGAATTGTTTACCTATAAAATGAATTGTTTATGTATAAAATGTAGTGTTTAGATATAAAATTTAGTGTTTAGAGATAAAATGAAGTGTTTAGAGATAAAATAGTTTTTCGGAATAATATTTACAAATGGCTTGATGATCGCGTATGATTTCTCTTGTATATTGTAAAATGTAGTCTGTAGTTATAAAAATGTTGCTTTTAGCTATAAAAAGTTTTGTATTGCTATTGAATGTATTTTATAGACATAGAATTTATTTTATAAGTATACAATATCTTTTATACAGGTAAAATGTATGTTCTATAGATATAATGACAATAATGATTTCATTTACAAATGGCGCCTCATACTTTCTCTGTTCTCATCAACCCTCATGGCTTCGTTCAGTGTCAAACCAGTCCATTCTCGAATGTTGTCCTCCCACCTCTTGTTCTGCCTCCCTCTTTTTCTGCCTTCTTGCACCGTGCCTTGCAGGATGGGTTTTGCAAGACCTGATGCTGTGGTGACGTGGCCATACCATCGGAGTTTCCTTTTAAAGGCTGAATAACACACCCAGTGTTCCCTCCAAACACAAAAAAAGAGAGTCCTTGGGACTCCCAGGTATAAAATTTTAAGGGTCCTTGTGCAAATTTTGGGAGTCCCCAAATCGGAAAAAGAAATGTAAAAACAAGTCCAAGCCTCACTTTTTTCTTTTACTCTGTTAAAGCGTCACATTAGTTATCATAATCATATAAAACCAAAAAATTTAAACATGTATTAAATACCCTCCCGCTTGCGTCAAAATGGCACCACTAGAACTCTTGCAACCATCTGTCGTTGAGTTGTCGTTTCTTTGGACGCTTTACTCCAGTTTGAGTTTCATCATTTATTTGTTTATCCTTGCTTTGGAGTTCCGTATTTTCGATAATGACAGAATCTGTACTTGATGTTGCTGTGGATGAATAAGTTTTTGGCCCAGTCAACCAAGTCAGAAGTGACATGATCGTGTATGATAGAATCAAAGAATGGATTCACGAAGATTTCTTCTGTTCAGTGAATAGATTGCTTGGAGTAAGTTTACAATGCGCGCGCATGCGATTTTGAAGGACGACAACTCCCGACACAATCTTTAATCGTCTGTAATGGCAGTCTCAGTTGGGTTCTGATTCTGATTATGCCGTGAATTAGTTCGCCACTCGTTGGTCGTATTTTTGACTTCAGCGATTCGAAAAAAATGTGTACGTCCACAGGACGCACACATGCAAATTTTTCTGCGTCATTTTTCATATTTTGTGCGTAATTGACGCACTACTGTGCGTAATCGGGAACACTGACACCTATCATCGCTTTGGAGAAGAAATTCAGTGGGGAACAGAACAGCCGCTTCATCGTTGCCGCGCATGCATAAGCTTTGTCCTTGTCCCTTTATTATCGGTCTACTCGTCGTCTGCAGCACTCAACGTCTCGTTCATCGTTGATCATACCCATTGACAGACTGTCAGTGCTCAATGTTGACGCATGTAGGTGCGGCCTTTGTTCAGGGTTGGCCACCGGATTCTTCTGTAACTCGAGCCTGGGCTACGGTGATGAGCTGGGCTGTCCGGCAGGCTCGTTCTGTTACAAGTACCAATGCCGCTGTGACATCAAGGTATCCACAGAAGTGGGATGGACGTGTCGTGAGTGACTTCTTCATCAGCTGAATCATCTCCAGCAGCAGCAACAGCAGCATCGTCATTAGCATCGTCTTTATCATGGTCGTCGTCATCATCATCAGTAGCAGCAGCAGCACCAAGATGACGGTGGTGGCAGTAATGATGATGATGATGGTGGTGACGGTGTTACTGCTGTGCTGCTGCTGCTGATTGTAATGGTGTCAGTATGATAGCATTGATGATGATTGTGGTGATGGTGTGGGAATGTTGATGATGATGGTTGGGGTGTTCAATTGGTAGTATTAATGTTGATTGTCATTTCGAAGACTAGTGGTGATCGGGGCAGTGTAGGAGATACAGGTGATGGCGGTGGCGATAATGATGATGATGACGATAACCACGACGACAATGATGATGATGACGATAACCACGACGACAATGATGATGGAAATGGTGTGATACGCTAGTCCTGCTGCTGCAGAAGATTGATGATTGCTTTGTGATGATAATGATGAAAGTATTAATGACGATGACGACAATGAATGTGGTGCAAGATAGGAATACCGTAAGTGTGTTCTGGAAGCCCAATACCCAAAATGTGAAATCGTATTTCTGTTATAAAGAAAAATGCAATGGTTTTCTCAACAACAAAATAAAACAAAACACAGACTTTTTATTTTATGGATTCTACGTTTCTTATATAGCGCTTTTCCAGCTCAAGAGCTGCTCAGATCGCAGACCGATAGAGGATCTACTTCAAGCCGTCCGAACAATAAATAATACAACGATATAGAGAGCGGAACATTAGCCTATATCTCACGGTACACGGCCAGTGATGGCGCCAACTATAGCTACTTATAGGCCTACACAACGGCGTATAGCGTTCCCATGACGTCCATCTTGCTGCTTGAGCGTAAGCGTTACCTCCCCTGTCTTACTGCAGCTCCAAAGAAAGGGCGGCCCGCGGCGGCGTGCAGGAGCGACCACGAGTGCACAGCAGCCTACCACACCCGCTGCAGCGAAGGTGTGTGTAGTTGTGGCCTTGGAATTACCATGAACAGAACCGACTACACCTGTGGTCAGTATTAGCCTTTTTGACTCAATATGCATAGCATACACTACTCACCGCCCCTCCCCCACCCTTCCTCTCCCACCACCACCACCACTACCACCACCCATTTGCCCCCCGTGTATGTGTGTGTGTGTGTGTGTGAGTGAGAGAGAGAGAGATTTATTATCTGTTTCTTTGTCTATCTGTCGTTTCTATGCTGAATGACCTTCTTCTGTCTCGCTCGTCCGTTTTTCTATATAATTAAACCTAAATCTCTCTGGTCGCACCCAACTGAACGAGAAGGTTCAAAATTGACTGAACACGTGGTACAAAAAGGCTCGTAACCTAATTGAACACACGTTTTGTACTAACCTCTATTTTGCCGTGTTGTTGCATACATGTCAAGCTCTTGGAGCTTGTGACCATAATTTTTGCCCCGAGAGACCATCATTTTCTATCGAAAACCATAAGAGATGCGTAAAAGGGTAAACACGCACATACAAATAATAAAAAAAACAAAACAATAATAATAATTTTAGCAAACACATGCAAATTCACCTGCATTTTTTAAAATAACAAACACTGTACCATACAAACAAGCAACTTAATAAGATTTTAAAAAAAAAACAACTAAAAAACAAAAAAACTTTCATACTGTGCTTTATCGTTTACTTACTGTGCTTTATCTATTGCAGAAAATAAAAAAACACCCCTCTCTCCCTCCCTCCCCCCCCCCTCAAAGAAACACCAAACAAACAAACAAACAAAAAATCCAAATTACTTAATAGAAAAAAGAAATACACAGCGTTGCACACAATTATGTCACTGGTGATCTTTGTTATAGTCATCAGTGCATTACTTCCCCTTCTCCAGCATTCTGACACTGGAGCTGAATGAACGGAAACCTTTCCTCCAAGACGGAAACAGTGTATAGAAATGCTATGGGCATGCGCAAGGCCCGTACTTCCTCCGAGATCACGATCGCGAGCGAGCGTGACTCAGAATTGTTCTCTAGGCTGTATTTCGGATTAAAATAAAATAAAAATTTCGGATTTAAAAAAAAAGGGGGGGGGGGGGGGGGGAAGAAAAAATACGTAAGATTTTCATCTTACGCCGTAAGGTGAAAAAAAATTGAAAATAAGCCTACGTAAGAATTACGTAAAAAACGTAAGACTTGACATGTATGTTTTGTTGTTTTTTCTGCAGTGATCACAGACAGATCGAAGATCTGTAAGTATTATGCGTGTGTGTGTGCGCGCGCCTGTGTCCATCCAAATTGAATAACTTAGCAAACGTTGTATTAAATAACAATTATCATGGATGCTATACGCGCTTTAGTCCTAAATCATATTCAAAGGAGCGGCTATTTATAACCATCAAACACGCTCACATGTTACAGATACTCCGATATATAAGATCTACGCAACAAACACCCTTTCATCATCACAGTAACGCGACGGAGTTGTAAGAAGACAATAACAGTCAAAGAACAAGCCAAAGAAGTATAGCCTAGTATTTTAATGCTTGCTTGTTCTGATCGTGAGTCTGCGTGTTCTCATACCTTCATCTTCTCTCTCACACGCATATGCAATTCATACTCGTACATAGGACGGGGAAATCCAACTTTGACGCTTCTCACGAACACTTTATATAAAGAAATGCAATATTACATTACATTACATGGTTATTGCTTTAGGTCCAGCAGACTCTTGTGAGCCAAATCAGGACCAGAGAGACGTTATCTTAAAATATTATAAAATGGTTCAAATCTTAAAAAAAAAACCAAGCCAGTTACTCTTAAATATTCAAATAAACTTTCAAACTTTTTCTTAAAAAATCTTCTTTACAATCAAATCACTAGAATCAGTCTTACCAATAAAATACCCCCGTTGGGGTGCCGGGGGTTTCAGTATAAATAGTATCCACACTTTCTGGAAATTTAGTGCTTTAAATTCCCACTGTCGCTGTCTTTCTCATTTGTTCTTTCTCATTCCTGCTCTGTTCTATCAATCTGCTATACTATCTTCTTCTTCGCTAGACCAGTAACCTACCTTTTTTCTTGAAAACTCTTCCAGGACAAGACTCCTTATTTGTGTATGAGGTCTGTTGGATCAGCTTGGGAATATTGGACGCTTTCTGCCAGGTGGTCACTAGGGCTTCCTATGATGTTATTATTTAGCAATGTAGGCATTTTATATGTATGTGTTTTGTTGATAATTTATAATGATGTTTGTATTCTATTTTGTTTTTGTAAACGTGGGTTCGATAAATTAGAGTACAGCCTCAGCGTCCCCTGCGTGGGATGTCTTTATTGTAAAGTGACTGGCTGGTGGAGAGCTTTCAGTTTTACCACTAGGGTTGTTTCAGCAGATCTTTTATGCGGATTGGGGGTTGTCCGGTCCTGATTTGGTTCGGAAGAGTCCGCTGGACCTAAAGCATTAATCATGTAATGTAATGTAATGTAACCAATAAAATCCAACCAACAACACAAAACAAGACGACATGATTTATATGCGATAAAACAAACCAACATCATGTTAAAAATTGAAACAGGTGTTGACCATTGCATACCTTAAAAATCTCTTTGAAAGATATTGAACCAAAATATGTTTATCTTTCATCAAGCAGATCAGCACATTCAGACATGAAATGGCGAACGCAAAAGGATTTATCACATGCAAAGCACCATGGTGGTTCTTCTCCTTTTAAAAGGAAACTGTGGGTGACATAAGTATGTCCAATTTGAAGGCGAGACAAAACTGTTTCTTCTTTGCGAGTGGATGGAAAGTTAGGCAGGTAATGCAGAAAAAAGGAAGTCAAAACTGCACAGTATATTGGGAGAATTTACGGGTGAAAAGGATATAGGTGAAAGGACCAATAAGACGAACAAGACAATAGAAAAGAAAAAGGGGAAGGCAAGCTTTGTCACCCAGCCAGAGAGAGGCTGGGGTCCACCCCCGGCACGCGGAGCCGAGCCTGTGGGGGCAAGAAATGCAAGATAATTATTAATTTTCACAATCAAATTCAGTAAAGAGCAATATGGTCTGAGTAATCTAACGATATTTAAACAGAGTTAATTACCGTTAATAATAAAGACAAAATTACCCTCCCCAAAATGAGGTCGTCTTACAAAGACACAAAAAATGACCTCATACCAATACCATGAACAAACCGGTGCACCATGCTACCTTGACTGCATGAGCGCTCCACGACTAGCTAGCTACGCAACAGATTCACTTTCTGATAATAATATTCTCATAATATTTCAACTTCAAGCATGGCGTTTCCCAGAAGCTCTCGGTGTTCTTGAAGACACACAAAACGGAAGGGTTGCCTAGGATGATGTAGGTTGTGCCGAATAACAGCGAACCTCTCCTCAAGCTGCAAGGATAAGCTGCGATCCCGCTCCGGGGACATCGACAAGGACTAATATCCAAATACTTCGGTGTGTCCAAAGAGTTTAGTATATTAAAAATAATATACTCTTTGGTGTGTCGAAGAGTACACAGTCTGTGGAATGGCCAGTCTTTAGACGAACATCACAACTTCTCGTACTATGCCATGCCAGCCCGCGGCTCTGAGCAGACACGAACCAACATCAACATAACACAAAGCTTAATATTCAGTCTTCATTCTTATCTCGGCAGTCCGCGAGTCTCACTAATCTTCTTCATCAAATCTTTGTTAACTTTACCATAACAAGTCCATCAAAACCATAGCTTACATTATCATTATCATCTTCATCTATCATCCTTCTGTTACGTTGAAACGCGAATGGTAGTACGTCGGAAGCGCGCACGATAGATCTAATCGTTTCGTTTTGCAAAGTATTCAATGATGGAGTTTATTTACCTTTGATTCGAGTTTGCATTGTTGTTAGGAGAGGCTTTGTATAACGTTGATGATTTGCGTTAGTCGATATTACTGGGGAATTTTCTGGATCTGCGTGTTTTTTCTCGATAGAAATTTCCCGATACATGTCGAAGCAAGAGGACGTTCCAGAAGGAGAAATAATAATGTATGACGTAAGACAGTAATGACGAAGTTAGAAGCGATTGGTTAAATTGCGTCAAACGAGATTGATCCAGGTTATTCGGGAGTATCAAGAGACTATTTAAGTGCCGCGCTGTTTCAAAAATGAGATAGAGAGATTGTTGTTGATAGTGAAGCTGGAAAGTAAATTTGAAAGTTGTTGAGTTGAGTTGAGAATTGTATGCAGTTGTTGATGTGTGCTGAATAAAAGTGGAAAACTTCATACGTCGACTTTGTGACTTGTATGCTGATTGAGCAGGCTGTGTGAATAAACGAATCTGAGTTACACCTTATCAGGACTTCAGCATCGGGGCTGAATCAAATACTGATAAAGAAAAACACCAACATCGAACCGAGGGTAACATTTTGGGGGTCAAGCCGCGATTCACGCCATAGCCAAGGATTCAACTGCTATAACAAGCGAGTCAACGTTACGAGAGGCAGTCATCGAGGGTAGCCGCCAACGAGTTGCGTCGAGAGGGGCCAACATACTGGGACTACATCCGATAGATTCGGGTTGACTGCAAGGGCGTGTAGTCGCTGAAGAGTTGCTTCGTGATCGAACAACAGATCGGGACTACGTGGCTGCCGCAGGACTACGTCGAGGGACAGTCTCGGAGCTACATCGCCAGTATTAGAGGGAGCGACGAGCGGACGTCGCCTCTACTTCAGCACAGGAGCGTATACATCAACACCAGCGTGGTGCAGCGTCGCATACGACGAGGACAGCGGGGCCTGCGTCAACGAAGGCGACTAGTGACAAGCATCAGCGCTACTGCAGAAAGCGTGCTGTTCTAGAACAGTCTAGAAGGGTGCAGCACAGTCAAGAACTTTCTAGAAGAAGAACCTTCCAGAAAAGAACTTTCCAGAAAAGAACTTTCTAGAAAAGCATCAAGATGGCTGACTTCTGGCAAAAAGGGGTTGAACTAAATATAAAAGGCAAACAGCTGACGGAGTACGTCAAATGCCAGGAGAGAATATTGCGTGAAGAAAGAGAAGAACAGCGACGGCGCGAAAAAAGAGAATTGGAAGAGAAGCGTCGAGAAGTAGAAGAACAACGTCGCCGAGAAGAAAGAGAAGAGCAGCGGCAGCGTGAAGAAAGAGAAGAGGAACGCAGGCGTGAAGAAAGGGAAGCTGAGCGTCAGTTCCAGTTAGAGATGGCGCGCATCCAACAACAGCAGCACGCGCCACACGTTATCAGCGACTTCAAAGCTCCAAAATTGCCAGCATTCGTCGACGAAAAGGACCAGATCGACAGCTATCTAGCGAGGTTTGAAAGGTTCGCCGAAAGCGCTAAATGGCAACGTCAAGACTGGGCGATCATACTCAGCGCACTACTGACGGGGAAGGCGCTCGATGTCTACAGTAGACTGTCGAATAATGACGCCAAAGACTACGACGTTTTGAAAGCGGCCCTATTGCAGTGCTACAACTTTACAGAAAAGGGCTACCGTCAACGCTTTCGTGAATGCCGGCCTTTGTCAGACGAGACACCAAGCAATTTGTGGAGCGCCTGTCATCATACCTACACAAGTGGGTGGAATTATCAGGCAAAGGGAAGACTTACGAGAGTCTCCATGAGCTGATCGTGAGGGAACAATTACTCAACGCCTGCCCTAAGGACCTCGCGATCCACTTGGAAATACAAAAGTTGCAGACGCTAAAAGACGTTGCTGAGGCTGCTGAAAGATATCTCATCGCTCATGAGAAAACGTTGGGGCCACCCAGCGCGACGAAACACTTTCAGAAGACGGCAAGCCATGGGAACCAGATCCAGGGGAGCCAGACGAGCCAGAGACACACTGACTCCACGCCTCCTCCCAGGGAAGGGCATTCAAGAGGCTGTTTCACCTGCAACGCTACAGACCACAGAGCGGCTAACTGTCCTCAAAACAAAAGTAGCGGGCAGCGGGGCAGTACGGACAATGCAGCGGTGGGCAACCGACAGAGACGTTTCTCCAATCAACGGCAAACCAGTAGATCTGACCATCAGGTGTGCGGCGGGAGCGTCATTCTTCCGAGTGAGACCGAGCGCGCAGTTACTCCCGCGGACGTGCAAGAGTGCATAACCGATGGCCAACTTCTCCCTGCCAACGGGAAATCCATCCCTGTCGTCGCCAGCGCAGCGATGACCGTCCAGAACATGCCTGTTTCCAAGGGACGCGTCGGAAATCATGAAGTGACTGTTTTAAGAGACTCTGGCTGCAGTGGGGTCATCATCAGAGAAGACATAATCGCTAATGAACAGTTCACTGGCGATTCAAAATGGACACTTATGGCCGACAGCAAATGTGTGAGAGCGCCAGTTGCGAAGATTCATGTCAACACTCCTTTCTACATAGGCGAAGTAGAAGCGGTTTGCCTGAAGAAGCCGCTATACGATTTGATGATCGGGAATATCGACGGCGCGAGGCGACCCGACGACCCCGATTCAGAATGGAGTCCTGCCTCAACCCAACGTGTCGAAGTTGCGGAGGAGGATCCGTTGCCGTTTCCCGATGGAGACCTTACAGAGTTGCTATGGGACAATGTGGTTACTCCGGCTCAGCCCTGCCGACCAGAGATCGTCGGTGCTGTTACAACCAGGGCCCAGGCCAAGAGAGACAGGACGTCTACGCCACTGAAGGTCGCCGACAACTCCAAAGCTGCCATCGTGGACAGAGATAAGCTGATCCAGCTCCAGGAAGCTGATAGCACTTTAAACAAGTACAGGAACCGCCAAGACCACGTGACCAAAGGCAGTGGTACGGTCTATTTTGAGGTGAAGGCCAAGATCTTGTATAGAATCTTCCAGCACCCGAGGGTCAACGGAGGTAAACCACTACGTCAAGTCTTGGTACCGTTACCCCTAAGGCGCCAGGTGATGGAAGTAGCGCATGACTCAATCATGGGAGGTCACCTGGGTATCAAGAAGACGTCGGATAGAATCCAGGCGGTGTTCTACTGGCCAGGACTTCATGCGGACGTCAGCCGTTTCTGCCGATCATGTGACATTTGCCAGAAGACCATACCTCGAGGAAGGGTCCCGAAAGTGCCTATGCAGAGGATGCCTCTGATCGACCGACCTTTCAAGAGGGTGGCCTTAGACTTAATCGGCGAAATAAGACCTCCGAGTGAAGAAGGTCATCGATTGGTACTGACTTTAGTGGACTATGCGACCCGGTACCCAGAAGCAGTGCCTCTGAAGAAGATTGACACTGAAACTGTTGCAGAGGCGCTGGTGGACATGTTCAGTAGACTTGGAGTGCCTGAAGAAATTCTGACAGACCTCGGGACGCAGTTCGTCTCTGACTGCATGGAGGAGGTCAACAGACTGCTGAGCATCCGGCATTTGACTACGACACCCTACCATCCAATGTGCAACGGGCTTGTCGAAAAGTTCAATGCTACGCTGAAGTCCACCCTGAAGAAACTGTGCAGCGAGCAGCCCAGACAATGGCATCGCTAAATCAACGCCTTACTTTTCGCCTACAGAGAAGTACCGCAGGAGTCCACCGGCTTTTCTCCGTTCGAGCTGCTGTACGGAAGAACCATCAGAGGGCCGATGCACATCCTAAAAGAACTGTGGACGAAAGAAGTAGAGACCCCAGAGGTGAAGAACAGCTACCAGTACGTGTTTGAGCTACGGGAGAAGCTGGAGCAGACTCTCGAGATAGCCAGAGAAAACCTGAAGAAGTCCCAGGACTGTGGAAAGCACTACTATGACCGTAGGGCTGTGAACAGGAAGTTCAAACCTGGCAACAAAGTGCTGGTGCTGCTACCTACCGATCATAATAAGTTGCTGATGCAGTGGAAAGGCCCGTACGAAGTGGAGACCGTGGTGGGAATCAACGACTACAAGGTGAAGGTCGGCCAGCATTCCCAGATATACCACGCCAACCTCCTTAAGCTGTACGTGGAAAGGCCATCAGAGACTGTACATGCAGCAACAGCAGCTGAGATCGACAACAGCTTTGACAGCGAAGAACTGTTAGAACTGGGAGACTTCCACAGCAAAGAAGGCATCAATGATGTTAAGCTAGGACCGAGCTTGACGGAAGGTCAAAAGATGGAGCTCAAGGACCTTATGGGCGAGTTTCCCCACAACTTCAATGATGTCCCAGGCTCTACGACTTTGGTCGAACATGAAGTCCACACCCAGACCTGGAAGGAGCATCTGCAGACCTCGAGGGAGCTGTTCCACCGTCTCGCAGAAGCCAACCTGACCGTGAGACCCAGCGAATGCATTCTGGGAGCTGACAACGTCGACTGCGTCGGACATCCGACGGAAGAAGAAGACAACGGAGGATGCACTGACTCCAGGAAAGCCCACGTGATCGTCGTCTTTGACACTGGGCCGATGACAACCGCAACTGACGAGGGTGTCGTTTCCTTGCGGAGGAGAAAACATTGACTGTGTATATAAACTGAGAAACATTGACTGTGTGTGAATGAACTGAGAACGTTGATAGTGTTCAGACAGTCTGAAATAAGTTTTAATTCTGAACTTTGTTTGTGCATTACGTTTCAACGTTGTTGAAAGAAATTGGGTAAATTTCTTCTTGAGTGGGGGGTTATGTTACGTTGAAACGCGAATGGTAGTACGTCGGAAGCGCGCACGATAGATCTAATCGTTTCGTTTTGCAAAGTATTCAATGATGGAGTTTATTTACCTTTGATTCGAGTTTGCATTGTTGTTAGGAGAGGCTTTGTATAACGTTGATGATTTGCGTTAGTCGATATTACTGGGGAATTTTCTGGATCTGCGTGTTTTTTCTCGATAGAAATTTCCCGATACATGTCGAAGCAAGAGGACGTTCCAGAAGGAGAAATAATAATGTATGACGTAAGACAGTAAAGACGAAGTTAGAAGCGATTGGTTAAATTGCGTCAAACGAGATTGATCCAGGTTATTCGGGAGTATCAAGAGACTATTTAAGTGCCGCACTGTTTCAAAAATGAGATAGAGAGATTGTTGTTGATAGTGAAGCTGGAAAGTACATTTGAAAGTTGTTGAGTTGAGTTGAGAATTGTATGCAGTTGTTGATGTGTGCTGAATAAAAGTGGAAAACTTCATACGTCGACTTTGTGACTTGTATGCTGATTGAGCAGGCTGTGTGAATAAACGAATCTGAGTTACACCTTATCAGGACTTCAGCATCGGGGCTGAATCAAATACTGATAAAGAAAAACACCAACATCGAATCGAGTGTAACACCTTCCTCGTCATCTCTCTTCATATTCTTGAAATGTTTTGTTTTTTTTTTACTTTCTTCATTTACGGAATAGTTGGACTTCAAAACTCAATCTGTCACAACCAACAAAGTTATACAAAATATAGTAAAATAGTTTAGCAATTATAACTTGCAAATCTACCTAATTAATAAACAAGTATTTTCACACGTATTCACTTATACTTACATTATTACCAACTTTCAACTTCTCATCTCCATCTTGATCTGACAAAAAGAATAAAATTGTATTTACCTGCGAGACTTGAATTTCTGTAGGAGATCTTACGTATTCAAACGTGCGAGACACGATGTTGACCCTTTGAAATTATATTGTCGAGTGACGATGACGAAAAAGAAGAAGAAGACAAAGAAGAAGAGGACGAAGAAGATGATGATGATGATTGACGACGAAGACGTTGATGACCACGATGATTACAATGATGACGACGGCGATGATGTTCTTCTGTGTAGCGCAGCCAGACAACACGTGGCTGATGACAATACTGGGGGGTATAATAACCTCCATGTTCATCTGTTGCGGAGTCTGCTTCGTGGTGTGGCGAAGGAAAAACCAAGAGGAGAAAAAACGGCGTACGTGTTACTCTCTACACTCCTACACACAGGGGCGTATTAACGGAGGGGGAGGTGGGGGGGGGAGGTTAGGGGGCAGGGGGATGAGGAGAGGGAGGTCCAAATTGTGCCAGGGTCCAGACCCCAGTGGGGGTTATCGGGGGAAGGTCAGGGGAATGGAAAGGGGGTGGGGGTGGAGAGGAGTGGGCTGGCGAAGACAACAAAGACGCTGAACACAAAGTAACTTTATGAGGCACGTTGCAGGCCTCTCCTGGAGGAAAATAATGTGGCTAATCACAAAAGTATCCTATCCTATCCTATCCTATTCTATCCCGTAACTCGGAGGTCGTAGGGGCACCACAGATGATCGTTTAACCAGCGTACTCCATCTTTTCCTGTCCTCAGCAACCCTGATTGTTTCGCTCAGTGTCAAACCAGTCCATTTTCAAATTGTTGTCCTCCCACCTCTTTTTCGGTCTCCCTCTTTTTCTACCTCCTTGCACTGTGCCTTGCAGGATGGTCTTTGCAAGACCTGATGATGTGGCCATACCATCGGAGTTTCCGTTTTTTAACCACTGTGAGCAGGTCATCGTGTTGTCCAATGGCCTGTGTGATTGTCTGTCGGACTTCATCGTTGGTGATGTGCTGTGTATAGGAAATGCCCAGAAGTCTTCTGTAGCACCTCATCTCCATGCTTTGCATTCTTCGTTGTAGATCTGCTGTGAGGGTCCATGTTTCGCAAGCGTATAGGAAGATGGAGATGACAAGAGAGCGCAGCAGTCTTACCACAAAAGTATAGTCAGACCATTTATTTATTCCTTTATTTTCTACATAAGCATTGCAGAGACACATACTTATGTACACAAACCACAATCCACATTTCTTTATATGTTTGACGAATTCATTCATTTATCTCATTTGTTATAAGATAAGATAAAATAAGATATTACTTTATTAATCCAAAAGCATGGAAATTACATTGTCTGTCAATTAAACATGTCCATTCATTCTATTTCACACACATAAAGACGCATGTTTCTCACAAGTGATAAATAAAAAGAAAAGTATTGAAACAAAGGAATTAAAATATTTATACACATTCCTCCAAACACATGGACATATTTTCATAATGCAAATATCTATATATATAAATTGCTTAGCCGGAAGTCCTTCTTCGACACTACTGTAAAGTTTGTCCGGTATGGACGCTGATCTGGGCAAGTGCTGGGTGCTGGGTTTCGGCCTGTTGTGCGCTCAAAACCTGCGAAATCGTTATAGCCGACATTTCCTTACCGAACGTTTAACCGTTTCTGAGATAAATAAATAAACAAATTGTCCACAAACTGCAATAGCCTCATTCCGCGCGCGGTTTCCATTCAACCCGTGTCAAGAACTTGCCGTTCCGTAATACCGCAAATTTTGTTTTATTTCCATTCAAAACACTTTTGCACTCATGTCACCAATCTTACAAAATTTTGTGTTTAACTAATTAAATTTGATTAATTAAAAATCGAATCGAGGTTTCAGCATGTTTTCTCATATAGACCAAAAAATTGATGGACTTTTCATGAAAGCTTGGTAGCTCAGTTGGTAAGACTTTTGCCTGCCGTGCAGGGGACCCGAGTTCAAATCTCCGGTGGCCATATTTTTTTTTTTATGTTTTTTTTTTCACGACTACAATATGGATATTTTGCTTTTTAATTTAGGCCTTTTGCCTTTAACCCTATCCCTACAAGGTGGGTCATACTGACCCGAGATGCACTTTAGATGCAAATGTTTTGAAAACTATGAAAGGTATTAACCTGAGCCTCTAAATATGCATCATTCACTCATATACCCTCATCTGAGAAAAGTTGTGGTCATGTTTGTCCAGTAGTTGACCAATGGTCTGTCATCAAATGTTACTACCCTTAGCCCTACAACTTGGGTCAAAATGACCCGAAAGGAAAATACAGTATATCACTTCTTTTCCTTCATTGCAGATAGGGATCACACCAAGTTTATATTTTTGAGTTATCTCACTTGAATATTTAGAGTGATTTCCATTGAGCAAACAGATTAGCCTCCCTTGCATGAGTTCCCTTCCTGTTCACAGAGAGCATGTTTGCCTGCATTTAGTTGTCTCTCCAAGATGGATCGCAATGTATTTCAAGCTTTAGCATTTGATCTTGGTGCTTCTGGTAGTGGTGATCCTTCTCAGCTTGAATCTGAGCCAGAAGTCGAAGATGGCTTTGAAAGTGAGGGTGAGGAATTCAACTACACTTTTCCTCCGGATGAGGACTTGCCTGAAGAAGACCCGGGTGCACACGAAACAGATTTCTCAAGCTTGGAAACATGTTGCGCTTTGATGACAAGGAATCAAGAACGGAAAGAAGGCAGAGGGATGTGTTTGCACCAATTCGAGATGTTTGGGAGAAGTTTCTCAGCACCCTGAAAAAGCACTACAACGCTGGACCATTTCTCACCGTGGATGAGCAACTTGTTCCCTGGAGAGGCAGATGCTCCTTCCTGCAGTATCTGCCATCAAAACCTGACAAGTATGGTTTGAAAGTGTTCTGGTGTGCCGATGCAGAAACTATGTATCCCCTCACTGCAAAGCCATATCTCGGAAAAATTGCCCGCACTCCTCAGGTCAATCTTGGAAGAAACACTGCACTGGAACTGGTCCAACCCTTCTTCGGGAGTGGTAGAAATCTGACCTGTGACAATTTTTTCACAGACATGGAACTCTTGAAGCAGCTCACTTCTGCCAAAATGACAGTTGTTGGAACGCTTCGAAGGAACAAAACCTTCATACCACCAGAATTTCAGGATCCGAAAGGAACAGAAAAGGGGACACCCAAGTTTGCGTACCAAAAAGACTGCATGCTGGTCAGCTACAAGTCGGGTGCAAAGAAGAATGTTATACTTCTATCATCCATGCACAGGGATGGGAGCATGATAACAAAGAAAGTGGACAAAGCTGTGCCTGAAGTTGTGGACTTCTACAACTCGACTAAAGGTGGAGTCGACTGTCTCGACCTGATGGCCCACTCCATGACTACCAAACGCCAGACCAAAAGATGGCCAATGGTCATCTTCTTCGACATTCTCGACATGGCATCCGTGGCAGCTAACGTCATCTTCAAGAACAAATTTCCAGAGCACAAACTTTCCAAACCAGACAACAGGAGAATGTTTCAACTGGATGCTGCCATGTCTCTTGTACTTCCACAGATACAGAGAAGAAGGTTGAGCAAGAACTTGCCCAGGCAGCTGACGTCATCTATGGACTTGGTTTTGGGCACCTCAGAACCAGGACCAACATTACAGCAAAACACACCAACTATACCAGTCTCTGCTTCCAAGAGAAAGAGATGTGCCAAATGTCCATCAAAGGCTGACAGGAAGACACCGGTGGTATGCTGCAAATGCAATCTTCCAATTTGCAAAGATCACACAGCATATCATTGCTTTGCTTGTGCTGGACAGTAGATTGATTTCCTTCTGAGAAAAGTTCTTTTCATGTCATTGTTTTGATTTCCTTCTGAAAGGAATGCTGTTCATATATTTGTTCACCCTTGTTAGTTCATGATTACTCTTTATTGAAATACTCAAATTTTCAAGCAATTAAAGTTTGGGGGAAAAGGAAAAACCTGTCATTATTGTTATTACTATTGTTTTTTTTTATTGTTGGTGTTTTTATGGCTCTGTTGTTGTTGTTGTTGTTGTAGAATATGTTTAATCAGTTCATGTTCACTTTGTAGGGAAAGGATGAGGGAGGATTTATTCTATGCAGACGTCATCGGGTCATATTGACCCACTTTGTAGGCGAATACAGAACACAAGCCAAGTAGGGATAGGGTTAACTTATTTATTTTTATTATTATTATTATTATTATTATTATTATTATTATTATTATTATTATTATTATAATTATAATATCTTACATCAAATTTTATTTTAAAACCCTGGTGTTTTTTATGATTTCTATTTGTATTATTCTATATTCAATATTATTATTATTATTATTATTATTATTATTATTATTATTATTATTATTAACAAGGATCGGGATGGGGTGGTACGTGTAGGTAAAAGGGGGTTACGGGTAGGTTTAAAGGGGCATGGGTAGGCATAACGGGGATACGGGTATATATAAGGGGGTATGGTGATGGTCGATTCCTTTCATCCATACCTGCGAAACGATCAACGGGAAGTATCAAGGAGGGTACAGGTAGGTTACAAGGGGGGTACGGAAGGTATCAAGGGGGTATGGGGAGGTATCAAGTGGGTTCGGGGAGGTATCAAGGGGGTATGGTGAGTCATCATGGGGGTGGGACGGGGAGATATCAGGGGGGGTATGGTGATGTATCAAGGGGGATATGGGGAGGTATCAAGGGGGATATGGGGAGGTATCATCGTCCAAATGAAACTCGCAGACAACAGTTGTCTCTGTCTACATTTTAAACAGCAACCTGTGTACCCTGGCTTGCCAGGGTACAAAAACCACTAGTTTTAAATAAGCAGTAAAACGGGTTAACGTAAGAACAGATAAATATGAGTATTTCAAACTTATTAGTGTGTAAACATATAAGCTATAATTTATAAAAGACCATATTTTCAATAATAAGAGCATATACTTTACACCAGAAATTCTGTTTCTATGCCGGTAGTTTTTTTTTCTTGGTGTAAGTCTTTAGATCTAATATCACAAGTAGGCCTACATTTTCGATTGTGAAGCATTCAGTTTAAACCCAATCAGATTTAAAGTCAACTGAAGCTATTTTAAAAAAAAAAAATTAAAAAAAAATTCTGGCGTAGTTCTACAGTGTTTTTTATAAGCTATCCTATCCTATCCTATCCCTTAACTCAAAGGACGTTGGGGCACCACAGATGATCGTTTAACCAGCGTACTCCATCTTTCTCTGTTCTCAGAAACCCTCATGGCTTCGTTCAGTGTCAAGCTAGTCCATTCTCGAATGTTGTCTTCTCACCTCTTTTTCTGTCTCCCTCTTCTTCTGCATCTTTGCACCGTGCGTTGCAGGATGATCTTTGCAAGGCCTGATGCTCTGGTGACGTGGCCATACCATTGGAGTTTCCGTTTCTTCACCACTGTGAGCATGTCATCGTGTTGTCCAATGGCTTGTGTGATGGTCTGTCGGACTTCGTTGTTAATGATGTGTTGGGTATAGCAATTGCCCAGAACTGTTCTGCAGCACCTCATCTCCATGCTTTGTATTCTTTGTTGTAGATCTGCTGTGAGGGTCCATGTTTCGCAAGCGTATAGTCAGATGAAGATGACAAGGGAATGCAGCAGCCTTATCTTGGGATGTAGACTAATGGTCCTGTTTTCCTAAAGGGGCTTCAACCTTATCAGGGCAGCAGTTTTTTGTGCGATCCTGGAGATGACTTTCTGTCGGGACTCATTGTCGGATACAATGGCTTCTAAATATTTGAAGCTATGCGCTGTGTTGAAAGATTGGCTTTGGACTTTAATGTCCACGTTGAAGCCTTTGGTGTTGTTGGTCATCATTTTGATCTTCTCTGCATTTATTTCCAATCCATAAGCTCTGGAGGTGGTGTCAAACGTCTGTACCACCTGTTCAAGTTCTTGTTCCTCTCCAGCCAATCCATCAGTGTCATCCGCAAAACGAAGTTTGGAGATTGCTCTACCCCCTATGCTGACTATGCCTTTGTGATCTGCATGGGCATCTGACATGATGCGCTCTAGGAAGATGCTGAAGAGTGTTGGAGAGAGGAGGCATCCCTGACGCATACCGATTGTTGTTCTGAACCAGTTGTGATGGCGCTGTTGTGGAGGACTGCACTGGTAGCCTTGTCATACCGCTTTTGATGACTTCATTAAAATTAGGGCTTATGTTGTACACTCTAATGGTTGCCCACAGAGCTGCATGCCAGACTCGGTCAAAGGCTTTCTTGAAGTCTACAAACACATGATATAGATGTTGTTGGTGCTGTAGGTAGACTATTTGTCGCAGATTATTCTGAGATTGAAAATCTGTTCAGTGGTACTTCGCCCTGCCCTGATTCCTTTTTGTTCTTCAGCTATGATTTGTTCAGCTTGGGGTTTCAATTTGTTGAGTATTATTTTCAAGAGGATCTTGCTGGGATGCCTGATGAGGCTGATGGTGCGGTAATTTTCACACTCCTGAAGGTTACCTTTTTTGGAAAGAGCGATGACAAGCGACTGGGTCCGTGGTGTAGGCCACTTCCCACTCTGCCAGATCTTGTTACAGATAATGGTGAGGGCGTCAATCATCGCTTCTCCTCCTGTTTCAATGTCGTGTCTAAATCTGAAGAAGTGATAATGAAATCTTTTGAACTTTGCCGAGTTAATGCACAAATCTTTCATGCGAGCGGTCTTTAGTAGCATTTATATAAAAGTGAACACACGAAAATGCGCGAAAACGCACGATTACGACATGAAGTGGACTCCTCGTATCTTTCGCTGAGCTCTCCATGATTGTTTACTTGACGAAAACAACTCGGAAAAATTGTAAATAAGGGTACTTTTCGAAGAAAGAAAGAGTTGGAGATCACAACTGTTCTCTCGAAAAAAAATGACGATTCGCCTGCGTGAGGAAAAAAAAAAAAGCGATTGCAGTGACTCTAGAACTTGATGTTACGTTACCATTGCACATTCGTCGTCTGCTACTGCATCAAATAGGTCTAGTAGGCTATAGTGTTGCAAATTCTGTCCACTTAGACTTCAACGTACCCAGCCTTCTTAAAAAAAAAAAAAGAAATCTTTGTGGTTGAATTCATGTGGTTAGTTAAATTAATATCTTGAACGATTAGTTAAAAGGAAGGGTAGGCCTATTTGTGTATGACGGGATGCGCGTGTGCGTTTTAGATTTGGGCAGATGATTTCAATGCTAGCGTACAGAACATAGAGTCACATACTACTACTACATGTACTACTACTGCTGTTGCTACTGCTACTACTACTACTGCTGCTGCTGCTGCTCCTCCTCCTCCTACTACTACTACTACTACTACTACTACTACTACTACTACTACTACTACTACTACTACTACTACTACTACTACTGGGTTTTCTGTAAAACGTGATTTCTTAAAACTGTGTATGTTCTCAAAATGCTTTGCTTTGCTAGGATGGCTTTACAGGCATTGTCGTCTTGATGATTGTTTATGACGCCATTCTGAAGTCGGTTGATGTATGATGTGTTGTACGTAGGCCGACGTATCGTGGCATTAGTAACAAATTCGGCAGCATCCGTGTTTCTGTTTGGTTCCAGAGGTCTTGATTGAGGGGGACAAGCGCAGGTGAGTCCTTGCCTTTAGCGTTTTGTGTGCCCTTGACCTAAGCGTTATTGTGTGCCCTTGACCTTACTTTATTGTACTTGCTCGACCTTAGCGTTTTGTGTGCCCTTGACCTAGCGTTTTGTGTGCCCTTGACCTTAGCGTTTTATGTGTCATTGACTTTAAAGTTATGGTACTCGCTCGACTTTTGTGTTATTGTATTCGCTTGATCCTCATGTTTTTGTGCGTCCTTGACCTTAGTGTTTATGAGTGTCTTTGACCTGTGTGGGTGTTGTGTTTTTTCAGCGTCCTTGACTTTGTGTTTTAGTGTATGCGTCCTTGACATTGGTGGTATTTTGTGTTTGCATCCTTTACCCTTGTGATCTTTGACTTAGTGGTTATGAGTATCCTTGACCTTTGTGGGTTTTTTTGTTCATCCTTGAACTTAGGGTTTATGCCTGTCCTTGACCTTTATGGCTTTTGTTCGTCCCTGAGTGTTTATGAGTGTTCTTAACCTTAAAGGTTTTTGTTCGTTCTTGACCTTGGTTTTGGTTTTGTGCGTCCTTGATCTTTGTGACGAGGGGGTGGGGGTGGGTGGGTGGGCGGGAATGGGGTGTGTGCGTCTTTGACCTTTGTGGTTTTTGTGCGTCCTTTACCTTTGTGGCTTTCGTTCTTCCTTAACCTTAGTGTTTTTGAGACGTACGTGACCTTGGTGTTTTGTTTGTCCCTGAACTTTTGCAAGTTGTTAAAGTTATTGGTGTGCGATTGGATTCATAATTTATTTATTTTATTTAATCGTTCCTACATTGCGCTTTTCCAGCACAAGAGCTGCTCAAGGCGCTGTCCAAAACAGGATCTAACTCAAGCTTCCAGAGGCGCTCATTTGCAGCCTTTGGGGAACGTAGTCGGACGCCCAGACGACTGAGCACAGTCCTGGGCGACCGAGGATGGGGGAGGAGGGACCTTGTGCGTGCTGGGTGTATTTGTGTAGCCGGCAAACACCCGTCTAGGTCATGAGTGTCAAGAACTTTAAAGTCCATTCGATGGAATGCGTATGTTCTGGGTTGCAAACATGGTGTATCATGAGAATCACTTGTCCTTGACGTTGGACGTTGTGTAGTCCCCTACGTGCATGCACCGTGTGTAGTTTTATGTATGTTCATTTCTTTTCTACTACTACTACTCTCGTTGTTGTGGTTGCTGTTGTGGTTGTGATTGCTGTTGTGGTTGTTGTTTTTGTGGTTGTTGTGGTGGTGGTTGCTGTTGTTGTGATGTGGTTGTTTTGGTTGCTGTTGTGGTTGTGATTGCTGTAGTTGTGGTTGCTGTTGTGGTTGTGATTGTTATAGTTGTGGTTGTTGTTGTGGTGGTGGTTGTTGTGGTTGCTGTTGTGGTGGTGGTGGTTGCTGTTGTTGTGGTTGTGATTGCTGTAGTTGTGGTGGTGGTTGTTGTGGTTGCTGTTGTTGTGGTGGTGGTTGCTGTTGTGATTGCTGTAGTTGTGGTTGTTGTGGTGGTTGCTGTTGTGGTTGTTGTGGTTGCTGTTGTGGTTGTGGTTGCTGTAGTTGTGGTTTATATTTTACTTTTACTTGAGTGTAGTGTAAGGTCTATATCTTTTATCACCTTCATTATTCTTATTGTTATTATTTGTTATTATTGGTATTATTATGTAGGGTTTCGCGTTCTTTTGTGCACTGCGTGTCTTAATGTTTTAGGCGCTTTGAGCAGATATGGTGTCAGATATGTTTTGCAGCTTAACAAAATAAATTATTATTGTTGCGGTTGGAGGCAATTCCCCATCTACCGTCTTGTGTGCGTCCTTGACCTTTGTGATTTTTGTTTTTCCTTAACCTAGAATGGTTTTAAGGGTGTACGTGACCTTATGCTTTCGTTGTTGTTGTTGTTGTTGTTGTTATTGTTGTTGTTGTTGTTGTTGTTGTTGTTGTTGTTGTTGTTGTTGTTCTTCTTCTTCTTCTTCTTCTTCTTCTTGTGGTGGGGGTTATTGTTGCCTGGTGTTGCTCGTTGATATGGTTGGTGTTGGATAGAATATTGCCATGTGCGATTTGCAGTCCGCTGGATTCTGTAAGCAATGAATAACTAAATATGTACTACCCCCAACAAAGAATTCTAGATTTTTGCAAATCTGTGCGAGATGACTCCTAAATAGTCCAAGAATGATATTGAGAATGATAAGGTCTATCCGCCGTCCCGCCATCTGTCTGTGCAAAAACTTTAACGTGGCTAAGTACTCAGAACCTATTTCAACTATCACAACCAAACTTGGTAAAATGCTGTATGCCCATCAGACCTCGTAAATGATCAGTTAATGAATGGCTTTACTTCAAGGTCAAGGTCACTGGGTCATCAAAATTAATGTTAGTTAAAAAGGAAAATGGTTCACAAAATTTTACTTTTTTCCCTAGGTTATTAATATTGAACTTACGATTGTTTGATTTTTTTTGGCTGCAGTTTATTATCCCTTTTTATCGGGAAACTCTGGGCCGCCTCCCCCGGGGAAGGCATAGTCGCAGCCAGTGGCGCGCCCAAACCCTACCTACCTAACACTATTTGTGAATTGTTGAAATTTTTGCTGGGGGAGCAAACCGGAGTACCCGGAGAAAACCCCCGAGACGTTGCCCGAGTCGAAAGTAAATAATATTTGGAGAAACATAAAGCCCAGATGCTGGCTCGAACCTACACCTGTCAGGCGCCATTGGTTTCTGGCTTGTGGACAAGGCAAGTTAGTCCCGCCTTTGCCCACTTGGCCACAACGCTCGCGTGATGCATGATAGATATTAATGAGACACACATACTATGCAGATTAGTTCAACCTCATTCCAAAGTCAAGGTCACTGGGCCGGGCTGTCCAAATTCGATTAGTATAGGTACTTTGAAGTGACATTTGACCCTAAACTATGAGAGATATAAAGTCCAAACTTGTTGTTTGTAGAGATGATAGATTGATCTTTCATCTACCGATATATATATATATATATATATATATATATATATATATATATATATATATATATATATATATATATATATATATATTCCGTTTTGCGTTGATCCTGAAGGTCAAGGTCATTTTAGGCTTTGCAAAAACATACAAAAAAGGTCATCTTACAGTGGAATTTCTGTTTATTTAACCCATATTATTCAACAACATTGGGTTATTTGATCAGACATGCGTGAAAGATCACGTCTTACACATTTTTTTTTAAATGTCATCGTACATTGTACAATTGCTCTATATTTGACCCATAGTAAACATCTAAACTGGTTTATTTGATCATACATCCAGTGATGTCGTTTTCGTCGGCAAATCGGCAATTCACCGATAAAATTCTAAAATGGCGGAAAGAGTCATGTTCTGATCGGCCTGCTGTCCTAAGGTTTTATGCCTCAATCGGCCACCCTTTGGCCGTTTTTTGCTTGTCTCATGTCTGTTTCGTCGTTATTGCATCTGGCCATATTAATTTCCTATCGGATAAATATAAGTGTTATGAGTTATTGTTGAAAATCGCGTGTCGGAAGCGCCAAGAAGACGACACATGCATCAGCAGAGAGAGTTAGAGTAACTCCCCTTGTTGCAAACGGCGTGCTTCCAGCAATAATACTTTTTGTTTTCGAAATGCCGCCGAAAACGAAACCGAAACTTGTCAGTGACCTCTCGTATGGTGTTGGAAAGAAGTCAAAATGATGGCCGAAAGATTTTCAAAATGTCCTAAAGGTTTGTGACTGAATCGGCCAAATGGCCTGTGCTGAAAATTTCTAGCAACATCACTGTACATCAAAGGTCAAGATCATCCTAGATCAAGATCATTGAAGGTCAAGATCATCCTAACATTAATATAGTTACTTGATCATACATGAGTTTTTATTTGGGTCCCAGAGGTCAAGGTCATCTCATGGTCAAGATCATCGCATGATCAAAGTCAGTATTTGCATTTTGAAGCCTCCGCTCTTTTTATCTATGTTTTCCTTCTGGGCACTCATTTTCGTGTACAATATTGCAAGTTCTATAAGGAGCATGTGATTCATACGGGCTTTGCCCTTCTACATGTAGATTACAAAAATGGAAAAGGAAAAAGACTGCATTCAATGCCATTGATTTCTACTACCACACAACAAGAACACATACTTATGCATTACGCAAAAACATGTGAAGGCCGGGAAATCAATAATATTAGGCCAACGGGAATAGGAAAAGGTGTATTATTTAATTTGTTGTTAATATAAGACTGCATTCAACGTCATTCTATTGAATACCATTATCGTACTAAATGATAAACTACCATTATTTTGTTATTTTATGATATAAGCTTATTGACTGCCGCTTGTTACCCCACAGGCGTGAACTTGAGGCTTTAGGTCGGGAGGCTGAGGCCATCCAGACACAGCAAGAGGGCACGTATCCAACCACGGATCAATTACCGGACGGAGATCAATTACCGGACGGAGCCTTGGCTGAACTGCCAACCGACCCTTTTGTGACAAAGGCAACAGATGACTTCCCACATTCCAGATCTAGATCATCGTCCACCTCAGAAGACGACGAAGAGGATGAAAACGAAGTTGATGAATGAATGAGCGGATCGATGAAAATACACACACATATTTCCACAGGAAAAGCATGGTCACAGCGTTTGGGGGAGGTAGAGGAGGAAGGGGAAAGACGTGGGGATGGAGGGTGGAGGGAAGGGAGATGGGTAACCAAAATGAAATACTTCAATCAGTGAGTCAAAATTACACTTCACGCAAGAAAATCTCTCTCTCTCTCTCTCTCTCTCTCTGTCTCTCTCTGTCTCTGTCTCTCTGTCTCTCTCTCTCTCTCTCTCTCTCTCTCTCTCTCTCTCTCTCTCTCGTTCTCGTTCTCGTTCTTTCTCCTACAAAGGCACACGCGGTAAACACAACCTCTCTTTGTCAACGTGTTCAACAATCCAATTCACAAATTATCCTACCATACGTCGTCCATCAAAGGAATGATATGATGATCAATAAGATGATGATGTTTTTAATTCGTAGAGCGCCGCACTCTATGTCAACGAATCCTGCTCAGTGCGTACATTATTTTAGTTCTACGCATTTTGATTTATCTACCCCCCCCCCCCCCCAAAAAAAAAAAAAAAAAATTACAATAAAGAAGTTGAAAATCATTCTTGTCCTAGACATTTGTGTTAAACAGAGATCATTATTTTTTTTTTTAACGATTGTCCTATATCCATATTCTATTATGAGATTCTGGGAACATAACATTCTGCCGTCCTATTTTGATTCCACTTTATGAGGAAAAGAACATCAGCGTGGGTAGTCGAGAAATCCCTTGACCTTTTGGTACATAGTCCTGCAATACTAGACATAGTTCGTATACTTTGCATGTGTGCAGTTGGTAATCTTTTGCAGTAATGTTAAACTATAAGCGAACAACTCATAATAACCCAACATCGTAATAATATACCTAGATAGTCCTACAACAACAGTGAAGGTCTATGATAGATCCCACGTATTTCTCACACATTATGAATGATAATTAATTGCCTGTTCCATTCTGTAAAACATTTTTTTTCCATAGTCATTCTGCCAGAACCTTGACAACGCTAATGGCTAGTTAGGCGGTGGTACCTATTTAATCACTTTAGCACAGACACACAAAAGTGAAATTCAAAATGTAAGTCGCTAATATTTGTAAACACTCTAACATCCCACTCCTGCCTCACCAAGGTATAATGTAGACTTTAAATACAGTGAAAGGTTATCAGTGAGATCTGTATAATTTTTCACATAATTCCAGGATCCAAGTCCTTTCTTCTTCTTATTATGTTCAAACGTAATGTGTATTGTTCTGCTGTTTGTTTTGAGAGTCCATATCTACTTTACATTACATGATTTAGGTCCAGCGGACTCTTCCGAGCCAAATCAGGACCGGACAACCCCTGATCCGCATAAAAGATCTGCTGAAACAACCCTAGTAGTAAAACTGAAAGCTCCCCACCAGCCAGTCACCTTACAATAAAGACATCCCACACATGGGACGCTGAGGCTATACTCTAATTTATCGAACCCCCGTTTACAAAAACAAAATAGAATACAAACATTATTATAAATTATCAACAAAACACCTACAAATAAAATGCCTACATTGCTAAATAATAACATCATAGGAAGCCCTAGTGACCACCTGCAGAAAGTTTCCAATATTACCAAGCTGATCCAACAGACCTCACACACAAATAAGGAGTCTTGTCCAGGAAGAGTTTTCAAGAAAAAAAGGTAGGTGACTGGTCTAGCGAAGAAGAAGCTAATATAGCATATTGTTAGAACAGAGCAGGAATGAGAAAGACAGAGACAGCGGGAATTTAAAGAACTAAATTTCCAGAAAATGGGGATACTATTTATACTGAAACCCCCGGCACCCCAACGGGGGATCCATATGTACTAATGTGACTACAGAGGCGTGCGTGATTGTTTCAATAGAATTTCCTGTGTAGGCTAAACGTTATGGATTCTTCATTTCGAGAATAAAGGACGCGAAGACGTGACAACTTGGAGAGAGAAAGAGAGACAGTAAGAAGAAGAAAAAGGGAAAAAAAGAAAGAAGAAGAAGAAAGAAAAAAGGAAGGAACGATGAAGAAGAAGATGAGCAGTCAAAGGAGCTGAAAGTGACATAAGTTCTATAGTACTTAAGATGGCTGCTTGTATATTATTATTCCTTGCAATATCATATCATTATTATGTTGTGAAAAAAAAGGACATTAATATTTGACGGAACTGACTTGCCATGGAAAAACGACACGAAAGAGGACAAAGATGCCTTGGTTAAATCCATTTCATCACGTTTTGCAATGTCGAAGACACAAGTTATACAATATAAAACAATACAACGATGCGTTGGTGTAACCCCTTTCATCAAGTTTTGCAGTGTCAAAGAAACACGTAATACAATATAACATATATTTATGACCTCCAAATGAATTATAACAGGCACAGAAATACAGTTTAAAACTTTTATTAAGAATACACACATATTGACTTCACATTCACCTTATAAACATCATCCGACACGCCTCATTCTCAATGCTTATAATCTCACCATTATCATTCCATGGTATTTGCTTGATCTTCTGTTAAAAGAGAATGAAGTGAAATTTATACTCCTTGATGAATTCCTTGAGCTGTACAAACGGGTCAGCTATTATTACTAAATTAACTGCTCTGTGTGTGGGTGTTTGGATCTTGGCGTTGAAAAGGAAAAACGAAGATGACGACATTGGCTAATGCATAGAAGAATGTTTGTACGGTTTGAGCGAACACTAGCTGAAGAAAAGCAAACACATTGTACACACATTAGGTAGAGCGGGCCGTGAGCTATCGAGAATCCTGATTTTTTTCTTTTGTTAATATTTAAAGGGGTTAGCTGCCCCTTCTTGAGTTCACTGTCGTATTCGACCTGCCATGTTATATGGCATTGGAGAGAGACCATAATACTTTACTTTAAACCCTCAAGACACAGCTATGAAGTGACCTTTTTGTTTCTTCTCCCAACCGCCTGAAGTCTTACTGGTAAGTGGCGACGTGAAAAGACTTTAGATTACCATTATTTGGTGACCAAACTTTTCCATTACCATTATTTGGGGACCAAACTTTTCCATTACCATTATTTGGGGACCAAACTTTTCCATTACCATTATTTGGGGACCAAACTTTTCCATTACCATTATTTGGGGACCAAACTTTTCCATTACCATTATTTGGGGACCAAACATTTCCATTACCATTATTTGGGGACCAAAGTTTTCCATTACCATTATTTGGTGACCAAACTTTTCCATTACCATTATTTCGTGACCAAACTTTTCCATTACCATTATTTGGGGACCAAACTTTTCCATTACCATTATTTGGTGACCAAACTTTTCCATTACCATTATTTGGGGACCAAACCTTTCCATTACCATTATTTGGGGACCAAACTTTTCCATTACCATTATTTGGGGACCAAACTTTTCCATTACCATTATTTGGGGACCAAACTTTTCCATTACCATTATTTGGGGACCAAACTTTTCCATTACCATTATTTGGGGACCAAACTTTTCCATATTTATGATTATTTGGTTTTGATGAAATCAAGTTTGGACCTATCATTTTTATTATTGCAACTTTTAAACAAATTCACTTATATGACAGATCAATCTATCATCTCTACATACAACAAGTTTGGACTTTATGTCCCTCATAGTTTAGGGTCACAGTCACTTCAAAGTAGCTATACCAATCGACTTTGGACAACTTCAGTGACCATGACGTTGGAATGATGTTGAACAAATCTGCATAGCACGTGTGTCTCATTAATATCTATCCTGCATCACACAATCGTAATTTCAATATTAATAACCTAGGGGGAAAAAAGTCAAATTTTGTGGACAATTTTCCTTTTTGACTAACATTAATTTTGATGACCCTGTGACCTTGAAGTGAAGCCATTCATTAACTGATCATTTACGAGGTCTGATGGGCATACAGCATTTTACCAAGTCTGCCGTGATTTGACAAAACCGAGTAAGTCCACCTAAGGTCGAAAATGAGTTTTTTGCGCCATCAAACTTGCAAGAGAATGACGCATCTTACCTGTAAAAATCAAATCCGAACTATGTTTAGATTTGGAGATATCATAGAGTAAGTCCTTGTTAAAAAAATTTTAAGTGGGGGAATAAACTGATAAAACCAAGCAAGTCCCCTGCGATTTTGTTTCGGCGATCCTCTGGCTGATGCTCGAGTTGGCATGATGACGTCATTTTCTACAATAATCTGACAAAGAAAAGTAAGTCCTCCCGACCAATGAGAAAGCGCCTTAAGATAAAGTGGACCAGTGAGAATCCATGTTATTGCTGCTGTGCAATATTATTTTCCTGTGAAAATGATGACGAAATTTCAGCAAAGGACGTGTTCGGCTTTTTGAAAAAGAGTTTTCTTCATGTACTTTCCTGCCCACCATGAAGGATCCTGTAGATCTTCCGCCTACGCGGCAACTTCCACGAGGTGTGGAAATAAACAAACTATCCTATCCTATCCTATCCTGTCCCGTAACCCTGAGGTCGTAGGGGCACCACAGATGATCGTTTAACCAGCATACTCCATCTCTCTCTGTCCTCAGCAGCCCTGATGGCTTCGCTCAGTGTCAAACCAGTCCATTCTCGAATGTTGTCCTCCCACCTCTTTTTCGGTCTCCCTCTTTTTCTACATCCTTGCACTGTGCCTTGCAGAATAGTCTTTGCAAGGCCTGATGATCTGGTGACGTGGCCATACCATCGGAGTTTCCGTTTCTTCACCACTGTGAGCAGGTCATCGTGTTGTCAAATGGCTTGTGTGATGGTCTGTCGGACTTCGTCGTTGGTGATATGTTGGGTATAGGAAATGCCCAGAAGTCTTCTGTAGCACCTCATCTCCATGCTTTGTATTCTTCGTTGGAGATCTGCTGTGAGGGTCCATGCTTCGCAAGCATATAGGAAGATGGAGATGACAAGGGAGCGCAGCACTCTTACTTTGGAATGTAGAATGATGGTCCTGTCTTTCCAAATGGCTTCAACCTTGTCAGGGCAGCAGTTGTTTGTGCGATCCTGGAGAGGACTTCCAGTCGGGACCCATTGTCTGATACAATGGCTCCTAAATATTTGAAGCTATGCACTGTGTTGAGGGATTGGCCTTGGACTTTGATGTCCGTGTTGATGCCATTGGTGTTGTTGGTCATCATTTCGGTCTTCTCTGCACTTATTTCAATTCCACAAGCTTTGGAGGTGGTGTCAAGCCTCTGTACCAGCTGTTCAAGTTCTTGTTCCTCGCCAGCCAATCCATCAATGTCATCCGCAAAACGAAGATTGGAGATTGCTCTACCCCCTATGCTGACTGTGCCTTCGTGATCTGCAAGAGCACCTGACATGATGCGCTCTAGGAAGATGTTGAAGGGTGTTGGAGAGAGTAGGCAACCTTGACGCACACCGATTGTTGTTCTGAACCAGTTCCCGATGGCGCTGTTGTGGAGGACTGCACTGGTAGCCTTGTCATACAGGTTTTTGATGACTTCAATAATTTAGGTTTTGGTGTTGTACGCTTTCATTGTTGCCCATAGAGCTGCATCCAGACTCGGTCAAACGTTTTCTTGAAGTCTATGAACACATGATATAGATGTTGTTGGTGCTGTAGGTATTTCTCACAGATTATTCTGAGGTTGAAAATCTGTTTAGTGGTACTTCGCTCTAACCTGAATCCTGCTTGTTCTTGAGCTATGATTTGTTCAGCTTGGGGTTTCAACCTGTTGAGTAATATTTTCAGGAGGACCTTGCTGGGATGGATGATGAGGCTGACGGTGCGGTAATTTTCACACTCCTGAAGGTTACCTTTTTTGGGAAGAGTGATGACAAGCGACTGGGCCCATGGTATAGGCCACTCTCCACTCTGCCAGATCTTGTTACAGATAATAGCGAGGGCATCAATCATCGCTTCTCCTCCTGCTTGTAGCAGTTCCGCGGGTATTTTGTCCACTCCCGCTGACTTCCCTTTCTTTAGCGATTGCACTGCTGCCTCAACTTCTTCCCGGAGAATTGGGAGGATTTCTTCTTCTATGTTCTCGAGGGACATGCTAGAACTGATGGGTCTCCATTTGGTGTATGGTTGTAAAGGCCAGAGCAGTACTCTTTCCATCTGTCCAAGACTCCTTGTTCTTCTGTAAGGCATAAGCCAGACTTGCTTTGGATCGTGGAGACTTTGGGCTGTTTGAAACTTGTCAGCCGCTTTACAGTCTGGTAGGCCTTCTTGCTGTTGCTCTTGTTCAGACTGTTCTCTATTTCCTGGCATTGATCTTCTATCCAGTTATCCCTTTGCTGTGCGCATGCCTTTTCGGATGTCATTGTTGATTTTTCGGTAGACATCAGCTCCCTGTGAGGTGTTCTTTTTCTTTTTTAACTCTCTTCGTTTATCACACAGATCCAAAAGTTCAGGTGTGATCCACGGCTTCTTCTTTGGTCGGTGCTTGCCAAGGATCTCAGTGGCGGCATCTGTCACAGCTGAGTTGAAGGTGGTGGTCATGGTGTTGACATCTACTTCACCAGCCCCCAAAATGAGCAGTGGTGCAAATTTCCCTTCAATTGTGGCCTGAAATAGTTCTGCCACCTCCGGGTCTTGCAGTTTGTCCAGGTCGAACTACAGTCTAGTGCAGTATTTACTCTCTTCAAGTGGAGCCGGAAAGACATCATCAAGAGATCGTGGTCACTTCCGATGTCTGCTCCTGGAAAAGTGCGTGTCCTGCCAATGTTGATGCTTGATCTGAAGCGTTTCTTGACCATGATGCAGTCTATTTGGTTGTGATGCTCCCACCCCCCCCCCCCCACCCCTGGGACTGTGCCATGTCCATCGTCTGGAGTTTTTGTGGAGACCAAGCGTGTTTGCCAGTACCAGATTGTTGTATCTGGCAAACTCCAAGAATCTCAGACCCCTGTCATTTGTCTCGTTGTTGCAGTGGGGTCCACATGTGTCTCCCCAGTTGTGGTGCGCATCTTGGCTAACCTTGGCATTCCAGTCGCCTTGCACTATGACTATGTCCTTCTTCGGCACTTGGTCAAGGACCGCCTGTAGATTTTCATAAAAATCCTCCACTTCGCTGTCGTCATAGTCTGATGTTGGGGCATAGGTCTGGATGATGGTGATGTTGAAAGGGGCTGCTCTCAAGCGGATGGTAATGAGTCTACTGGGCGGCAACCCATGACAGTGGCTAGAATGTTCTTGTGGACCAAGAATCCAACGCCGTGTTCGTGCCTGTCATCTCTACCGCTGAAATAGAGCTTGTGGCCTTTGTCTGTCGTTGTTTCACCTAGGCCTTTCCAGCGCAGTTCGCTAATGCCTAGAACGTTCCATCGATAGCGGTCCAACTCGTGGGCCATTTCTTCTAATTTTCCTTCCGCAGTTAGGGTCCTGACATTCCAGGTTCCTATGACGATGTTGTTTCTCGTGCGGATCTTGCTAAATTGTCCATCAGTAGCATACTTAACACCTCCGTCCTGTTGGGGAAAACAAAAGGCGCGGTCCTTGAGCCGGGCGACGACCTATCCGGTATGGAATTAGTGGATAGTGTCATCATGCATGTAGTGTGTCTTGGGCAAAAAAGGACCTGGCGGTGCCCAATCCTCTCCAGGCTGTTGGGCACAGCCGAAATCCACGAATACAGTGTGGCTCGCCTTGGCCCCGAGCACGTGGTCGTTGAACCTGTAGCAACGTGAGGTTCCTCGCCCTGGCCGGTGACCCCTGTGTAGAAGACTTTCGCCCAGTGATGCCGTGCTAACATTACCCTGTTAGTCGCCTCTTAAGACACGCCGGGAAACGTTGGGCCTATTCTATTCAGTGCCCGAACCCACAAACAAACAGCAACAAATATATTACAGACACACAACAAGGGCAACGAAATACAAGACATACACGTGGTGTAAAGGCAGGAAGATCGCTACAATAGGAAACTGAGAGGAAAATAGTTTTGTATTTTTAAAATTAAATTGGCTGCATCTAATATTATTTTGAAGGGAGAGCAAAAAAAAACATGACTCCTGAATACCAACCCAGGAATATTAAGTGAAGAATGGCTAAAAACAATAAACAGGCACACATATACGCTCACTGTAACTGCCGCACCCACATCTTACAAAACCCAACTTAGGTGACTCATCTCGTCAGACTTTTTAACCAAGAAACGAAACGGCCTATGGGACTTACTTGGTTTGGTGAATTTTGAAAACAAGGATTTACTTAATAATAAACTGACAAAACCAAGCGGATTTGACTTACTTGGTTTTGTGAATTTTTTTAACAAGGATTTAATTCAATAATAAACTGACAAAACCAAGCGGGTGACTTACTTGGTTTTGTCATGTTCTCAACAAAGATCTATCTCAAGAATAATCTGACAAAACAAAGCAAGTCCACAAATAGTCTTAAAACATCAAATCTATCAAACATTTCTTTAACATTCAAGGTATGCACTCTTAAATCGAGGAATTGCATTATAATATGCCCTTAAACTTCCAGAAACGATCGCGTAATATAGCGCAACACAAAACGTCGATTTTCTCGAAAGTAGGTTTTGTGGACTTGCTCGGTTTTGTCAGTTCACGGCAGAAGTTTGGTTGTGATAGTTGAAATAGGTTCTGAGTACTTAGACACGTTAAAGTTTTTGCACAGATAGATGGCGGGACGGCGGATAGACATTATCAATCTCAATATCATTCTTGGACTATTTAGGAGTCATCTCGCACAGATTTGCACAAATCTAGAATTCTTTGTTGGCGGTAGTACATAGTTATTCATTGCTTACAGAATGTCCCCATTTGGAGGAACGCAGAAGAAGAAGAAGCTTACAGAATCCAGAGGACTGCAAAGAGCCGAATCAGGACCACAAAATCAAGACCACAACTTCGCTGAAAGAGGACTCGCCCCTGATCCGCATAAAAGATCTGCAGAAACAACCCTAGTGGTAACACTGAAGGCACTCCACCAGCCGGTCACTTTAAAATAAAGACATTCCACGCAGGAGACGCTGAAGCTGTACTCTAATTTATCGAACTCCCGTTTACAAAAACAAAATAGAATATAAACATCAAAATAAAATATTTTTTTTTAAAAACGCATTCATATAAAATGCCTACAGTGTTAAATAATAACATCACAGGAATCCCCAGTGACCACCTAGCAGAAAGCGTCCAATATTCCTAAGCTGATCCAACAGACTTCCTACACAAATGAGGAGTTTTGTCCCAGAAGAGTTTACAAGAAAAAGGTAGGTAACTGGCTAGCGAAGAAGAAGATAGTATAGTAAATTGATAGAACAGAGCAGGAATGAGAAAAAACAAAGGAGAAAGACAGCGACAGTGGGAATTTAAAGCACTAAATTTCCAGAAAGTGGGGATACTATTTATAGTGAAACCCCCGGCTTCGCCACGGGGGAGAGTACGTAGTCTACATAGATTCACATTGCTATGCATGTGAGTCAATGAAAATGTAAGAGAGAGAGAGAAGAGACAGATAGATAGATAAATAGATAGATCGATAGATAGATAGATAGATAGATATGAAAACTGATAACATTAATATAGTAGGTTTTTGTGGAATAACATAGCTTCTTTGTGGTAGAATCTGGACTCTGATAGTCTTTCACTAAAAGAGATAAAGAACTTTTGAAGAGGCAGACCAGTAAATTCTTGCTGTATCAAGTATAATTAATATTATCAAATAAATCATGGGAAAGGCAGAATTCAAACTACAAGCCTTCATAAACATCAACAAACCCCCGACTTTATGAAACTAACAGTAGGCTCACTAACATTAACAATACACGCTTCAGATTACAAGGTGCAACCGTTGGCAGTAGTAAAATACAACAAATAGCAGTTCCACACAATTCAATCCAATGCAATAAATCTTTGTTAACCTTTACAGGAATTATGACAAGCATTTCGAACATTGATTTATAGAAAATAAAAACAAATAAAATAAATTAGAAGGGCAAGGCCTATATGACTCACATGCTCCTTATGGGACTCGCAATATTTGAGTGCCCATAAAAAAAGAAAGAAATGAAACGGTGGCATTACAACGCAAAGTATTACCGTCTTTGGTCTTTCTATGGTCTTGACCTACGGATGACCTTGACCTCAAGCTCCAAATACACTCATGTACTATCAAATAAAGTACAGCAAAAGTTGCAGAATGCCCCCTCTCCTCCAACCCCACTCCACCCCTTCCCCCCCTCCCCCCAAAAAAAACAGCTACGGTGACCTTTGGATGACCTTAACCTTCCGTTACCTTGATCTTGGGATGACCTTGGCCCTCACTTGACCTCTCATGCCTGTCAGATCAAATAACCCAATGTTGTTGACTTAACAAGTCAAGTAAACAGCCATTCCACTGTACGAAGACCTATTTTTGGTATGTTTTTTGCAAGACGTAAAATGACCTTAACCTTCAAGATCAACGCATAAAACGGAGCATATGTGAAAGATCAAATATCTGAAAGATCAATCTATCATCTCTAAATACAACAAGTTTGGACTTTATATCTCTCATAGTTTAGGGTCAAGGTCGCAATACTAACCGACTTTGGGCAGAGCTAGTGGCCTTGAACTTGGGGTGACGTTGACCAAATTTGTATAGTATGTTTGCCTCATTATCTATCGTGCATCAAAGAATCATAAGTTCTATAACCTAGAAAAATTTGAAATTTGGTTCCCAAAAAAAAATTGTGAATTTTTGACTAACAATTTTTGACCCTTTGACCTTGACCTTGAAGTGAAGTCATTCATTCACTGACTATTTATGAGGTTTCATGGGTATACACCATGTTACAAAGTTTGGTTGCGATATTTGAAAAGGTTCTGAAATATTAATTAACCCACTTGCAAGTTTTGCATAGACAGAGGGCGGCCATTTTTTGGACATTTAGGATTCATCTCCCGCAGATTTTCAAAAATCAAATTTTTGTTTTGGGGAGGGAGGGGAGTGGGAGAGGGGAGGGGGAAGAAGGGAGGAGGGGGAGTACATAGAATCACACTGCTATACATGCCAGTCAAAAATATAAATAAAAAATCAAGGAGAACACGGTTAACAACAACAAGAACAATAATAATAATAATAATAATAATAATAATAATAATAATAATAATAATAATAATAACAATAACAATAATAATAATAATAATAATAATAATAATAATAATAATAATAATAATAATAATAATAATAATGAATGATTTGTAAGCCCTTTCCCTCCAGATCACTAATCAGGATCAAAGTGCGGCGATCTGTACCAACATGCAGGGTCTCGCATGTTACACGCACTCTTACCTATACAACGAACACACATTTATAGCACAAACATATGGCGTAAAGGCAGGGAGGGTCGCTATAAAAAGACAGAAAGGACATTGAATTTGATCGTGAAATTAATGACCGTTTGATTGCATCCAATACGAAAGCTATGTGCGCTTTACAAATCAATTATAACGGTGATGGTGGTAGACGGTGACGATGACGATGAAGATGATGATAACATTCTTACAACACGTTGAATGTAGAAGTTTATGCCACCTAATCCACTGTATCTGGCAAAGACAATAATAAGATCAATCATGTGACAACTCTTGATAATTTTATGTCAAGCGTCACCAAATCCACTGTAGGGAATAACTTTCCGCTCCTAGATGGCAGTTCAGTACCCAGGGGCATTAACCAAGTACAATGAACAATCCATAGCATCCCGGTAGAAGCCCTCTGTGTCTGATCTCTCTATTATTCATAGGACGGCTACCGCTGTGCAGACATGGATCCACTACCGCTATGCTATCGAAGATCCATTCTCCTGGGTTAATGCCCCCCCCACCCCCCCTCACCCCCCACCCACCCCCCATGTGGTGAGAGGTATCACTGGGTTTGGCTGGCAAGGGAATGGCAACAAGTCTTCTTCAGTAGTGTTCAGCTCGCATTCGTGCGGAGTCGACGCAAGTACTGAACTTGGTGACGTCCAGCTGCCGGAGGCCGTCGTCAGCGCACGTGCTGATCCAATCCTTGGACTTTTCGTTGCCAAAATCCATGTCGATGTCGTCGGCGCTGAGAAGCGCCAAACCCAGGGTTTTAAAGTTCGAGGGGGTGACGGAGATGGACGGCAGCTCGGCGTCGTCCGCCAAGCTGATCCTGGCTATTAGCACCTCACTCAGATTCCGGCTCAGATTCCGCTTCAGCACATTCATCAACAGTCTGCCCAAAGACATCACAGAGAGAGAGATATATATATATCATATATGAGCAATAAAAAATTTTCCATTCATCTCATTTCTTTCATTTAAACTCTGTATTGTACATAGTGTTCTTAGTCCACCACCAACAACAAGGAAATTAAAAAACCAAAAACATTACGAATGTAGCAATTGGACCAGCTGAAACTCCTCTTTAAAATTGACAAAATTGTTGAACGTCAATCATTTTCTCACTTGCACAATATGAATGTACTCTTATAAGGAGCTGTACAGGCAGATTCGACCAAAAGGAGAATAAATCTACCACACATAAAGTATGGTACAAATAGCACATGGCAGCATTCTATCCAACACCAACCACATCAACGAACAACACCAGGCAACAACAACCCCCCCCCCCCCCAATCACAACAAGAAGTAAAAGAAGAACAACAATAACAACAACAACGACAACAATGTAACGCGTCTCTATTATTGCGTTATCTATGTGAGAGTTGAATCTAACTACCTAACTTTCTACTTATACAACTTTTCCCTCATAGGTTATAACAACAACGAAAGCATAAGGTCACGTACACCCTCAAAACATGGCAGTATTCTATCCAACACCAACCATATCAACGAACAATAATAATACCAATAATAACATATAATAATAAGAATAATGAAGGTGATAAAAGATATAGACCTTGCACTACACTCAAGTAAAAGTACAATATAAACCACAACTACAGCAACCACAACCACAACAGCAACCACAACAACAGCAACCACCACCACAACCACAACAACAGCAACCACCCCAACAACAACCACAACAGCAATCACAACAACAACAGCAACAACAACGAGAGTAGTAGTAGTAATAGAAAAGAAATGAACATACATAAAACTACACACGGTACAGGCACGTAGGGGACTACACAACGTCCAACGTCAAGGACAAGTGATTCTCATGATACACCATGTTTGCAACCCAGAACATAGGCATTCCATCGAATGGACTTTAAAGTTCTTGACACTCATGACCTAGACGGGTGTTTGCCGGCTAAACAAATACACCCAGCACGCACACGGTCCCTCCTCCCCCATCCTCGGTCGCCCAGGACTGTGCTCAGTCGTCTGGGCGTCCGACTACGTTCCCCAAAGGCTGCAAATGAGCGCCTCTGGAAGCTTGAGTTAGATCCTGTTTTGGACAGCGCCTTGAGCAGCTCTTGAGCTGGAAAAGCGCAATGTAGGAACGATTAAATAAAATAAATAATTATGAATCCAATCGCACACCAATAACTTTAACAACTTACAAAAGTTCAGGGACAAACAAAACACCAAGGTCACGTACGCCTCAAAAAACTAAGGTTAAGGAAGAACGAAAACCACAAAGGTAAAGGACGCACAAAAACGACAAAGGTCAAGGACGCCCACCCCCCATCCCCCCTCCCTCCCCCACCCGTCACAAAGATCAAGGACACACAAAACAAAACTAAGGTCAAGAACGAACAAAAACCTTTAAGGTCAGGGACACTCATAAACACTCATGGACGAACAAAAGCCATAAAGGTCAAAGACACGCATAAACACTAAGTTCAAGGACGAACAAAAAGCCCGCAAAGGTCAAGGGTACTCATAACCACTAAGCCAAAGATCACAAGGGTAAAGGATGCAAACACAAAACACCACCAAGGTCAAGGACGCATACACTAAAACAAAATGTGAAGGATGCTGAAAAAACCACAACACCCACAAAAGTCAAAGACACTCATAAACACTAAGGTCAAGGACGCACAAAAACATGAGGGTCAAGCGAATACAATAACATAAAAGTCGAGCGAGTACCATAACGTTAAAGTCAAGGACACATAAAACGCTAAGGTCAAGGGCACACACAACGCTAGGTCAAGGGCACACAAAACGCTAAAGGCAAGGACTCACCTGCGCTTGTCCTCCTCAGTCAAGACATCTGGAACCAAACAGAAACACGGATGCTGCCGAATGTTACTAATGCCACGATACGTCGGCCTACGTACAACACACCATACATCAACCGACTTCAGAATGGCGTCATAAACAATCATCAAGATGACAATGCTTGCAAAGCCATCCTAGCAAAGCACTTTGAGAACATACACAGTTTTAAGAAATCACGTTTTACAGAAAAACCTAGTATGTGACTCTATATTGTGTACTTATGCTGATGGTGCGGTAATTTTCACACTCCTGAAGGTTACCCTTTTTGGAAAAAGCGATGACAAGAACAGATTTTCAACCTCAGAATAATCTGCGATAAATACCTACAGCACCAACAACATCTATACCATGTGTTTGTAGACTTCAAGAAAGCCTTTGACCGAGTCTGGCATGCAGCTATGTGGGCAACCATGAGAGTGTACAACATACATGTAAGCCCTAAAATTAGTGAAGTCATCAAAAGCCGGTATGACAAGGCTACCAGTGCAGTCCTCCACAACAGCGCCATCACAACTGGTTCAGAACAACAATCGGTGTGCGTCAGGGATGCCTCCTCTCTCCAACACTCTTCAGCATCTTCCTTGCATCACAGGCACAGTGCAAGGAGGTAGAAGAAGAGGGAGACCGAAAAAGAGGTGGGAGGACAACATTCGAGAATGGACTGGTTTGACACTGAGCGAAGCCATCATTACATTACATTACATGATTATTGTTTTAGGTCCAGCGGACTCTTCCGAGCCAAATCAGGACCGGACAACCCCCGATCCGCATAAAAGATCTGCTGAAACAACCGTAGTGGTAAAACTGAATACTCTCCACCAGCCCGTCACTTTACAATAAAGACATCCCACGCAGGGGACGGCTGAGGCTTCACCCCAACTTATCGAACCCCCGTTTACAAAAACAAAATAGAATACAAACATCATTATAAAATATCAACAAAATACATACATATAAAATGCCTACATTGCTAAATAATAACATCATAGGAAGCCCTAGTGACCACCTGGCAGAAAGCGTCCAATATTCCCAAGCTGATCCAACAGACCTCATACACAAATAAGGAGTCTTGTCCCGGAAGAGTTTTCAAGAAAAAAGGTAGGAGACTGGGCTAGCGAAGAAGACGATGTTGTTGTTGTTGTTGTTGTTGTTGCACCAATTTTTATTCATCAGATTAACATAAGTTGTACTGAAGAAGACGATAGTATAGCAGATTGATAGAACAGAGCAGGAATGAGAAAGAGCAAATGAGAAAGACAGTGACAGTGGGAATTTAAAGCACTAAATTTCCAGAAAGTGGGGATACTATTTATACTGAAACCCCCGGCACCCCAACGGGGGTAGCGAAGCCATCAGGGCTGCTGGGGACAGAGAGGGATGGAGTATGCTGGTTAAACGATCATCTGTGGTGCCCCTACGACCTCCGGGTTACGGGACAGGATAGGATAGGGATAGGATAGGCCTACTTGTGATATTAGATCTGAAGACTTACACCAAGAAAAAAACTACCGACATAGAAAAAGAGTTTCTAATGTAAAGTATATGCTCTTATTATTGAAAATATGGTCTATAACAAAGGAGATAAATGAATGAATTCGTCAAACATATAAAGAAATGTGGATTGTGGTTTGTGTACATAAGTATGTGTCCCTGCAATGCTTATATAGAAAATAAAGGAATAAATAAATATTCTGACTATACTTTTGTGATTAACCACATTATCTTCCTCCAGGAGAGGCCTGCAAAGTACCTCATAAAGTTCGCCAGCCCCATCCTCTCCCCTCCCCCCCTCCCCCCCCCCCCCCACTCTTTCAACCCCCCTGACCTTCCACCGATATCCCCCACTGGGGTCTGGACCCTGGCACAATTGGGACCTCCCTCTCCTCCTCTCCCTCCCTCTTCCCCCTCCCCCCACCGTTGATACGCCCCTGTGTGAAGGAGTGTAGAGAGAGTAACACGTACGCCGTTTTTTCTCCTCTTGGTCTTTCCTTCGCCCCATCACGAAGCAGACTCCGCAACAGATGAACATGGAGGTTATACCCGCCAGTAGTGCCATCAGCCACGTGTTGTCTGGCGGCGCTACACAGAAGAACATCTTCGCCGTCGTCATCATTGTGGTCGTCGTTGTCATCAACGTCTTCGTCGTTCATCATCATCATAATCATCTTCTTCGTCTTCTCCTTCTTCCTCTTCTTCGTCCTCTTCTTCTTTGTCTTCTTCTTTTTCGTCACCGTCACTCGACAATATAATTTCAAAGGGTCAACATCGTGTCTCGCACGTTTGAATACGTAAGATCTCCTACAGAAATTCAAGTCTCGGAGGTAAATACAATTTTATTCTTTTTGTCAGATCAAGATGGCGATGAGAAGTTGAAAGTTGGTAATAATTTAAGTAAAAGTGAATACTTGTGAAAATACTTGTATATTAATTAGGTAGAGTTGTAAGTTATAATAAATTGCTAAACTATTTTACTATATTTTGAATAACTTTGTTGGTTGTGAAAGATTGAGTTTTGAAGTCTAACTATTCCGTAAATGAAGAACGTAAAAACCATTTCAAGAATATGAAGAGAGATGACGAGGAAGGATGATAGATGAAGATGATAATGATAATTTAAGCTATGGTTTTGATGGACTTGTTATGGTAAAGTTAACAAAGATTTGATGAAGAAGATTAGTGAGACTCGCGGACTGCTGAGATAAGAATGAAGACTGAATATTAAGCTTTGTGTTATGTTGCTGTTGTTTCGTGTCTGCTCAGAGCCGCGGGCTGGCATGGCATAGTACGAGAAGTTGTGATGTTCGTCTAAAGACTGGCCATTCCACTGTTTACTCTTCGACACACCGAAGTATTTGGATATTAGCCCTTGTCGATGTCCCCGGAGCGGGATCGCAGCTTATCCTTGCAGCTTGAGGAGAGGTTCGCTGTTATTCGGCACAACCTACATCATCCTAGGCAACCCTTCCGTTTTGTGTCTTCAAGAACACTGAGAGCTTCTGGGAAACGCCATGCTTGAAGTTGAAATATTATGAGAAGTGGAAGAAGGAATCAGAACGTGAATCAGTAGCGTAGCTAGCTAGTCGTGGAGCGCTCATGCAGTCAAGGTAGCATGGTGCACCGGTTTGTTCATGGTATTGGTAAGAGGTCTTTTTTTTTTGTCTTTGTAAGACGACCTCATGTTGGGGTGAATAATTTTGTCTTTATTATTAACGGTAATTAACTCTGTTTAAATATCGTTAGATTACTCCGATCATAGTGCTCTTTACTGAATTTGATTGTGAAATTAATAATCATCTTGCATTTCTTGCCCCCACGGGCTCGGCTCCGCGTGCCTCTTTCTGGCTGGGCGACAAAGCTTGCCTTCCCCGTTTTTCTTTTCTATTGTCTTGTTTGTCTTATTGGTACTTTCACCTATATCCTTTTCACCCGTAAATTCTCCCAATATATTGTGCAGTTTTGACTTCCTTTTTTCTGCCTTACCTGCCTAACTTTGCATGCAGACTCACGATCAGAACAAGCAAGCATTAAAATACTATACTTCTTTGGCTTGTTCTTTGACTGTTATTTTCTTCTTACAACTCCGTCGCGTTACAGTGATGATGAAAGGGTGTTTGTTGCGTAGATCAATAAATAGGAGTGTAACCTTTGAGTATGATTTAGGAATAAACCGCGTAGAGCATCCAGTGTTATTATTAGGCTATTTAGTTGAACGTTTGCAAAGTCATTCAATTTGGATTGACACAGGCACGCACACACACACACGCATAATAAAATACTGTACTTACAGATCATCGATTTGTCTGTGATCACTGCAGAAGAAAAAAAAACACGGCAAAAATAGAGGTTAGTACAAAACTTGTGTCCAATTACGTTACGAGCCTTTTTGTACAACGTGTTCAGTCAATTTTGAACCTTCTCGTTCAGTTGGGTCCGACCAGAAAGATTTAGGTTTAATTATATAGAAAAACGGACGAGCGAGACATAAGAAGGTCATTCAGCATAGAAACGACGGATAGACAAAGAAGCAGATACGATAGACAAAGAAACATAATGAATCTCTCTCTCTCTCTCTCTCTCTCTCTCTCTCTCACGGGTTGGCGAATGGGTGGTGGAGGTGGTGGGAGAGGAAGGGTGGGGGAGGGGCGGTGAGTAGTGTATGCTATGCATACTGAGTCAAAAAGGCTAATACTGACCACAAGTGTAGTCGGTTCTGTTCATGGTCGTTCCAAGGCCACAACTACACACACCTTGGCTGCAGCGGGTGAAGTAGGCTGCTGTGCACTCGTGGTCACTCCTGCACGCCGCCGTGGGTCGCCCTTTCTTGGGAACTGCAGTAAGACAGGGGAGGTAACGCTTACGCTCAAGGAGTAGCAAGATGGACGGACGATTTGGGAACGCTATACGCCGTAGGATATAAGTAGCTATAGTTGGCGCCATCACTGGCCGTGTACCGTGAGATATAGGCTAATTCCTCTATCGGCCTGCGATCTGAGCAGCTCTTGAGCTGGAAAAGCGCTATATAAGAAACGTAGAATCCATAAAATAAAAAGTCTGTGTTTTGTTTTATTTTGTTGTTGAGAAAACCATTGTATTTTTCTTCATAACAGAAATACGGTTTCACATTTCGGGTATTGGGCTTCCAGAACACACTTACGGTCTTCCTATCTTGCACCACATTCATTGTCGTCATCGTCATTAATACTTTCATCATTATCATCACAGAGCAATCATCAATCTTCAGCAGCAGCAGGACTAGCGTATCACACCACTTCCATCATCATCATCATCATCATCATCATCATTGTCGTCGTGGTTATCGTCTCATCATCATTATCGCCACCGCCATCACCTGTATCTCCTACACCGCCCCGATCACCACCAGTCTTCGAAATGGCAATTAACATTAATACTACCAATTGAACACCACCACCACCATCATCATCAACATTCCCACACCATCACCACAATCATCATCAATGCTCCCACACCATCCTCACCACCCCCACAATCATCATCGATACTATCATACTCTGACACCATTACCAGCAGCAGCAACAGCAGCACAGCGGCACCATCACCATCACCATCATCATCATTACTGCCACCACCGTCATCTTCGTGCTGCTGCTGTTGCTGCTGCTGATGACGACGACCATGATAAAGACGATGCTAATGACGATGCTGCTGTTGCTGGAGATGATTCAGCTGATGAAGAAGTCACTCACGACACGTCCATCCCACTTCTGTGGATACCTTGATGTCACAGCGGCAGTGGTACTTGTAGCAGAACGAGCCTGCCGGACAGCCCAGCTCATCACCGTAGCCCAGGCTCGAGTTACAGAAGAATCCGGTGGCCAACCCTGAACAAAGGCCGCCCCTACATGCGTCATCATTGAGCACTGACAGTCTGTCAATGGGTATGATCAACGATGAACGAGACGTTGAGCGCTGCAGACGACGAGTAGACCGATAATAAAGGGACAAGGACAAAGCTTATGCATGCGCGGCAACGATGAAGCGGATGTTCTGTTCACAACTGAATTTCTTCTCCAAAGCGATGATAGGTGTGTTATTCAGCTTTCAAAAGGAAACTCCGACGGTATGACCACGTCACCAGAGCATCATGCTTTGCAAAAACCATCCTGCAAGGCACGATGCAAGGAGGCAGAAGAAGAGGGAGACAGAAAAAAGCGGTGGGAGGACAACATTCGAGAATGGACTGGTTTGAACGAGGCCATGAGGGTTGCTGAGAACAGAGAAAGATGGAGTACGCTGGTTAAACGATCATCTGTGGTGCCCCAACGACCTTTGAGTTACGGGATAGGACAGGACAGGACAGGATAGGATAGGATAGGATAGGATAGGAAAAAGCCCCAATTCGAAGGCTTTGTTTACTTTGTGGCGAAAAAGGTTTACCCTCAATAAACTTCGCATTGTTATTACAGTAAACAAAGATAAAGCGGGCTTTCAGTTACTCCAACCAATATCTACAGTTTGAATTTTCCATTGTAACATGGAGTAATTTCCCCTGTTTTAACGGTACAGCCGGGTGACCTTTGACCCTATTCCTGAGTGAACCACGCGGCTTGAAGAGTGCGTCTTTGGTGTCTATTTCATCAACCTAAACCAAAAACCATTACGAGCAATTTTTTTTAACGGGTCGTGTGTCTTACCGGCTATAGTAGATGCTATTTTTAGCTCCAAAATGTTGGCTAGCACTTTTCTATTAATAGGAAAACAAAAACTACGGAAATTATTCATTTAAATCAACACAACTATACCTTTCAATGAGTTGTTGGTTTTTTTTTTTTTTTGGCTGTATGCTTTTTTTTCAGTGGGCAACATTCACGGTGAATGTTCAAAGGGTCTGTCGATGGGGGCGTAGTCAAAAAGTGGGTCCCTTTAAGCAAACTACAAAGGTCAAGGCGTTTTCCATGAGTGTTAAGAGCCACCGCCCTAGCACACCGAAGACCCAGGTTGGAAGGCCGTGGTGGGACAGATAATAGTGGCCCATGGTTCACCGTCTACTGTGGCAGTACGAGTGCTGTGGTGGTGTACGTGTTGGTACGGGTCCCTACCTCCCTCTTCCCTGGGATGTTTATCCCAGTCTGTGGTATCGTCAATGGTGGATGTGGAGGATAAGCTTCAATCTTCATTCATGGCTGTAGTAGGTATCACTATGTAATTATGACACAAGTAGGTCTGACGACAAACGTTTTGATTGCAATCACTGGAGTCACTGATTTCGTAAGACTATCACCGAGTCATCTCAGTCAAATCAGTTCGCAGCGTGATTTGCCATGATTTTCCACGCTTAGAACACGCCCTAATTTCGAC
>CM072526.1:40458617-40611569 GCA_036898135.1 Oncomelania hupensis
GTATCCGTTTTCATGAATGACTTTCCCTTCCTCACTGTACCATTTATTTCCCTTCCTTGTTTTATGGGTCCATTCTTGATTGTTTATAGCTTTTACCCGGCCCTCCTCGACTTTTAATGTGGTCCTGAAGGATTTTTATCTAATTAGGTACGTTCCCCTCCCCCCCCCCGCCCTACTGGTCACTGCTAGGCCCTCCACCCTTCACCCTCTGTGCTTGCCCTCCCTTGGCCTTGGCGGCCTCCCTGGCACCCCGATCCTACCACTGCCGCCGTTCGTTCGTACTCCTTCCCCTCATGCCTGCCATCGATCCATCTCCGTCTTCTTCCGGACGTCGTAGCAGCGTCCCGCGCTCCCTCTTCATATGACCTCTTACTGTAGCACGATCTCTTATATCAATGGACATCATAATACCAAAGTCTCCTATACGCATACTGTGTTGGGGACTATACATTTATAAACTGAACTGAGAGAGTGATTCACAGTACAATCGTAAATCTAGAAAATCTACACATTTCTGAACCTTGTTGAGTGGTTTCCGACTGTGTTTGTCTATTCCTTGTGCAATTTTTGTTTTTACCCGATCATAATGACGAAAATGAAAAAGAAATCGTTCTATTTTCACAAAAAACGAGTTTTCTTCGTGCTGTTGTTGTGTAAGCAAAGTTTGTGCTTAATGAAGTCATTTTTTCACGTACTTTAGACATAAGCAATTGAAATATAACACTTAGAAGCCAGGAACAAAAATTGTGTTACATAGTGTAATCTTTATTTAGAAGTATATTTTCTAGATAAAATTTTTTTTTTAGAAACAATGTAAGGATTCTCTAAATAATATATATTTCTCCGTAAATAACTTATTATTTCCCTAAACTATTTCCCTAAACAATATATTTTTTTAATAAATAAATCATGATATAGGTAAACAAGGCATTGTTGCTAAATAAGGAATTATTTATCTATATAGGGCATTATTATTTAGCACATTGTATCAAATAATGTATTATTTAAAAATGTTTCTAAATAATGATTTTTTAAGTCTATATAATGCATTATTTAGCAGAATTTGCTAAATAATGTATTATTTAGAAGATGTTGCTAAATAATGCATTATTTAGGGAAACAATACATTGTTTTGAGAGCGCAATTTTGATTATTTAGGGTATTCGCAGGTACCTAAGTCACATACGTTCGCCCCTTGCGGGGCGAACGTATGTGACTTAGGTACGAGACTATTGAAATCACCGAGGGTTTTCTCCGGGCACTCCGGTTTCCTCCCTCCCTCCCTTCAATAATGGTACAGGACGCAGTCAATATAAAAATTTCAAAAATAAAAATTCCATTTTCTTTCCGTCTTCTAATAGCGATCTCCCTGCCTTTACACCATCTGTTTGAGTGATGGATGTGTATTTGGTGTGTGTGAGGGTGGATGAGACAGGTGAGCGTGTATGTTGGTATAGATCGCCGCGCTTTGAGCCTGATTGATTTGGGGAAAGGCGCGTATATAAAATCCTGTATTATTATTATTATTTATTATTATTACCTGCAGTAGTACTGTGAGGTTATGTTGTAGTGATAAAGAAAAACTCCTGATTTTCGCTCTTTTGCGATTTAAAATGAGGCAAGTGCTTTATTTCACTCTATTTTTATAATTCGTTCGCGACAGTATTAATATACGAAACTGCAACGATTATAGATCTGGAAAAGACGGATCCATCATTATTTCTACATTGGCGTCCTTGTCTTCATTGTACTTCCGCCATGTTTCTTGTCAGTCCGACCTGCAAATTCCTGATAGTTTCGACTAAACTGAATCTTTTCGTTTGAAATTAAAACATAATTCAACTCAAAAGAACAAACGGAAACACAGTCCCAACACAGTTTTGTGTAAATAAATCAAAATTAGAGATACGAAGTTTTCAACAATGAATAGTTTACGTAAATAATGCATATAGCAACATCTTCTAAATAATACTTTTTAGTCAAATTCTGCTAACTAATGCATTATATAGGTAAACAAAAAAAATATTTAGAACCATTTACAAATAATACATTATTGAACACGATCTGTTTAAAAAAAAAAAGGCATTATATAGTTAAATCATATTTTATTTAGCAACAATGTCTTGTTTACCTATATCATGAGTTATTTACGTAAACAATGTATTATTTAGGTAAATAAGTTATTTACGGAGAAAATATATTATTGAGAGAATCCTAACATCGTTTGTAAACAAATGATCATTTAGAAAATATGCTTCTATATAAAAATTATTTAGCTGAAAGTGGTAATAAAAAAAAAAACATCGAAAAATATCGCAAATAAATATTTTACACAGGGAATTCCATACACGTACACTGTCGTGAAAATGCAATGCCTGTAGGCCTGACAACTACGATGTAGACGAAGAAGAAAAAAAAACAATTGACTTTTTTTTTTAAATGTACCATTATTGAACGGGAGGGAAGAAAACAGAAATATCCGGGAAAAAAACGTCGGTGACCTGGAAAGTCTCATACCTAAGCCACGGAAGTCCGTCCCATGAGGGTTCGTAATCCGCGACCTTCGGCATAGGAAGCCAGCTTATTATCAACTGTGCTACGACGCCATCCGTTACACAAAGTTGAATAATGAATTGTAGTGGAGTGGAATAATGAAGTACTGTAGTGGAGTGGAGCATTTGACTCTCAACCCTCGATCAGTTCCCAGGAGAATACGACGCCACTCGTTACACAAAGCTGAATAATGAATTATAGTGGAGTGGAATAATGAATGACTGTAGTGGAGTGGAGCATTTGACTCTCAACCCTCGATCAGTTCCCAAGAGAATACGGAGCAACCCCAACATTTACTTTTTTAATTTATTTCTCCCTCGTTAAAAGGAAAGAAGACAGAAAAGGAGAGAACCTACTGCAGGTTCGTGTGCCGTCACAAACCAGTCCCGTCAGGCAGGTCAGGGTTTTGCTGCACACTTGTCCCACTCGCCGTCCTGTACAATCATCATCGTCATTGTCGTTATCGTCATCATCATCATCACCATCATCATTATCATCAGGAACAGCAGCAGCCTCTCCATCAACATCGTCATCATCATCGGCATCGTCGTCGTCATTGCCATCATCATCATGAGAATCGTTGTTATCATCATCATGAACAGCAGCACCGTCGTCATCAACATCAATAGCTTTTTCCTCTTCTTCGTTAGTATCATCATCATCATCATCATCATCATCAATAACGTTTTCACGATCATGATCTTTATCTCCTTTTTTTACTTCTACCTTGTCATCACCATGATCAACATCATCATTATCATCATCATCATCATCATCATCATCATCATCCACCACTCTCATGCCCCTCATCTTTCGTCCATCCAATCCCAATCATCCTTTCTTTCTTCATCATCGTCATCGTCGTCGTCGTCATCTCACAAAACAAATCCAACTAGAAGGACAAAGCCCATATGACTCACACGCTCCTTACAAAACTCGCAACATTTAACATGAAAATAAGTGCCCAGAAGAAAAAAAAACATTAAACGGAGGATTAAAATGGAAAGTAATATCGACTTTGATCTTTCTATGCTCTTGACCTTGAGATGACTTTGAGCTCCCGGCTCCAAATACACTCATGTATGGTCAAATAAACTACAGCATAAGTTGTAAATGCCAACAAAAGTTCCCTTGGGATGACCTTGACCTTCAATGATCTTGAACTTGGGATTACCTTGACTTTGACATTACCTCTCATGCTCATTCTTGATCAAATAACCCAACGTTGCTGCATAATGTGGGTTAAATAGAGCCATTCTACTGTACAAATAGAGCCATTCTACTGTACAAATAGAGCCATTCTACTGTACAAATAGAGCCATTCTACTGTACAAATAGAGCCATTCTACTGTACAAATAGAGCCATTCTACTGTACAATTACCTACTTTTTGTATGTTTTTGCAAGGCCTAAAATGATCTTAACCTTCAAGACCAACGCAAAAATCTGGAAATTGTTTTTGGGGGATGAGTAATAGACTCAAATGGCAATGCATGTGAGTCAAAAAGCAGTGCAAGTTACCCACGGCATTTGAGATCGGCAGGATCGCAGGCGCTATCTTCCAAGCACTCTTTGTTGGACGTGCACGACCCCTCACTCCCCTTCTCTGTCAACAGATAGGGTCAAAATGAGGGTAAGGATGGAGTTAGCTTTAGGGTAGGGGGTGTTGGTGGGGAAGAGGGTGGGAGTGGGGGGCGTTGGAGTGGACGTACTAAAAAACAATACTGACCGTTCGCCAATAAATATGAATAAAGTGAGTGCATGACGCAATATGCTCTGAAAGAAACGGTGCCATTGTCGCTCCTTCTATACCAACCATACCAGCATTTCAACACAGACTGAGTGAGGTCATGGCTATGCCATCGACGATCTAATACCGCTGTGCTTTCGGGGATCCACTACCGCTGTGCTATCGGGGGTCCGCCATGTAATGACTTGTAAAGCGCCTAAATCATGACCCCAACGCGTACAAAACCAGTGAATGCTTAGCTGAAAGCAAGAGAAAAACTAGTGGCATTCAAACCTACTGCAGCTGAGGTCGTGTCCTTCAACCCAGCCATCGTCACAGAGGCAGCGAGCGCCCCCACCACCGCCAGCGGCAGAGGTTCTGCAGGATGTGTGAGGCTGGCTGCAGGCCGCACTGTCAGAACTCGCACAGTCCGACAACAGGAACGCGGGCTTTGGTGCTACGTTCAAAAATAATAAAAACAGTAAACAAATAAATAAATTCGTAAATAAGTAAATAAATAAATAAATGTATTTGCAGGACAAGAATAATATTCCTACATGTTTTTATCCCCATTCATTTTAATGTACTATTGAGTGCTCTTTGTGGTCCGTTTCACGTTTTCCTTCAGCCACCGCAACACAAGGACAGGGACGCACGACAGGATGCTAGCTGATGTGTTTTTTGGAACTGTTACTGTTTACATCAAAAGTAGCAAATAAATAAATAAATAAATAAATAAATAATAGGAAAGCTAATCAGTAATGTACAGGAAGAAGAAAAACGTACTGTAGTCTTGTACACTGCCAATAAATCATGTAGAATGCTCATACAGCGCGATAAGGGCGGTGGATTTTTGTTTTTTGTTTTTCCAGATTTTGTTCTTTCTCGAAGGTCAAAGTCGCTATTTCCAATTCTTTTTATGCAAACGTTTTGTCTCTCGAATACAATTATGTTTAAATCAAACATGGGCTGAACCGACTTTAATATCTTCTTTTGCTTGCAGATAGATCAGATCACTCGCTGTTTTGAGCTGAAGTCATTGAGCCCATTTGGGTGACGTGACAGTTATTTTGTTTTTTGGGTTTTTTTACCTCTTATAAGCTGGACTCCATCAAAGTATCGATCACATTATTATAGATAATGTTACACTGATAAGCTTAATATTTCAATATTTTGTATCGCTACTGGCAATACTGTATAATTTGCTGGCATGAAACTAATTACACATAATACAGCAAATGCTATGTAAGCCCTGGAGAAAAAAAATCACAATTGAACTGTTTTATACACTCCATTTTTTATTGTGGCATTCTTGTTTAATCCCCTTCCTCTCTTCTACCCTCTCCTCGCACACACCCCATCTCTCTCCCCCCCTCCCTCCCTCCCTTTCCTTTCTCATTCCTCGCATTCCCCAACATTACGAAAAACCAGCAATGGGAGTAAAGAGTAAACACGCTTCGGTCGCCCCCTTCTGCGGCCCAAACCAAGAAAAGCTTCACTGTGGACATACCACAAATCTTGCCTAGCTGCTGGGCTTTGCTGGTGTCACAGACGCAAGAGCCGTCATCGTAGGAGGAGTCCTCATCAATCTGGCAATAGGCTCCGGCCACGCACGACTCGTTCACCCGGCACGTGCTGTTCACTGGGATACCTGAAGCAACACACTCACACAATACCATTTGGTTTTACCTCCGCGATACGGTCAGGTCGATGCGCAACTAATCAAGTAGAATCCGGGCGATGACTCGGGTGATGAAGCGGGCTATCCCGGAGGCGATATTTATTTTCCCAACTAGAGTCAGGGTAAAACCCATGTCGGTACAATAGTACCACAACTGGTACGAACAATTATTCCACTTCCACTTTCTTTGTCCATGTGTTGCTCTTTCGTCGATGATCTTGCATGATACAATAATTTTGATTCAGTTTACTTTAGTCATGTCTGCTAGGTCGACTAAGAGGGGATTTAATTCAAACATTTAAAATTTATAATAATATGGTTGATTTAAATTGGAATCATTTTTTTTACTAAACCTGTCTGTGATATAACACGTTATCAGGAAGGAAACAATTTTAAACATCAGTTTAACAGTAACTTGAGAAAATTTTCTTTTACTAACAGAATAATTAACGATTGGAATAACCTCCCTGAAGAAATTAAAACTAAACCATGCACTGACTCTTTTAAAAATTACTTGGATACTTCACCTAAACTTAAGTTAAAGAACGGTTTTACTATTTTGATGAATAATGATTAGGCAAAATTTTTATGCATGCGACAGACCAATAAGATTTACATTTTAAAAAGATGGGACATACCAAAAGGCCTCACAGCCTATTATTGTCCCTAATACTACTACTACTACTACAAAATGTTATGTACCAATTTCGAGGGAATATATTTTTCAAATTGACTTAATTACCTAAACAAATTATTTAGCTATTAATTAATATTATTATTCTATAGTTTTAGCATTAACTATAATGTGTAATTTAAGAGAATATTATCATTTTCTTGTAGGTTGAGCGACGACAGATACACTTTTGGCATGTTATTGTTAGTACAGGACTCACAGTAGCCAGTATGCCTACGTACATGCGTCGTCTGCAATCAGCCTTGATATGAAAGTTAGCGGAGGTGACAATTTGACAAACTTTAATCTGATGCTAATAAATCGAAATGCTAATAAATATTTATTTTAAAACTTTTTTTTACATCATCCAAATTATCCAACCAGTCTCATAGCAAAAGGTTTACAAAACAGAGCACAGCGGCTGTTGTTCGGACGGCTACACTCGGAGCGTACACTCGATTCACATTTTACGGAAAGATTTAGAACTTATTTAAGAATTCGAAAATCTGTTCGTGTGTAAATTTTGATTATTTGAGTGATTTTGAATCAATCTGCTTATCTAAAGAGTTTTTTTGTCATTAATCAAACGAAAATTCCTCCAAATTTATTTTTCTGTCTTTCGATTTCTAGCCTCCAAACTACAGTGACCGCCATTAAGAAGAATCGTCGACAAAAGAGCGGAAGTGACACGTGTCGTAATACCGTACCGGTTGTAGAACTTATATACTGACTATGGCTTGTGCCTTGACTCTAGTTGGGAAAATAAATATCGCCCATCCCGGAGGGCCCTAGCTAAACTGTTCGGCTCCAAGCGGGGGGCAAAGATGGCGTCTACAAAGAGCGACTAATCATCAACAAGTATCGCAGGATAACTTTTTTACCTCTTCGCAAACAAAGAACACGTCGTCCATTTGGATGACCCGTTTTGCACTTGATTACGGATGTGGCCCCATCACTTGGCGGCTTAGCCCGGTCATGTGGCCGAGTGCTACTATAATATACCAACCAATACCTGTGCTACAATTGTACATGTACAAACCGTAACTTGTTTTACATAGCACAATTACCATCTCAAACAAACTGCTCAAATCACAGCGCTCCCCTAAACGTGGATCGAACTCAAGCTAGCTGTGCGAACACTCAAGACGTCAACTTGCTGTATCCTGGGCCCCGATTAAAATCCCAAAACATCGTTCAGGAAGTAAATTATTGTAGAAATAAGGTAGACTTACGACAGACATCCGTTTTATCACACACTAGGTCATCTCTGCACTTGTCACGGTGCCCCGTGCAGTTGGCGTACAGTCCTAATACTGCAACACCAACCACGCCAACACTAGCAAACATAGGCCCTATCCTAATCATCATCATCATCATCGTCACCGTCACCATCATTATCATCATCTTTTTCATTTCTTCATTTCCTCCTCCTCACAGTCCTAGAACTGCAACATCAACCACACCAACACTAGCAAACATAGGGCCGTCTTCATCATCATCATCATCATCATCATCATCATCATCATCATCATCATCATCATCATCATCATCATCATTATTACATCAATCAGTCCATCAATATCATTATCATCATAGTCGTTGTCATTGTCATTATCATCGTCGTCGTCGACATCATCATGGCGTAAAGTCCTAGAACTGCCACATCAACAACGCTAGCAAGTCAAGTCAAGTCAAAAGTCAAAAGCGCTTTATTCCATAAAACCCCTTGGGGCACGTGGATACAACGAAAATAAATAAAAATAAACATACATGTAAAATAACCATAAAAATCATAAAATACAATATAAAATACATATGTACATATATTACAAAAAATAAAAGTTAATCTTTCACACTCGCGTTCTAAGAGACATAATAAACATTTACAAAATACACATTCATTATTATCACAAAACACAAGCATACTACATAAAACTTATGTCCACACAGACTGATCACAAATCGCACGCACTCTCTCGCAAGATTGGGTGATAAAGAAGGGGAGAAGGGAGGGGGTACACACTGGTATTTAGTATTCATATTGTCATTATTGAAAAAAAATCCCTATTATTACTATCATTAATATTACAAATCAATAGCAAACATAGGATCCGCATCACCATAATCATCACTATCATCATCATTACCCTTATCATCCTCGCCATCGTCATCAATCATCATCCACATTCCTTTCTTCCTTATCATCTTGTTGTTATCGTCGTCGTCATTATCCTCCACCACCATCATCATCGTTGTTGTCATCAGCATTATCATCCTCCACCATCATCATCTTCTCTTTCTCTAATTCTTTTCCTCCTTCTGCCAGCCTTTTTCTTCAGTTTTTTTTAGCTACTTTTTTTCGAGCATCAAGCTGGTAGTCTGGCCTGGCCTCTCTGTCTCTCTCTTTCTCTCTCTCTGTCTCTCTCTTTCTCTGTCTCTGTCTCTCTCTTTCTCTCTCTCCCTGCACCTTTTTGAGCCACAATCCATAATCTGTTTTCAAGCACATCCTCCCGGCAAGAGTTAGGGTAAAGGTCAGGATATAGCCCAGGCTACAGATGCTTGAGATTCAAGCTCAGCCTGCCAAGCCAAGCTACCAGCTTGTAGCTCGAAAAAAATTGGCTCAATAACCTGCTCTCTCAGCTACATCAGTAACGCACACTCACTGCATTTTTGAGACCTGGCGTCGTCGCATTCCGAGCCTAATGCACAAAAGCTTTTCCGAGTTGGATTTGAGCACAGCTCTGCATAAGGCACTCCTGCATCATCACCATCATCATTGCTAGTTAGTTATTCATTGCTTACTGGGTCCAGCGGACTGCAAAGAGCCGAATCAGGACCACAAAGTCAGGACCACAACTTGGCTGAAAAATTACTCACCCCTGATCCGTATAAAAGATCTGCTGAAACAACCCTAGTGGTAACACTGAAGCCATTCCACCAGCTGGTCACTTTACAATAAAGGCATCCCACGCAGGGGACGCTGAGGCTATAATCTAATTTATCGAACCCCCGTTTACAAAAACAAAATAGAATATAAACATCATTATTAAAGATCAACAAAACACATACATATAAAATCTCTACATTGCTAAATAATATTATCATAAGAAAACCTAGTGATCATTTGGCAGAAAGCGTCCAATATTCTCAAGCTGACCCAACAGACCTCATACACAAATGAGAAGTTTGGGAAGAGTTTTCAAGAAAAAAAGGTAGGTGACTAGTCTAGCTAAGAAGATAGTATAGCAGATTGATAGAACGTGTTAGGAATGAGAAAGAAAAAAGGAGAAAGACACCGACAGTGGGAATTTAAAGCACTAAATTTCCAGAAAGTGGGGATACTATTTATACACATAACCCCCGGCACGCTCTCGGGGGATAATAATAATAATAATAATAATAATAATAATAATAATAATAATAATAATAATAATAATAATAATAATAATAATAATAATAATAATAATAATAATAATAATAATAATAATAATCTTATTCTTCTCATCATCATTATTATTATTATTATTATTATTATTATTATTATTATAGGTTATAAAGCTTTTACAAGCTCAAAAACTGCTCAAGCCGCTGGCCGAAGACGCTCACAGCATAACTGCAGCTTTATAAGCTTAGCAGCCCCGGTGTAGCAGGCCAGATCATACCCCGCCTCAAGTATACCCAGGGTATAAACTGGCCTAGCCCAAACTATGCCCCCGTATAAACTGGCCTAGCCCAGACTATACCCCTGGGTATTATCTGGCCTAGGCTCGTTTAACCCTCTCCTGCCCATTATAACCCCCCCCCCCCCCCCCCACTACGGAAGACCTTATCCTTCACGTTACTCTTTAATTTATGTGTTGTAATTGTTCTGATGCACTCAGATAGATAGATAGACAAACAGACGGATAGATAGATAGATGGATGGATGGATAGATAGATAGATAGATAGATAGATAGATAGATAGATAGATAGATAGATAGATAGATAGATAGATAGATAGATAGATAGATAGATAGATAGATAGATAGATAGATAGATAGATAGATAGATAGATAGATAGATAGATAGATAGATAGATAGATAGATAGATAGATAGATAGATAGATAGATAGATAGATAGATAGATAGATAGATAGATAGATAGATAGATAGATAGATAGATAGATAGATAGATAGATAGATAGATAGATAGATAGATAGATAGATAGATAGGGTTAGGGTTAGGGTTAGGGTTGGGGTTAGGGTTTTTTAGTTTTTTTTTGTTTGTTTGTTTTTTACACGCAAGATAAAGGCTGTTAGCTGAGTTCAATCAGTTGTTGTTTTTTTGTTGTTGTTTTTTTACACGCAAGCAAAAGGCTGTTACCTGAGAGTTGGTCACGCAAACGGTCATGTACAACAAACCCATGAGTTAAATCTCTTTAGGTGGGGGTATATTCCGGGCGCGAGGGGTATGACCTGGCCTAGGCTGATCTATACCCAGGGGGTTAAACCCGCCTAGGCTACATTATACCCAGGGTATAAAGTAGCCAGGGGTATATTCCGGCCTGTTACACCGGCAGAGCACAAGCCTGGGGGACCGGTATGGGGGAGAAGAGACTTCGTGCTGGTCTGGCGTATCTATTATGTATCTCAAACACTCATCTGGCCAGGACAACAACCGCAGGATCTTGAAAGTCCATGCGATGGAATGCGTGCGTGCACAGGCTAGACCTCGGTTCATCCGAAGGAGTACAACATGAAATTATCCTCACGTAATAATACAGAATCAGAAATTCTCAACGCAACATATACAGTCGATGACAGATTAACATAAGGCGAAAGAAGTAGAAGAAGAAGAAGAAGAAGAAGAAGAAGAAGAAGAAGAAGAAGAAGAAGAAGAAGAAAGAAAGAAGAAAGAAAGAAAGAAAGAAAGAAAGAAAGAAAGAAAGAAAGAAAGAAAGAAAGAAAGAAAGAAGAAGAAACGAAAAAACAAAAAAAGAACTAACACAATTTGTTTAAAGAAAGAAAGAAGGAAAGAAAGAAAGAAAGAAAGAAAGAAAGAAAGAAAGAATAGTCAAAAAGAAAGAAGTAAAAATATAAAAACTAGAGAAAGACTGAGGAGCACAAGATGAAGAAGAAAGAAAAGAAAAGCCTACACAGCGGATCTTCAATGGCTGCATCTTATCTATCGGTACCGCTGCGCTATCGAGAATCCGCTATTTATATTGGCTTCACATTGCAATTCCCCAGAGAGTAGCCTGGAGACTGTGCCAGGGAGACAAAAGTCAGTCCAGCACAGTCTGAGCTTCTGCATTCACCATTCGCAGAGGTGTTGGCCAAATCTTCTGCCGACCTGCATCTTCCACTGCGGCCGACCTGCATCTTCCACTGCGGCGGTCTAAGCCTAACCAACCTGCATTTACCACTGCGGCAGTCAGCTGACCAGCATCTTCCACTGCGGCAGTCAGCCGACCAGCATTTTCCACTCCGACGGTCAGCCGACCAGCATCTTACACTGCGACGGTCAGCTGACCAGCATCTTACACTGCGACGGTCAGCTGACCAGCATCTTACACTGCGGCGGTCAGCTGACCAGCATCTTCCACTGCGGCGGTCAGCTGACCAGCATCTTACACTGCGACGGTCAGCTGACCAGCATCTTACACTGCGGCGGTCAGCTGACCAGCATCTTCCACTGCGGCGGTCAGCTGACCAGCATCTTCCACTGCGGCAGTCTCCAAGCCAGACTTTAGCTCACACCTGCTCCTAGGAAGCATTCAGACCCCATCTGCAGTTGCTATGGGATTCCAGGGGTTGCAGTTGCTCTGGCGATTGGAGACTCGCTGCTTGCTTTGGCGACCTGGGAGTTCCTGCTTCTCCGGCGGACTGGGGTGATCCCGAACCGATACTCGACATCACCTTTCAAGCTCCATTTTCTTACCTGTGGGCTCCATGGATTGGGCACCGGAAGCGAATCGACAAAGGATACTGTGCCGTTTGCTCTACCCCATGGCTGCTTATCATCAATCTCTACTACCAGACGGTGCTGGCGTCCGCCTTCATTGCGCGACATCTTCGTCTCTCCTGTGGTTCATCGCCACACCTCTTCACAAGCCTTAGACGAGACGACCCACCTACCCCACCTTTGCACGTCAATGCCGACTCGTGCGCACACCTCCTGAGGGTTTACATCATGACCTTCATCCACCCTGACATCTTAACATACTAACTTCCTATCTTCATCCACCCTGACATCTTAAGATATAACTTCCTATCTCCGTTCCTTATACGCTAACGTGTCCAGGGACGATCACTCTATGAAACGAACGAACGAACGCAATCCCCTTGTGGTGGAACTCACTGCACACATTGTCGTTGTCGCAGAAGGCTCCCGAAGCACATTTGCTAACTGAAGCCTCGCCACTCCCGGCGGCTTCGTAACAACGCTGACCCACCTCAGGCTCTGGAAACGAATAACACAACCCACCATCATTAGTCACCATTTTGTCAAGACTTTTGGGAATTTGGAAACTTTTCGAATTTGGTTGCCGTTACCTTTTGGGAGGGAAGGGGGGGGGGATTTTATTTGTCACCCCATGCAGACTGCGAAAGCATTGCAGCCGCAAGAGCAACGCCACTAAGTGGACAGGGGAGAGAAGTGGGGTGGGCGTGGGGAGGTGATGGTGGGAGAGGTGGAAGGGGAGGGGGGAACAGGACCGACAGTAGTGCATGCTGGGTGTATAGTTGCTTCTGGCACTCACCTGTCTAGGACTTGAGCGCCAGGATCTTTAAAAGTCCGTGCAATGGAGAAGCTTAAAGTTGAACATCTCATATTTTCATGCAAGAGCTCTATAAAGACGAGGCATCAAGTCGCCATCTCAATGTACGGTGGAACACACGCGTACGCACACCGACTGTCCCCGCCACTGGGTTTTGTAGCAGTGCGTTTTGTTGTAACCTTTTCATTTTTTTGGTAAATCTGTCATAATTTCCCCTGACTATATTTTAGAAAAGGTTAGCATTACCGAACATTACATGATCCTGTAGGAAAAAAAACATTACAACTCAAGTATTCCCAATGAACATTTCTACAACTCAAGTATTCCCAATAAACATTTCCCGTCAAGAGGTCGAAACAGATGTCCCACACTTTGTTCTCGACCCACAGTGGGCCTCAAAGTATTCCAGAAAGACAGTCGCCTGACCATCTTATAAGGCAGTGTGTAACTGTCAACGTCGACGAGAAATCTTCATTGCATGGACACCCTTGAGTTATAGTACATTGTTTTTCTGCATGACTATAGTTTAGATCTAAATACACAAAGAATATAATAGAGCCTAGATTTAAATACACAAAGAATATCAAATATTCTAGATCAACACAAAGAACATCATATATTCTAGATCTAAATGCACAAAGATGATATATTTCACCTTTCAATGCTGAAAGAATATTAAATATTCTAGATCTGAATGCCCAAAGAATATTAATATTCTAGATCTAAATACACAAAGAATATAACATATTATAGATCTAAATATACAAAAAATATAATATATTGTAGATCTAAATACACAAAAAATATATTCTAGATCTAAATACGCAAATAATATAAAATATATTAGATCTAAATACACAAAGAATATAAAATATTTTTAGTGTATCTAGATCTAGACTATATCATGTAGAAAAAATGAAAGACAAGGCAAGACAAGACGAGACCAGACAAGACTTACTACAGCTTATATCGGAAACCTGTAGAGCAGTGTTCTCGGAACAGACACAAATATCTGTCGTGGTGTTGCAAGCGGCTAGTCTGTCACGGCAACTGTAAGTGCAAACACAAAACCTTTTTTAAAAAATGAAAATGCCAATCAAAAATCAAAACACGATAGCAATCCATTAAAATGTATTTTCAAACACCCACGTACATAATCGACCAACAAGCATTTTCAAAAATGTGTCACCTTGGTGGCGATGCTGTGACTCGGCTTTACGAATACGAAAACGACAGCTTTATGATCTCATTGAGAAATAACATCTAAAATGAAAACATGGAATTATGGGCCACGTTATAATATTTTTTAAAGCGGTTCAGCTAACTTTAAAAAGAAGAGGGAGAGAGAGAAAGAGAGAGAGAGAGAGAGAGAGAGAGAGAGAGAGAGAGAGAGAGAGAGAGAGAGAGAGAGAGAGAGAGAGAGAGAGAGAGAGAGAGAGAGAGAGAGAGAGAGAAGAAAAAAATGGAGAGAAGAAAAAGAGAGAGAGAATTGATTGATTGATTGATTGATTGATTGATTGTTGCTTTAGGTCCAGCGGACTCTTCCGAGCCAAATCAGGACCGGACAACCCCCAATCCGCATAAAAGATCTGCCGAAACAACCCTAGTGGGAAAATTGAATGCCCTCCACCGGCCAGTCACTTTACAATAAAGACATCCCACGCAGGGGACGGCTGAGGCTTTACCCCAACTACTCGAACCGCCGATTACAAAAACAAAATAGAATACAAACATCATTATAAATCATCAACAAAACACATACATATAAAATGCCTATAGTGCTAAATAATAACATCATAGGAAGCCCTAGTGACCACCCGGCAGAAAGCATCCAACACTCCCAAGCTGATCCAACAGACCCCATACACAAACAAGGAGTCTTGTCCAGGAAGAGTTTTCAAAAAAAAAGGTAGGTCATTGATCTAGCGAAGAAGAAGATAGTATAGCAGAGTGATAGGACAGAGCAGGAATGGGAAAGAGCAAATGAGGAAGACAGCGACAGTGGGAATTTAAAGCACTAAGTTTCCAGAAAGTGGGGATACTATTTATACTGAAACCCCCGGCACTCCAACGGGGGTACTGTTGCCGCAGTAAATCAGTCATGCCTACAAAGGCAAGACAGGTTTTTAACGGGGGCTTTCACTTTTCCCTTTATAGGTTAGAACAATCTACAGTGGCAAGATTGCTCATGACCCCAAGGGGTAAAAGAGAGAGAGAAAGGAAGAGAGAGGGAGAGAAAGGAAGAGAAAGAGAGAGAGAGTGAGAGAGAGAGAGAGAGAGAGAGAGAGAGAGAGAGAGAGAGAGAGAGAGAGAGAGAGAGAGAGAGAGAGAGAGAGAGAGAGAAGAAAAAAATAAAGAAGCACAAAATGGGTTTACAAAATAATGAAGTACAGCGACTTTGGCTTTTGAAAAAATACCAAATACACGTCAACTACTGCAGGGAAAAAAGCCAAACTCACGGCGGTGTGGCGCCTTGCTTGCAAGGGCCTCCTATTTCACCTGGAATGGGCGCTGAAACAGTAACAGTAACAGCAAGATAGCAACAAGTCAAGTCAAGCAAAGTAAAAACAAATACAGCGAATAATAAAGAAATATGTTAGAAATGTTGGGAACTGGTTTTCAATTTCGACGTTAAAGTGGAAAATGTGGCGTTGACTTAGAACCTTTATTTATGTTGGAAAATCTGTTTCTCACGCTGTTCTTGTGTGTGAACGTAGGAGCATAAAACAAGTAGAATGGATCCTCGTCAAGATACCGGAAGCAGTCGGGCTGTCATACGTATCTAGAATAATATAGGACTGGACGCTTTCTGCAAATGGTCAATATGGCTTCCTATGATTATTAAGCATGTAGGCATTTTATATGTCTATGTTTTGTTGATATTTTATAATGATTATTGCCAAGATGATACAACAGACCTCACACACAAATGGGGAGTTTTGTCCTGGAAGAGTTTTCAAGAAAAAAGGTAGGTGACTGGTCTATCGAAGAAGAAGATAGTATAGTATATTGATAGAACAGAGTAGGAATGAGACAGAACAAATGAGAAAGACAGCGGCAGGGGTAATTTAAAGCGCTAAATTTCCAGAAAGTGGGAAACTATTTATACAGAAACCCCCGTCACCTCCAAGGAGGGGTCCTAGGGTCGGGATCTGAGGACCTCGAAAAAAAGGTTCCGTGTATTAAAAGGTACAGGTGTTCCCGAAACCTTTCAGTTCATGGGGAGAGAGGTATTTGGGCATTCACACATAAAGACAGCAAAAAACAAAAATAAGGGTCTACCACAGTCGGCAGGTTTAGTGACAGTGGGCAGGCACACGCAGGTGCCGGACTCGTCACACCTGGCTCCTGACCGGCACCACTCAGGATCGCCCAAACACGGGCTGCCTTTGTTCAGTCCTGCCAAAACACAGCGGGGCAATTACAACCATAATGCAAGTGATAAAAAGAAGGTATCACTGTCGTCGTCATCATCATCCTCGTCGTCATCATCATCTACCATCATCATTATCTTTCGAAGAGAAAGGGTGGGTTTGAGGTTTAAGTAAGGGGGGAGAACTTTTGAAAGGGACCCCTACCAACAAAACAACAACTTACTGCAATAGCCACTGTCGCAGGTGAGACCACTTCCACATTCGTCTGGAGCGTGGCATTCCGTCTTTAGGGTTTTCTCTGGTACACAGCACCCAAGATTATAATATAACGGCATTTCGTACTTTCTGCTGGATGTGATAGGATGCAATTTTGTTGTGAGAAGTAATAGGACCAAGTTCTAAGTTCAAAGTTCAAGATCATAATATAACGGCATTTTGTACCTTCTGCTGGATGTGATAGGATGCAATTATGTTGTAAGAAATAATAGGACCAAGTTCTAAGTTCAAAGTTCAAGATCATAATATAACGGCATTTTGTACCTTCTGCTGGATGTGATAGGATGCAATTATGTTGTAAGAAATAATAGGACCAAGTTCTAAGTTCAAAGTTCAAGATCATAATATAACGGCATTTTGTACCTTCTGCTTTTTATGATGCAATTATGTTGTGAGAAATAAAAGCACATATAACGGCATTTCGTGCAAAAAGGGCCGTTGCAGCATCAAAAAGGCATCAAAAAGGCTGCCTGCTGTGTACACAATAATACAGCGGAACATTGAGAATATGTCGTAGAAAGAGTGTACGTTTCCAAAACACTGGTTAATAATTACATTTCAAATTCAAATTGAATTTCTTTTTTGTTGTTGTTTGTTGTTCAAGGTTCTTGCCACAAGGGGCTTTTAGCGCAAAACCAAAATAAACAAATTTTTAAAATGAACAATGATGGTTACCTATATCAAATCACAAAGTAACAAAATGCACACAACAAAAGTTGCGTTCACACAATTCCAATTCTACACAACAGAGTAATTGATTTAAAAGGAAAAGAAGCAATTTACATACGCGGATAGTCCACATATTAAAGACAATTTTAAATGTAATGCATCGATACGGAGTGCTATGGTGAGTGAACATCGATAGGGAGTGCTATGGTGAGTGAACATCGATAGGGAGTGCTATGGTGAGTGAACATCGATACGGAGTGCTATGGTGAGTGAACATCAATACGGAGTGCTATGGTCAATGAACATCGATAGGGGGTGCTATGGTGAGTGAACATCGATACGGAGTGCTATGGTGAGTGAACATCGATACGGAATGCTATGGTCAATGAACATCGATAGGGAGTGCTATGGTGAGTGAACATCTATACGGAGTGCTATGGTGAGTGAACATCGATACGAAGTGCTATGGTGAGTGAACATCGATACGAAGTGCTATGGTGAGTGAACATCGATACGGAGTGCTATGGTGAGTGAACATCGATACGGAGTGCTATGGTGAGTGAACATCGATACGGAGTGCTATGGTGAGTGAACATCGATACGGAGTGCTATGGTCAATGAACATCGATACGGAGTGCTATGGTGAGTGAACATCGATACGGAGTGCTATGGTGAGTGAACATCGATAGGGAGTGCTATGGTGAGTGAACATCGATAGGGGGTGCTATGGTGAGTGAACATCGATAGGGAGTGCTATGGTGAGTGAACATCGATAGGGAGTGCTATGGTGAGTGAACATCGATAGGGAGTGCTATGGTGAGTGAACATCGATAGGGGGTGCTATGGTGAGTGAACATCGATACGAAGTGCTATGGTGAGTGAACATCGATACGGAGTGCTATGGTGAGTGAACATCGATACGGAGTGCTATGGTGAGTGAACATCGATACGGAGTGCTATGGTGAGTGAACATCGATACGGAGTGCTATGGTCAATGAACATCGATACGGAGTGCTATGGTGAGTGAACATCGATACGGAGTGCTATGGTGAGTGAACATCGATAGGGAGTGCTATGGTGAGTGAACATCGATAGGGAGTGCTATGGTGAGTGAACATCGATACGGAGTGCTATGGTGAGTGAACATCGATACGGAGTGCTATGGTGAGTGAACATCGATACGGAGTGCTATGGTGAGTGAACATCGATACGGAGTGCTATGGTCAATGAACATCGATACGGAGTGCTATGGTGAATGAACATCGATACGGAGTGCTATGGTGCGTGAACATCGATAGGGGGTGCTATGGTGAATGAACATCGATACGAAGTGCTATGGTGAGTGAACATCGATACGGAGTGCTATGGTGAGTGAACATCGATACGGAGTGCTATGGTGAGTGAACATCGATACGGAGTGCTATGGTGAGTGAACATTGATACGGAGTGCTATGGTGAGTGAACATCGATACGGAGTGCTATGGTGAGTGAACATCGATACGGAGTGCTATGGTGAGTGAACATCGATACGGAGTGCTATGGTGAGTGAACATCGATAGGGAGTGCTATGGTGAGTGAACATCGATACGGAGTGCTATGGTGAGTGAAGTATTGAACCATGACTTAATAATAACTGGCATCATTGTTTTCTTTTCCGTGTTGAGCACGTGTTCATTAAATTATTCCATTTATATACGTCTGGGTGATGGTAATAATATTTATTATTACTTGGGTGAGCATTATAATATTTACTATTATTTTAGGTGATAATAATAAATGTAATACTATTTTTTATTATTTGGGCGAGGGTTATAAATTTTTAAATTTATTATTTGGGTGAGGATCATAATATTAGGTTGGTAGCAAAACCATTCGGTACTCAAAGATAATAATAGCGGTAACCTATAAGAAATAACTATAAGTTATGAAGAACACGAGAGTTAACGTTTCCTTTTTCTACAACGAGAGTATGTTATTCTTGTACGTGTACATTCCTTCCCTCCCCCTCCCTCCCTGCAACTTACTGCATCGCCATGGTCGGGTAGGAGAGCGTAAGCACTGGGTGGATTTCTCACACGCGTTCTCGTTCCCTTCACACACTTCGTGCAGTTTCAATTCTTCACACACATCACACAACAATGCAAGCTAGCCTTTAAATAACATTCCACAGAAAGAGATTTAAAAAGAAGATAAAAGAAGGAGAAAGAAGACAAAGCAGAAAAAGAAGACAAAGAACGTAAAGAAGTAGAAGGAGGAGGAGAAGAAGAAGAAGAAGAAGAAGAAGAAGAAGAAGAAGAAGAAGAAGAAGAAGAAGAAGAAGAAGAAGAAGAAGAAGAAAAGAGGAGGAGGAGGAGGATGAGGAGGAGGATGTCTTGTACCGCGTAGGTCTACACAATAAACAGTTCATGCTCAATGCGCTTAGAAAAAAAAAGTGATGATGGTCATCAGATGCTGAAAAGATCTATACCCTATACAATATAGTTCACTGCGACAGATGACAGACTACTGATGAGCATTACAGAAGTAAGTCTTGAAGGCTGAAAAGGATAAAGTAAATAACACCCTGCAGACTAAAAATATTCTACATCCATGTTGTGTTCTAACAATATATATATATATATAAAAATTCATTAAAAAAATTGTAATCCAGAGCTCCAAGTCAACAAACAATAATCATAACGGAATCTCTATTTTCGCCCAGGTGAACGATTAGAATCAAAGCCACAAAATTCAAAAGTAACCAAATTATTATGCCTTAGGATAATCAGACAACCAGACAACTCGGTACACTCCTGGAAAAACCGGGTATTGAGAGAGAAAGGGGGAAAGGGATCCAACGCTATCTGGGTGTATTTGTGCCGTTCACCCGTCAAGCACCTTAGTGTCAGGATCGTTCATGCTCCTGCGATATTGGAATGGGAGTTTCTAGATCATCGACGACTTACTGCATGTCCCCTGTGGATCGTCCAAGGTGCTCTGACACGTGGTGTTGGCCACACAGTCATTGTCCACCACGCAGGGAACACCGATGTCCGACACTGGACACACACAGACGACCAGAACGTTAAAATGGCTACTTACTGTAATCGACGAAGGCATAGCACCTTTATGCCGCCTCAGAATAACTGAATGCTCTAGATGTTGTTATTACGTGAAACCACTTTAGGAATAACTTTATATTTGTTTGTTGTTGTAGTTGTTGTTGCTGTTATCACTGCTCATTAATATTGCACAACAAATACAAGTCAGCGGACAGATAGCACGCACTTGGAACAAAACAAGTTAAAAGGTTAGTATCATGTCTTGTCGTATAGTAGACTCGTAATCTTTGTACAACAATCCCCCTATACCATCGTGACGCCCCAGCGGCGCATTAAAGCTTCTGACAGGTAATGGCCTGTCTTCCCGTTTGGACAAAAAAAAAAAAAGTTCAGGAACCTAGGTTCGGGTTAGTTAGTTATTCATTGCCTACAGGGCCCAGCGGACTGCAAAGAGCCGAATCAGGACCACAAGATCAAGACCACAACTTGGTTGAAAGAGGACTCACCACTGATCCGCATAAAAGATCTGCTAAAACAACGCTAGTGGCAACACTGAAGGCACTCCACCTTCAATAAAGGCATCCCACGCAGGGGACGCTGAGGCTATACTCTAATTTATTGAACCCCCGTTTACAAAAACAAAATAGAATATAAACATTATTATAAAATATCAACAAAACGCATACATATAAAATGCCTATAATGCTAAATAATAATATCATAGGAAGCCTTAGTGACCATTTGCCAGAAAGCGTCCAATATTCCCCAGCTGATACAACAGACCTCATACACAAATGAGGAGTTTTGGAAGAGTTTTCCAAAACAAAAAAAGGTAGTTTAGTGGTCTAGCGAAAAAGATAGTATAGTGGATTACATTACATTACATGGTTATTGCTTTAGGTCCAGCGGACTCTTCCGAGCCAAATCAGGACCAGAGAAGTAAAAGAGGACTCACCCCTGATCCGCATAAAAGATCTGCCGAAACAACCTTAGTGATAACACTGAAGGCACTCCACGAGCTGTCCACTTTACAATAAAGACATCCCACGCAGGGGACGCTGAGGCTATACTCTAATTTATCGAACCCCCGTTTACAAAAAACAAAATAGAATAGGCTTACAAACATCATTATAAATTATCAACAAAACACATAGATATAAAATGCCTACATTGCTAAATAATAACATCTTAGGAAGCCCCAGTGACCATTTCGCAGAAAGCGTCCAATATTCCCAAGCTGATCCAAAAGACCTCACACACAAATGAGGAGTATTGTCCCGGAAGAGTTTTCAAGAAAAAAGTTAGGTGACTGGTCTAGCGAAGAAGGAGGTAGTATAGTAGATTGATAGAACAGAGTAGGAATGAGAAAGAACAAAGGAGAAAGACACCCGGAATTTAAAGCACTACATTTCCAGAAAGTGGGGATACTATTTATACTGAAACCCCCGGCACCCCCACGGGGGAAGTATAGTGGATTGATAGAACAGAGTAGGAATGAATAAGAACAAAGGAGAAATACAGCGACAGTGGGAACTGAAAGCACTAAATTTCCAGGAATTGGGGATATTATTTATACAGAAACCCCGGGCACTCCCACGGAGGGGTCCTAGGGTCGGGATCTGAGGACCTCGAAAAAAAAAAGTTCGTGTATTAAAAGGTACAGGTGTTCCCGAAACCTCTCAGTTCTTGGGGACAGAGGCATTTGAGACCTCTCTTTTTTTCTAGGTCAGCTTTATGAGGGTGCTGCCTATCTCCTCTCGTTCGCTGCTTGACCTTCCCCGGTTCCAAACAGATCCAGGTACCCGATGGACTGGGGTGTGAGGTACGCTTGTTTCAGTCTTTTGTTTCTGTGTCGTTTGGTAGTTTTGCCTTCAAAATGCGATCACCCATCCAAGTACTAACCCTTCCCGACGTTGCTTGACGTGAAACATTGCTAGCCTGTGCCCAGACCACTGCACTAGTGCGACACTCAACCTTCTAATAGTTCTTGCACCCAAATACCAAGGAAACAGCTCTGGGCGGTTTGCAAGCATGATGCGCCAGAGTTGTCTAACGTTATTTTGCAAACGAACATAGTTTCTCGACTACCATTTCTGCTCTGTCCTCCATCAAACCTTCCATATCAACCCAAGGTTGATTTCAGTTGCAATCCTAGCTAGTTCCACTGGTTCGGCCTTGCACTGCCAGGCAAACCCCACCCCCATTTCCCGAAGAAAAAGCTTGCAGCTCCGGGGTAGGGAAGCTTTCATAGTGTTCTGAGACAAGATGTCCTCCCGGATAACTCTAGGTAACTCAAAACAAAACAAGAAGACGAGTTACCTCCCATTTCCGAAGACTGTCTACTAAAGACAGGCCATAGCAAACAGACTGTACACCACCACAACAGGTGTGTCGGGGTGACCCTAGCAGTTCATGGCGTGAGGGAGTCGCGCTTCGTGCAGTAAGTGGGAATCTCGGATGACTTCTGAGTTAGATCTTTACACCACCTATCTGAGTGATAGATGTGTGTTTGTGGGGGTATGAGAAAGTGCGCGAAATATGTGAGCGTGTATGTTAGTACTTACAGATCGCCGCGCTTTGAGGCTGATTGGTGATTTTGAGGAAAAAACGCGTACGTAGCATCCGTTATTATTATTATTATTATTATTATTATTATTATTATTATTATTATTATTATTATCATTATTGTTATCCACTTATCTCCCAGTTCCTTGAACAGCTCTTTGCACTGGCCACAATAAGAACAATTAATTTTTACTTTGACTGACAGCAAGTGTCATCCTCAGTAACAAGTCGTCTGCCACACTGGTGTCCACGCTGGCAAGGATCAGGCACTCCTGGCGTGCAGAATGCTCCGTTCTTCACTCCTGAAAAAAGCAGGACATTTAGACTGCCTAACTAAATCAACCGTCTTTCTAATCCCTCAGCCTGGCAGGACTGTCGGGCAGACATGAAAGCCGAGGAGGGATGCTTCCGCGGAGAGTTCTCGCCATTTCAGTCTGCTGCTGTTGCTAACTGAACAGTAGGAACGGTACAATAGGCTAACTCACACAATGAAGACTACCATTTTTTTAAAACAAAACACAAAACAACTCCAGTTAAGGTGGCTGTGCGGTTTTTAAAGCAACTCTGACCTAAACCGTGAGCTCGACCTTAACAAAATAAATTCTAGTGAAAAATAGTCAAATTAGTCTCTATTTTTGGGAAAATATCGAAGTTTCTAACTTTAGAAAATACAAACACTCACAAGAAGAAGAAGAAGAAGAAGAAGAAGAAGAAGAAGAAGAAGAAGAAGAAGAAGAAGAAGATGATGATGATGATGATGATGATGATGATGATGATGATGATGATGATGATGAAGGAGAAGAAGGAGGAGGAGGAGGAGGCTGACTAATACGCACTACAAATGCTTGTTCCCTTTTCATCAGCAAAGCACTCCAGGCCCAGACTGGGGTCGCAGGGCTCCGTGGGTGAGCACAGGCCGTCCAGGGGTATGAACTCGCTGCAGGTGCCGCGGCTTGTGCACAGCAAGGTCTCCATGCAAAACTCTCGTTTGTCGCCCGTACAATTCGCGCCTTTCGGAAGCACTTCAACCACAGACATTAAACACAAGCTTCCAGAGTTCACAGGCGCTTGTATCTGGACACGCGAGGCTCTATGCCTGTGACGCGTCTCCTTTTGTTTAGCTATAATACGATAACCAAAGGGAGACGCGTCACAGGCATAGGCTCTCTCGCGTGTCCAGATAAGCGCCTGCGTTCCAGTTACAGCCCTCTGCCCAGACGACTGAGCACAACCATGGACGATGGAGAAGAGGCGACCTAGTGCTTGCTAGTGACGACTGAGCACAACCATGGACGATGGGGAAGAGGCGACCTAGTGCTTGCTAGTGACGACTGAGCACAACCATGGACGATGGGGAAGAGGCGACCTAGTGCTTGCTAGTGACGACTGAGCACAACCATGGACGATGGAGAAGAGGCGACCTAGTGCTTGCTAGTGACGACTGAGCACAACCATGGACGATGGGGAAGAGGCGACCTAGTGCTTGCTAGTGACGACTGAGCACAACCATGGACGATGGGGAAGAGGCGACCTAGTGCTTGCTAGTGACGACTGAGCACAACCATGGACGATGGGGAAGAGGCGACCTAGTGCTTGCTAGTGACGACTGAGCACAACCATGGACGATGGGGAAGAGGCGACCTAGTGCTTGCTAGGTGTATTTGTGTAGCTGGCACTCATCCGTATAGCGCATGAGCGTCAGGATCTCTTAAAATCCGTACGATGGAATGCGTGCGTGCACAAACTAGACCACGGTTTATGTATTGTCTTCCGTCAGTTATCTTCGCTAGGTTTAAAAAGCGAGAGCACGTTTTTTTGTTTTTGTTGACTCAACCTGCCCCCGTTTCCCTCTATATAACATTACATTACATGATTATTGCATTAGGTCCAGCGGACTCTTCCGAGCCACATCAGGACCAGGCAACCCCTGATCCGCATAAAAGATCTGCTGAAACAACCCTAGTGGTAAAACTGAAGGCACTCCACCAGCCAGTCACTTTACAATAAAGACATTCCACGCAGGGGACGCTGAGGCTATACTCTAATTTATCGAACCCTCGTTTACAAAAAATAAAATAGAATACAAACATCATTATAAATTATCAACAAAACGTATACATATAAAATGCCTACACTGCTAAATAATACCATTATAGGAAGCCCTAGTGACCACCTGGCAGAAAGCGTCCAATATTCCCAAGCTGATCCAACAGACCTTACACACAAATAAGGAGTTTTGTTCCGGAAGAGTTTCCAAGAAAAAAGGTAGGTGACTGGTCTAGCAAAGAAGAAGATAGTATATCAGATTGATAGAACAGAGCAGGAATGAGAAAGAGCAAATGAGAAAGACAGCGACAGAAAGTGGGGATACTATTTATACTGAAACCCCCGGCACCCCAGCGGGGGATCCCTCTATATGAATTCTCCATGAAAGAAACCTTTGGGTTCATAACCAGCGTGACCTGATACTTCAGATGAGGTTAGAACCCAGCGTGACCTGATACTTCAGATGAGATTATTATTATTATTATTATTTATTTTATTATTTTTTTTAAGTGAAAACTTACAGCAGGTGTTGGACCTATTGGTACACACGAAGTCGGGGGCACACTTGTCAACGTTACCTAGACAGCTACTGCCTGGGAGTAAGTCTGCTCACAAAACGAAAATAATAGTGAAACGCACACAGTGCCAGGCAAACTGGAAAACGATGCTTAACGTCCTATTGCATGAGCGTTAAGGACGATCACCACGTCGCCACCCTGACAACAATGACCATCATCATCATATCAAAAATAAGATCCCCAGGCAAACTGATTCCCGTATACCGCCCTATATATAGGCCTACTATAGTATAGCGGCGGTATACAATGCAATACAATACAATACTAGATAATACAATACAATACAACACAAATACAATACAATAAATACAATTAAATTACAATCCTATCCTATCCTATCCTATCCCGTAACTCGTAGGTCGTTGGGGCACCACAGATAATCGTTTAACCAGCGTACTCCATCTTCCTCTGCCCTCAGCAACCCTCATGGCTTCGTTCAGTGTCAAGCCAGTCCATTTTCAAATGTTGTCCTCCCACCTCTTAATTTGTCTCCCTATTCTTCTGCCTCCTTGCACCGTACCTTGCAGGATGGTTTTTGCAAGGCCAGATGTTCTGGCGAAGTGGCCATACCATCGGAGTTTCCGTTTTTTCACCACTCTAAGCATGTCATCGTGTTGTCCAATGGCTTGTGTGATGGTCTGTCGGACTTCGTCGTTGGTGATGTGCTGGGTATAAGAAATGCCCAGACGTCTTCTGTAGCACCTCATCTCCATGCTTTGTATTCTTCGTTGTAAGTCTGCTGTGAGGCTCCGTGTTTCGCAAGCATATAGAAAGATGGAGATGGCAACGGAGCACAGCAGCCTTACCTTGGAGTGTAGACTGATGGCCCTGTCTTTCCAAACAGGTTTCAACCTTTTCAGGGCAGCAGTTGCTTGTGCGATCCTGGAGAGGACTTCCTGTCAGAACTCATTGTCTGATACAATGGCTCCTAAATATTTGAAATTATGCACTGTGTTGAGGGATTGGCCTTGGACTTTGATGTCCGTGTTGATGCCATTGGTGTTGTTGGTCATCATTTTGGTCTTCTCTGCATTTATTTCCATTCCAAAAGCTATGGAGGTGGTGCCAAGCCTCTGTATCAGCTGTTCAAGTTCTTGTTCCTCTCCAGCCAATCCATCAATGTCATCCGCAAAACGGAGGTTAGGGATTGCTCTACCCACTATGCTGACTGTGCCTTGGTGTTCTTCAAGGGCATCTTACATGATGCGCTGTAGGAAGATGTTGAAGAGTGTTGGAGATAAATGACAATACAATACAATATAATGCAATCTGTATGGTCTAACTTCCACACTGCATACATAACAGTGGACAATTTTTTTAGCGTAGCCGCAAAACTTTGGATAAAATGAATTTTAAAATGGCCTAAAATATTCTTCGGACAACACTTGTCTTTCTATATACAGTACAGAAAAAAATCTCTGTGGATCCCCTTTTTCTCGAGTGCCCAGTCATCATCATCTCCAAATTAAATTAGGATAGTCTCAGCATTAAATGACTTTGTACAATCAAAACAAGATATTTTATATAATCCAAAAATTATTAAACTATTTATTGATGCTATTTGGAAATCGCCAGTTAATAGGATTTTTTTTTTAAATGTCGATTTAAATGTAATGTGTGTGTGCATTTAGTAGTGTCGGTTCAACTTTAATCCAAGGTGGGGTCACAGCCGGGTTCAAAAGGTGAATTCAGCGCGGTTAGTGGCAACGCGTCTATTCTAACAGAATCCAACTGCAATAGGACAAAAGGTTGAAAACAACAACAGCATAAGCGCACTGTATATTACATTTCAAACAAACACAAAACCCTATCCCAGTCTGTCATAAACTTCCTAACGGTAAACGGGCTTATTCTGTGGGGTTATAATGATGATGATGATGATGATGATGATGATGATGATGATGATGATGATGATGATGATGATGATGATGATGATGATGATGATGATGGCAGTCTTTTAAGACGCAGGACACCATAAAACAATCATGCTCAATGCGCGCAAAGACTAACAACAGGAGCTCAGCCATCGGTGACAACAACAAAAAAGACACCACATTTACAAACAATAGCAAGTCCTAAGCGTAGGGATGTCAGGGTTGAAAAGAGACCTGCGTTTTCAGCCCCCTTCTGGAAAATTCCGAAGAACAACTCTGTGAGGGTGGGGTGAAGGAGGAAGGTAAGGGGGAGGGCAAGGAGGGAGGGGGGGGGGTGTTCCGTTCCATAGTCATAACTGTTATCTAACCCACTTACAACAATTGCCGTTGTAACACCCTTGTTCAGGCCCGCAGGGACACCGATCTCCAACACTAACAGCTGCAGGCATAAATAAAATTGAAAAAAACAAACATATTAAGTCAACATTGGAATAATGGTACGCGTTTAAAAAAACAACAAAAAACGCTTCATTCCCTTCAATTATTAACATTTTATTTTATACACGGTTACTTTCCCTTTATACAAAATAATCTATTGTGAAGTTAAGTAGATCTATGTATACATTTTATGTCTGCGAGTTGCTGATTGCCTGGAAGCTTCGTTATGTATGGTCTAGTGCATTTAGTGTGGCGTGTCTGTTAAAGCGAAAAGATAATGTGTTTTTTTGTTGTTGTTTTTTTTACTGCACTGCAGTGCTACATTTAGTGTTTACGTTATATAATTATGCACATGATTTTATTGTATATGTGTATGATTTATTGTCTTTCACATGTTTAAAATGGAAATTGTCACGCACTAAATTTCCTTTTAATTTATGGGAACAATAAATATATCTTGAATCATGTCTTCTTGGACTCCGGAACGGCCCAGTCAACACATCATTTAAGTGAAGTCTATCAAACTTCCATCATCAGCCAATGCTGTAATTAATAACAAGATGATAGATATACACAACAGTTGACGTTGATCTCCTGATATGAAGCTTTCAGTGGGATACCTCTATTGAGAACATTCTTAGTCTGCTGGGTATTATTTGTGGCCTTTAATGAATTTCTCTTCTGTAGTCTTGTTTTTTTTAACATAAGAAGCTGGCAAATAATAAGGACGGCCCTCTTAAACTAATGCATCAGCCTTCATCACAGCGCGCCTAACTAAGATCTGCTCATCTTCAAAACAGTAATGACAACTCATATTGTGAAATGCAAAAAAAAAAAAAATCACAAAAAAGTGCAGAAACAAACTGTAGGTAGAGGCGAGAACTAGACTCAATATTGCATTCAATTCGTAAAAAAAAAGAAATCTGCTTGGTCAAAGCAGGAGGCATTAACTTTAAGAAGTGATAGCAACAATGAAACAATCCAGGACTTTATTGGCGTTCCGTAAGAAGAAATGTCTTTGCGCTGTGAGATTAAAACAAGGTTACAGCAACAACGAACACAAAAAAATCCTCAGCAGCAACACTTACACTATTGCCTCCATCGGGATTTGAACCCAGCGAAGAGTTTCCTCGCTTACACCACACTTGGGCGTTCATTTCTAGAAAGGCAAAGCCCATATGATTGAAATGTTCCTTATGGAACTCGCAATATTTAACATGAAAATGAGTGATTAGAAAAAAACCAAAATAAAATGATGTCATTAAAATGCAAATACCGACTTTGATCTTTCTATGCTCTTGACCTTGAGATGACACTGACCTCCGGTTCCAAATATACTCATGTACTATCAAATAAACTACAGCAAAAGTTGCATTATGTCAAAAAAGGGTGACCTTGACCTTCAGTGACCTTGAATTTGGAATGACCTTGACCTTTACGTGACCTCTCAATCATGTCTGATCAATTAACCCAACGTTGGTGCATACTATTGGTTAAAACGGTGACCTATGTTCTGTTTGTTTTTGCAAAGCCTAAAAAGACCTTGACCTTCAAGATCAACGCAAAAACGGAACATAATTATATAAAAGATCACTCTACAGTATTACCTCGCATAAAAATAAATAGGAATCCATGGAAATATCATTTATCAAATTTTAAGAGTCATTTTGCAAATTTTGTGAGTCCCAATTTTGGTGAGCGGAGAGATGATGGCATAGGGGAAGTACACATTGCGCGCGCATGCGATTTTAAAGAACCACAACTCGCGAAACAACCTTGAATCGTCTTTTATGGAAGTAATCGTTGGGGGGTTTGCCACTCATTTGTCATAATTTGGACTTCAGCGATTGGGGAAAAAATGTGGACATCCGCAGGACGCGCACGTATAAACTTTTCTGAGTCCGTTTTAATACTTTTTGCGTACCTGACGCACACTTTTTACGTAATCGGGAGCACTGAATCTATCATCTCTAAATACAACAAGTTTGAACTTTATATCTTTCATAGTTTAGGGTCAAGGTCTCTTCAAAGTACCTATGCTAACCGACTGGGGACAGCTTCGGTGACCTTAACATTGGAGTGAGGTTGACAAATGTGTATAGGATGTTTGTCTCATTGATATCTCTTATGCATACAAAAAGCATAGGTTCAATAATAATAATCTTTTTTTTTTTAAAAAAAGGAAACATTGTCCTTTACTGACTAACCTTTGTTGACCCTGTGACCTTGACCTTTAAGTAATCATTTATGAGGTCTCATGGATATATACCGTCTTACAAAGTTTCATTGTGATAGTTGAAATAGGTTCTAATATATTAATCCACTTGCAAGTTTTGCACAGACAGACGGACGGACGGAAAATATTTTTTAAAATGTAATTTTTTGGACTTTTTAAAACTCATCTCACACAGATTTGCAAAAACTTGGAAATTTTGGTGGGGAGATCAAGTGAGTAAAAAAAAGGGTTTCTGTTGTAAGTAAAAAATAATAATAAAATAAAATATCCCACGGCTTCTGTGAAACAACAACTACGGCGGGAATAAAGATCCAGATCCAGAAAACGACCGCAGGAAGGAAATAGTTTCATGATGGCTGACGTGGAGACAGTCGCCAAACGCTTCTCGCAAATTTGTGATTGCCATTGAAACTAGAAGGGCAATGCCAATATGACTCACATGCTCTTTATGGAACTTGCAATATTTAACACATGGGTGCCACCAAGAAATTTTCCGAAATCTGAAGGCAGGGGTCCGGGGCCGCCGAGGCCCCGATGACGTCCCGACGCAAGGTTCTGGTAGGGGGTTAGGGGGGCAACGCCCCCCGATAGAAAATGTTTACAATATTCAAAGCCAATTTAGAGGCCTCTCGTGAAAGCTGAAGAATGATTGACCACTAATTTGATACATACAAGACACTCACATAGAACAAGAAAAAACTACATAAAAAGACCAGGGCCTAACTTTGGCAAAGGTGACTAAGTCCCCAGACTTAGTCAATGCAAATGTGAAACACACTTGTGAATGAGTCTTGATGACCTGTTTTCCTGCGCCTCCGTATTTGAGGGTTTGACTGCAGCATATGCAGAGCGCAAAACCATGGCTGATCCAATTTTCTCAGCCATAACCAGCATTTCATCGCCATCAGGATCAAACTTATCTGATATCCATTCCCACCTCCACTTATTCTTCATTCCCTTATCTTCCTCTAACGCTTTTTTATTTCCAGTATCGGTATTTTCCTCTAAAAACGGCATGATTGGAACACAAAGTCACAATATCCACGCTTCAGTCTCAGACCGGCCGGAAGTCATCAACCGGATACGCGGGTTATGCCCCTTTCAGCTGTGCATCTTTACACAAATCTGATACAAATCTTGTTTCGTTTACTTCTATATAATTTTTTTTAACGATTTTTTTTCGAAAATCGGATTTCCGATTGTAGGCTCCAGCAAAAATCTGATTTTCCGACCATAGTCGGAAAGGTGGCACCCATGTTTAACATGAAGAAGACTGCTCAGAAAAAACAACATGAAACAGTGGCATTAAAATGCACAGTAACACCGACTTTGATCTTTATATGCTCTTGACCTTGAGATGATCTTAATCTCCGGCTCCAAATACACTCATGTACCATCAAATAAACTACAGCAAACGTTTTATGCCAACAAAAACTGTGACCTTCGTATGACCTTCGTATGACCTCGACCATCATGGACACTTAGGATGACTTTGATATTCAAGTGACCTCTCATGCTCATGTATGATCAAATAACCAAATGTTGTTGCATACTATGGGATCAATATACCGTACGATGATATATTTTTGGGATGATTTTGCAAGGCCTAAAATGACCTTGACCTTCACGATCAATGCAGAAACGGAACATGTACGAAATTTCAATCTATCATCTCTAAATACAACAAGTTTGAACTTTATATCTCTCATAGTTTAGGGTCACGGTCACTTCCAAGTATCTATACTGAATATGGACAGCTCCAGTGACCTTGACCTTTAAGTGAGGTTGACCAAATGTGCAAAGGATGTGTGTCTCATTGACACCCATCATGCATCAAAGAATCATCAGTTCAATATTAATAACTTGGAAAAAAAGGGGGAAATTTTGTGAAAGATTGTCATTGTTTGACTAACATTTGTTGACCTTGTGACCGTGACCTTGAAGTGAAGTCATTCATTCAATGGTCATTTATGAGGTCCCATGGAAATACACCATCTTACCCAGTTTGGTTGTGATAGTTGAAATAGGTTCTGTGATATTAATCCACTTGCAAGTTGTGCACATCCAAACAGCGGACAGACTTTTTTTGTTCATGTCATTTTTGGACTATTTCGGACACACCTCGCACAGATTTGCAAAAATCTGGATTTTTGTTTATTTTGTTGTTGATTTTTTTGTTTTTGTTTTTGGGGGTGGGGAGTTGGAAGAGTCGGGTGGATGGTGAGTACATAGAATCACATTGCTATGCATGCCAGTCACAAAATCAGTACAAAGCATCAGAAACTAATCATTTTTTTACCTGCACATCAGTTGTACACTAAGCGCTGCAAGCAAATTCAACCACCCCCTTTCCACTGTAGAACCGGATCGAACATTCAGGAAGTAACAGTATCATTTGGTAAAGATTTGCCTTTACACAAACTGCAAAATAGCTGATTTTCACTGCTAATGAATTGCTGGAGCCGGTGTTATTTAAAGGGACCCGCTTTGACCACGCTCCATCGACCAATCCTTTTAACATTCACAGTGAATGTTGCCCCATTGAGATAAAAACAAGCTTACAACCCAAAAATAACTCTTTCGATTTTATATTTTTAATGCACAAAATCGGTAGTTTTTGTGCCCTCTGCGCTCCCTTGTCATCTCCATCTTCCTATACGCTTTCGAAACATGGACCCTCACAGCAGATCTACAACGAAGAATACAAAGCATGGAGATGAGGTGCTGCAGAAGACTTCTGGGCATTTCGTATACCCAGCACATCACTAACGACGAAGTCCGACAGACCATCACACAAGCCATTGGACAACAAGATGACCTGCTCACAATGGTGAAAAAACCACCGATCGTCCTAGGGATTTGCAAAACCGGTACGACGTCACAGTAAACAAACCCACTCGAACGCAAACCGGTAGGCCAGTCACGGAAACTGGTATGACCCATATAGCAAAGCTTAATAATGCGTCACTATTTTATATAAGTAGATGGCGACTCTGCTGGTCCTGATTTGGCTCGGAAGAGTCCGCTGGACCTAAAGCAATAATCTTGTATTGTATTGTATTGGCGACTCTGTTAATGCACTTTCTGTTTCATTAGAAACATCTTCGTCTTCACATAAACTTCTTTTATCGAACCTCTCCCCCCTAGCAAAAAATGAAAAAAGAGATTTTTGCTTCCTTCTTCATTATTACTAGCCTATCTGCCACTGTCGCAATACATACTGACGAGCACGAGGAAAGAAAAAATTGAAAAGTGCGCGAGTTTAATTTATCCCTATTCACGAAAGCCTTGCGCCCGCCAGTGTTATATCATTCTGTATTAATTACCTCAAAGAATATGGCAAGGCTACTGAACGCATTCGCAGGCCTCTCGTCTACACTCCCTAAACACATATCAGCGTGGCTGGCTGGCTGGCTGGCTGTCTCTCTCTCTCTCTCTCTCTCTCTCTCTCTCTCTCTCTCTCTCTCTCTTTCTCTCTCTTTCCCTCTCTCTTTCTCTCTTCATTTCTCTTGTTTTTCTTTCTCTTCCTTTATTTTTGAAACCAGTCAAACAAAATAAGACTGGTAGGCTCTACCGGCTACTGATTTTTCAACCGGTATTTTTATTCTCAAACCTGTAAAATACCGGTAATTTCCGGTTAAATCCATCCCTGAAAAATGGAACCTCCGATGGTATGGCCACGTCACCAGATCATCAGGTCTTGCAAAGACCATCCTGCAAGGCACAGTGCAAGGAGGTAGAAGAAGAGGGAGACCGAAAAAGAGGTGGGAGGACAACATTCGAAAATGGACTGGTTTGACAATGAGCGAAGCCATCAGGGTTGCTGAGGACAGGGAAAGATGTAGTAGGCCTACTCTGGTTAAACGATCATCTGTGGTCCTACGTCCTCCGAGTTACGGGATAGGATAGGATAGGGTAGGATGCGTGTGGGATGAGTTTAGGTTGACCTCTAAACTCGTGACGTCACGCTCTCGAATGTGATTGGTCCTCGTAAAGGCCCGGCCACACATGTGTTAGGCTTACGAATTCCTTATGTATTTGCTTGCGTACTTGATAACGTAAAATGTTACAAGGATAGCGCATGTTTGATTTTGTCTCCAATACATAAGATGGACTTAAGAAAACCAATCAGAAGCGAGTGTGACGTCACTAGAGGTCAACCTAACTCTTCCCACATGTATGATTAAACGCAACACAGATTGTCTGCTACGCAGGACTTGGGGAGCTAAAGCAGTTGAATTCACTCGTTGCGTGTCGATCTTAGTAAAGTTGTTTCATATTATAGTCAAATCGTAAAAGAGTACATTACATCGTCATGAAAAATTGTCCTGTTGTAGTGAAATTACACAGCTACACACGTTTATAAATTCGAACCGGGCAGTGATAAAAATGGCTACATCCGACCCAAAGCGTAAGCCGTGAAAATCTCATAAGGTGTGGCCACCCGTCAAAATTTCTGTCAGTGAAAAATCTCATAACCCAATGCATAAGCCTTAAAACGAAAAAAAAAAAAAAAAAAAAAAAAAAAAAAGTAAGCCAGTGTGACCACTACTTTAGCTAGCTACCTGCGAAGTAGGCCTAGGTCCAAAGATCGTTTTGAAATGCAACAATCTCGCATTCCAAGTAAGGTGGATGTTTTAATTTCATTTTTTTAATAATGTCACACAACGTTTTGTTGCCCTTTCTTTGTTTAAAAAGTAACGGTTTGCGGGTTTTTCAGGCAAAACAACCTTCAGCTGTGAAGCACGTACCACAGGCAAAGTCGTATTTGAGATCGTAGCCCTCTTTGCACTTACACAGACCGTCCACACAACGCAAATTTTGCCCTCGCTGGCAGCTGTCGTTTGTCAAGCACGGCTTGTCCAAGTAAAGAGGTTCTGAAACACAACACAACAGGTCATTCATTATTCAATAATACTCTCACACACTGAGGCAACTATCACCTAACGTATTTAGTCACATAACACGCTCAGGCAACTATCAACGAAAATCAGCTATTTTAAAAGCTCCAATTCGAAGGATTTGTTTACTTTTGTTGAAAACATATTTACGTAAAATTTGCATTGTCGTCCCATGACACAATGACACCGTGGGCTTTCGTTGCTTACACCAACCGCCACAGTTTGAATTTTCAATTTCGGTTCTGACAGGGAGTGATTTCCCCTGATTAACGGTACATCAATACAACGGCCGTTGGGGCTTTTGGCCCTATTTCTGATGAACCACGAAACTTGAGGAGTGTGTCTGGGGTAGGGTAGGGTCTATTTATTTTTTTAATAGAAAACAAAAAACCATACCGAGCAATTCTTTTAAAATCGGTTCTGTCTCTCTAACCAGCTTTGGTAGAAGATATGTTTAGCTTACGAATGTTGGCTAGCGCTCAAAATTTGAAGGCACAAAAACTACAGAATTTGTTCTTTTTTATCTTTTTTTTTTTAAATCGAGTTAGTTTTGGGATGTAAGCTTCTTCTTTTTTCTGAATGGGGCAACATTCATTGTGAATGTGGAAAGGATCTGTGGAGGGAGCGTGGTCAAAGCGGGTCCCTTTAAATAACATCATAGGCTCAAGCAAGTCATCGTCAGCGAAAATCAGCTGTTTTCCAGTTTGTGTAAAGGCAAATCTTCACTAAACGATTCTACAGTGGGCAGTTGAGTGATGAGAATGAGATGATGATGATGGTGGTGGTGGGGGTGTTCGTGGATGGAGGTGGAGGTGGTGATGATGATGATGATGATGATGATGATGATGATGATCATGATGATGATGATCATGATGATGATGATCATGATTGCTACATGTTCTACAGTGGACAGTTTAGATGATGATGGTGATGATGATGATGATGATGATGATGATGTTTCTGCTGCTGCTTCTGTTGTTGTTGCTGACGACGACGACGACGACGACGACGACGATGATGATGATGATGATGATGATGATGATGATGATGATGATGATGATGATGATGATGATGACGATGATGATGATGATGATATTATTACTTACTGCAAGTGCGATCCGCTTCTACGGTGGACAACTGTGCGTTACACTTGCATGGTGCTGGTGGGTTACATATAGCTCCGGCCACACAGTCCTGTTCCCCGCGACAGCTTGACGATTCCAGCAACTCTGATCACACAGGGGAAAAAGGAAAGGAACTGTATCTCGGCCTTCCCAATGAAGATTTCCCGTCCAAGGTGACGGCATCACACTTTCTTAGACGTGAAAATCTTTCAGGTACGTTCCTCCTCTGGGAGGACGAGCCACTGTTGGTTGAAAGCAAAGTATGTGACAGCGGTTCCGACATTTTGACGGAGAAGCTTCGTTGGGTACATTCGAGTTATAATTCCTTTTTTCTACATGATCACCCAATGGTATTAAAAGGGGTGGCTTAAGAAGCTGTAGAGAAGAGGCAGGAAGGAACAGTAAGCAGTAGAAGCAGTGAATAAGAAGCAGAAAAAATGAAGGGTTAGGAGTGAAGAGGCAGGAAAAAAGCAGAAGCGATAAAGCGGCGGGAGGAAGGCAGAAGAAGCGGTAGAAAACAGGCAATAAGGAGGCAGGAGAAGCAGTAGAATAGAGGCAGGAGGGAGGCAGAAGGAGCAGCAGAGAAAAGGCAGAAGGTGGAAGAAGTAGTAGAAAAGAGGTGGGTGGAGGGCAGAAGAAGCAGTTGACAAAAGACAGGCAGATGGAGCAGGAAGAGGCAGATGGAAGGGAGAAAAAGAAGTAGGGAAGAGGCAGGAGGAAGGCAAAAGAAGCAGTAGAGAAAGGGCAGAAGGAAGGTAAAAGAAGCAGTCGGAAGGCAGAGGAAGCAGTATATAAGGCAGGAAGGTAGAAAAAGCAGTAGAAGGAAGGCAAAAGAAGCAGAAGATAAGAGGCAGGAGAAAGGCAGAAACATCTGTAGAGCAGAGGCAAGAGGAAGCCAGAAGGAATTGTACAGAAGAAGCAGGAGGAGAGCAGAAGGAGTAGGAAAAAAGAGGTAGTAGGAAGAAGAAGAAGCAGTAGAGAAGAGGCAGGAGGAAGATAGAAGAAGCAGGAGAACAGAACATGTATAATAATGAGCAATACATTGCTATGATGAATAATGCGAACCTAGGAAAACTGCATACTGAATAGACCCCATAAAACACTGAGACCAGGAAAAAACACTTCATAAAGGCTTGACCCGCTGTCTTCAACTACTACTACCAATAGGCCTGAACAAACAGAACTACGATATGTTGTTGATTGAATAGCTCACCCTTCCAGACTGAAACCTACTCCAAGGGCACTTACTGCATTTTTTCCACCAGTCGCACGCGCGAGTCCCACTCGGCCAGTCAAGGCAGTCCTCGTCTTTCTCACACCACGTGTTTTGGGTCTGTTCTGAAACAAAGACGCAGTCATAACAGCCTAAATTTTTCAATTGTTCTGGGTTCTGTTTTGAAACAAATTCGCAATCATAACGATCTTCGTTATTCAGACCTACATGTTTCGGGTCTGCTTGGAAACAAGTACACAGTCTTTGTTTTTTCAGGCATACGTTGTGGTAGGTCTGCTCTGATACAAAGGCGCTATCATAATAACAGTTTTCGTTTTTTCAGACATATTTTGGGTCTGCTCTGACATACAAGACACAGTCATAACAGTTTTGGTTATTGAGGCATACATGAAGTTTTGGTTATTGAGGCATACATGTTTCGGGTGGTAGTAGGTCTGTTCTGAAAAAAGAACGCAGTCATTAACAGTCTAAATCTTATTTTCCATTTGTTCTGGTTAGTTAGTTAGTTATTCATTGCTTACAGGGTCAAGCGGACAGCAAAGAGCCGGATAAGGACCACAAAATCAAGACCACAACCTCGCTGAAAGAGGACTCACCCCTGATCCGCATAAAAGATCTGCTGAAACAGCCACAGTGGTAACACTGAAGGCATTCCACCAGCCGGTCACTGTACAATAAAGGCATCCCACGCATAGGACGCTGAGGCTATATTCTAATATATTGAAACCCCGTTTACAAAAACAAAATAGAATACAAACATCATAATAAAATATCAACAAAACACATACATATAAAATGCCTACATTGCTAAATAATAATATCATAGGAAGCCCTAGTGATCATTTGGCAAAGAGCGTCCAATATTCCCAAGCTGATACAACAGACCTCACACACAAATGAGGAGTTTTGTCCCAGAAGAGATTTCAAGAAGAAAGGTAGGTGACTGGTCTAGTCAAGAAGAACATATATAGTAGATCGATAGAACAGAGTAGGATGAGAAAGAACAAATGAGAAAGACGGCTACAGTGGAAATTTAAAGCACTACATTTCCAGAAAGTGGGGATACTATTTATACAGAAACCCCCGGCACCTCCACTGAGGGACTTTTTCTGGTCTGTCCTGAAGAAAAAAAAGTGCACAGTCATAACAGTCCTTGTTGATCAGACATAGTCTACTTGTTCTGGGTCTGTTTTGAAACAAGTGCGCGGTCATAACAGTCTTCGCTATTCAGACATACTTGTGTTGGGTCTGCTCTCTCTCTCTCTCTCTCTCTCTCTCTCTCTCTCTCTCTCTCTCTCTCTCTCTCTCTCTCTCTCTCTCTCTCTCTCTAATCTACTTACTGCACAAGTTGGGGGTAACCGTAGTGTCGCAGCTCGTGCCGTTGGTACACCCATACGGATTGGCGGTACAGTCGTCATTCAGAGTCATGGCTACAAACACACAACTAGTGATGACGCTACAAACACACAAAATAGTGACGTCAAGAGATAAAGTAAGCAATAAAGACTTTCAGGCGTGGTTGCCATAATTATGATATTGTATAATGTAATGCTATAACATTGTACGTGCGAGTAGTTATGATTGATGGAGGAGACCTGCTTGCGCCATTGGTTAGATGCTGGCCCCTGTATGCGGAAGGTCAACAAGACATTATGATGCCCGTGTAATTTACTAATTTACTTGCACAATTCTATTTTACAACAGTTATTTTCAATAGACGAGAGAGAGAGAGAGAGAGAGAGAGAGAGAGAGAGAGAGAGAGAGAGAGAGAGAGAGGGAGAGAGAGAGAGGGAGATTAGATTGGATTAGATATTCAATGTTTATAGTGTGCAACGGACTGCCAAGAGCCGAATCAGGACCAAACAAAACTATTCAAAATCAGACTAGAATATTAACATTAAATAATGATTAAAGAAGAGAGAGGGGGAGAGAGGGAGAGGGGGAGAGAGTGAAAAAGAGAGAGAGAAAGAGAGTGAGAGAGAGAAATAGATAGATAGATAGATAGATAGATAGATAGATAGATAGATAGATAGATAGATAGATAGATAGATAGATAGATAGATAGATAGATAGATAGATAGATAGATAGATAGATAGATAGATAGATAGATAGATAGATAGATAGATAGGCCAGACGACAGACAGATAAATAAATAAATAAATAAATAAATAAATAAATAAATAAATAAATAAATAAATAAATAAATATAAATAAATACATTAATTAATAAAAGAAAGACAGACCACAAAAAAAAGAGATAAATAATATATCAAGAAGTAAAAACAACATATAAATACACAATGAATAATGTGGTAATTTATTCAATATATTCTCACCACATTGATATTGTGTACATCTCTTATTGTCGACACAGTCAGATGACTTGAAACATGTTCCGCCCGCTAGACTGCCTACAAAGACAGGGAGAACGTGCTCCCACATTACTATCTGCACTAACATCACAATGGAGGGAGGTGGGAGAAAGAATAGGGTTGGTGGGGGTAAGGGTCGAGGGGGGGATGGAGGTCAGCCTCAGCCTGCAAAACTGCGGAGCACATAATCAGTCTGAGGACGATAGATCAATAGATCACGTATCAAAATATTTTTAAAAAAATAAATAAATCTCTCATCCAATCAACCATTCACCCACTTCGCCAATTAACTGATGATCCATTCATTGACCGTCAATAAAGCAATCACTTTTGATCAGTGCAAATGAAGTCAAGAAATCTTTACACGCAACAGAAACAAAATAATTAAATAAATCTAGAAATCAAGAAAGTAAATTAAATAAATAAATAAATAAATACAGTGAAACTTTGGCCATTACAATGTACAAGTAACCACATTCGCACACCAACAACCACATACATTCATATATACATACATACATACATTCATACATACATACATACATACAATAACAACGAAACCGACATGAGACACGGAAAAAAACCACAAAACGGACAATGGGTGGCCGACTGAGGCGTAAAATCTTAGGACAGCGGGCCGATCAGAACATGACTCTTTCGGACATTTTGGAATTGTATCGGTGAATGGCCGATTTGCCGACGAAAACGACATCACTGTACATGTACACAACGGGCAAGCTCACGGCTAAACTACAAACACACGCATACTCTCACAAGAGCAGCTTTAAAGTTACTGTGATGAACACAATTTGATTTTTTTCAAAACACCAAACCAGCCAGCCAACCAAACCCGTTCAATCTAACCCCAACCCTTGGCGACATCCATCTTTTCTCTCTCCGAAGCCTACACACAAACTAACCAACTAATAATAATGCACGTAACATCCAACCAACACACCAACCCACACATACAACCCACGAATCATGGAGTTGCTAATGAGATACTTACTGCAACGATTGTTGAAGCAAGCCGTCTTTTTCTCTTTGCAGTAAACCAGTTTACACTCCTCTCCACATCCGGGCTGCCCATACAGGCCTACGAAACCACAACATTAAGGTACGAGCACGGAATTTCACTCCATGGAATCATCACTTTCCATCAGAGTAGAACTCTTTGACTATTTACCGAAGTTCCTTTGCCCGTCGGAAAGGCCTCCGAAGTGCCCTTCCACCACCATTTTTAATTCCCTCCACATCTAATCTTTCAACCGCTAATAAGATGAAAGAATAGCCAATCAAACCTCCTTTATCGAGTAGACACCTCTAACATGGCAACGCTTACGATAGTGCACGATTCCTCGCCAATTCAAGGATAACAATAAAAATTACTAGAAGGGCAAAGCCCATATGACTCACATGCTCCTTATGGAACTCGCATTATTTAATATGAAAATGAGTGCCCAGGAAAAAAAATCAAACAGTGGTATTAAAATGCAAAGTAATGCCGACTTTGATCTTTTTATGCTCTTGTATTATGCAAAAAATAAAACAAAAAACGGTAACCTTGGGAAGACCTTGACCGTCAGTGAAAATGACCTTGGCATGACCTTGACCTTCACGTGAACTCTCATGCGCGTCTGATCAAACAACCCAATGTTATTGCATACTATTGGTTAAATAAACCTCCATTCCACCGTATGACGAACTAGCCAATTTTTACTATGTTTTTGCAAGGCCTAAATGACCACGACCTGCAAGATCAACGCAAAAACGGAACAAATATGAAATATCAATCTATCATCTCAAAATACAACAAGCTTGGACTTTATATCTCTCATAGTGTAGGATCACAGTAACTATACTAACCGACTTTGGACAGCTCCAGTGACCTTGACCGAGTCTGACATACAGCTCTGTGGGCAACCATGAAAGTGTACAACATTCATTAGAAAGTGCAAGCAAATAAAACTGTTGTACGAAGCTAAATTGTTTAGTCACAGAGAAGAATTTGAAATGAGAAGTACTCTAGTCCCAGCAGTGTTTTCAAGGTGGGATTGTGCGGCCCGTTTGCGTACTATTTGCCGCCTATCTCAATTCTCAAGCAGTGTTTCGTTCTGCTGTGACGGCGTTGCAAGGCAGCGTCCAGTCGTACTGGAGCTGATGTCCTGTAAAGAAAGAGGAGAGCTGCACGCACAACTGTGACCACTCGGACCTGTTTCGTCTTGGTGTTGTGTCGTCTTGTCCGAGAATTAACACCGGTAGCGTAAGTACCTACAACCCCTAAGTGGCCATTTTGCTCGGGTGCAAGCATATTTGTATAAACACAGTATATATTTTATATTTTGAATGAAAGGAAATATTAGTGAAGAAAGTATGCTTTTGTATGCAGGGAAATAAATAATTTATATTCTATAATTATTTCCAATATTTGTGAAGATAAATAAATAATGCATGACAAATCTGAATTCTTTGCTAGCGTTGTAAAAAGAAGTAAAATATACATGAAAACGAATTTGTTGATAATTAAGAAAAAATATATATAATATACATGGAATTTGATCAATTGTTTTCAACAGTTGTAAAGGGAAAAATTTCATAAATTACAATTAAATTGTTCCAATTACAATAAAGAGAAATAATTTGGGAAAGTTCGTTCATTTCAAATATGATAAAGGGAGGTAATTTATGAATGAGCTTACTAATGAATAGAACGGAGAAGGGGAGTAACGTGCAGTAGTATGCAGAAGAGTATGTGGATATTTGCCCTATGTTGGTTGATTAGTAATGGAAGAATCTACTATTGTGTATGCCTTAGTGTTCTGGTTTTGGCATCTCCATCATGGGGTATGACGTGGCTGGGCCTTGACCGCGACGACCGGGAGCCCTATGAACAACCTGGCGTCTCAACTGACCTCAGCATCTGAGGGAACCACGCTGGTCGATGACTGCCATCCAGCGAGAATCAAACTTAGAAAGTCCGTAAAGGAGAAGTTGTTTATTATTCCCTCATAAAATTGCTCCAGAAAATGAACTGTAAAGAATGTCAGTTGTCGGGTGTATAAAGCCACATGTATAGATAGATCAGATAAAATAAGACAACTTTATTATCTTTTTCAAGGAACTACATGTAGACTAGTTAGTTGGAATGGCATTTTCTATAGTCAAGCATCTTGTGTAATTTGTAGCACTGAAAAATATTATTATTACTGTTTACAATATTATTAGACATTCTGTATAATTAATATCTTGTACAATTCATGAAGCGACAAACAACAACGCCCCCAGTTGACTCAACTGTGATTGAGTACCTACTCTCTTGAGGGTGGGGAAGGTAAAGCAGCGAGGGAGAGAGTTGGGCATCACCCTCATTACGCTGGCCCAAGATAAGTGTGATCTCCAACATCACGCTCCCCTACGGCCACAAGGCTATGGGACTACCTTTACCTTTACCTTTGTTTACAATTCATTACTTAAATAGTTAAATAGTTATAGTTATATATAGATTAGTTTGTTTTTGTGTGAATAAAAATGTTGTAATTGTTCCCTCTGGTGTTTTATGTGTTAGATATTTGGGGTGGTCGTTTTTCGTGTGGTGAGCACACGCTGATGCGGAACAAGTCGTACAATATGCAGAGACCACTCGAAGACTCATACGTGACCCTGATCTGTTATGCCTACCTAGTACCATGATTTTATTAGCAATGTTAAATCTAGTCACATGTTTTTGAAGTAACAACAGTTTACTGATGTATTCGTTGCGGAATGTCTCTAGTTGTAACTAGTCATGTGTATAGTGTCCATGTAACACCATTTCATTTGCTCAGTAGCCTATTGGTTGTTACTTATTTTCTTATAATGTATGTAAAACCTCCACTCCCCTGTAGTTAGTGAAGGGAAACAACAATGTTGACATAGCGTTGACAGTGGAAGTGTGTAATGTGTAACCCTAGAACGATTAGCGCAACTACAGTGAGCCCCTTAAATGTATTAAGGGTGTGTGTGTGGGATGAGTCGGTGCGTGAATAAGAATGAATGTGCAAGGATTAGCATGGTCATGAGAAAGCGTGAATGATTGAGAAAATGGCAGTAATGGTCTTGAGATTTTTTTTATTTTTTTTTTAGTATTGTTATGCATTAAGGTGTTCTAATATCCGTTACCGTTTCTTTATTGTATACATGTACGCTAACCTTTGTGTTGTCTTCTTAATATGTTAACAGTTACTGCGCATCACACACAAATATCCTTGTGCAAATGGGGACAATCAAGATTCGTTATTCGTTTAGACAATGCAACGCGCTAGTTCAAGATATGTCAATTCAGTTATGAACCGTGAGCAATTAAGAGTACGTTCATGCAGTCCGGCTTGTGAACACACTGCGGAATAAACATGTACATATAATACTGACCACAGATCATCGACAAACCGCTTAGATACCTCCGATAGGAAACATGTATCTTTCCGAAGTGCTCATAAGCACATCATACGAATTCACTTTTTGAGCTTACGCGATCTGGTCCGGGAATTTGAATCTCAGTGCACCGGTCCACGTTTTTCGAGCCTCAGCGGACTAATCCACGTATTCTGAGCCTCGGCAGTTCAGCGTCGAAGCTTGGTCCCTCCAATAAACCTTGCTTTGCATCAAATCTACGCCCCAAAGAGAACTTCGAAGTGTTGACAATCGATGGCGTAAAACATACTTTTCAACAAGAAACGACTTACCAACCATCTGGTACCCGTACACCTCCATCTCACAAATCTTGATAAATTCGTGCGTGTTCCTCGCGTGCACCGTGACGAAACGACCAATCAGAGGGCCCGGTGTGCAACTGACATTCATCATCTCGCCTTCGAAAGGCCCGTTGTGCTGGAAACAAATCTGGTCGCCTTGTTGTATAGGGTCGTATATCTTGACCATCCTGAGAGCGTTAAAAACGCGGATGGTGAAATTATCGAGGTACTTTTCTTGCCCTGCCAGCAAATAATAATATGAAAGCAGGCTAGCTATACAGGCCTTTAGTTCAGAATCATAGGCCCACAATTATACAGAACAGTACATAGATTTATCAATAGAGGAAAATGGAGGAAGTGAGTCAAGACGCGCGAAGAGAGAGAGAGAGAGAGAGAGAGAGAGAGAGAGAGAGAGAGAGAGAGAGAGAGAGAGAGAGAGAGAGAGAGAGAAAGAGAGAGAGAGAGAGAGATCTGCGAAGATTGACTTTCACGATTCAAGACATTACAAGAACAAGAACAAGAAGAATAAGAAGATAAAAAAAAGAAGCTAGCAGTAGTAGTATTGTAGTAGTAGTAATAGTTGTTGTAGTAGTAGTGGTAGTGGTAATAGTAGTAGTAATAGTGGTAGTTAGGTAGTTAGGTAGTTATTCATTGCTTACAGGGTAGTAGTGGTAGTGGTAATAGGGTAATAGAAGTAGTAGCAGTAGTGGTCGTGGTAGTGGTAATAGGGTAATAGTAGTAGTAGTAGTAGAAGAAACGTTGCATTCTTCTGTTCGTGACAGCCAAATAATTTAATAATAATAATAATAATAATAATAATAATAATAATAATAATAATACAGGGATGCTGCTAGGAAATTTTTTCTTCGGCGATTTGTCCGAAACAGCCGTGAAACTTTCGGCTTTTTACTGAAAGTTTCGGCTCTCTCTTCCAAAGCAGTCTCACATGTTTTTTGACTAGATTCACTACGTTAACGTGCACCCTCCACCTCCATATATTTAAAGTGTTCTGTGGATGCATATCTTTGTAATAAAACATGATTTTAAGACTAGAATAAGAACATTGAAAAGAAATTTTATTTTCTTAAATTTTAGGCACACAAAAACAATAAAAAGTTTAGACTGTCCCTTGACAGACCACAATACTGTCAGAGTTTCTGGGTTTAACCTTAGTAATTATCGAATCCTCACCTAAACTGCAAGCGTACAGCACAGGAATATCGCAAAAATAGACAAAATCGAGCCGATTCACCCGTGAAAACTTCGGTTCGGCGAGCCGACATGACGGACAGTTTATCGGCTTTTTTATAAAAATTTCGGCTAAAAGCCGAAGATCCGACCCAAACGACATCCCTGATAATAATTATAATAATAATAATAATAATAATAATAATAATAATAATAATAATAATAATAATAATAATAATAATAATATTATTATTATTATTATTATTAGTATTAGTATTAGTATTAGTATTATTATATATATAAGTAGTACGAAGGAAAGTTCAGCATCGAGATTTACGATAAGGAAAGACGCTGTTGAACATGCTTGTTTTCAGTCCAGGGGTGTTATTTATGAGTGACGACTAAACGTATAGGCGGCGTGCAAACAGAGGTCGCCGACTACCGCGAGGTACACGGTATACACGAGTGACGACTACACGCTTGTGCCGCGTAAACTGGCGACTAAATGTAGACGTCCTCCGGAGGTCGTCTAAACGAGTCAGTCGCCGACTACAGGAAATCAAAATGGCCGTTTTCATTGCTTTTCGACACCATAATCGACAAGTTTTTCGTCGCCATCGAGTATTTCGAGACAGAACCCAGCTAACCACAATTTCGGGGCCCGATGGGGCCCGCATCGGGCAGCCCGATGGGGCCCGGATCGGGCTACCGATCGGGGCCCGATCGGGCAAATGGAAATTGGAACCGACTCGGGCCCGATTCGGGCAAAGATCGGGCGATCGTCGGGCTACCCGAAACTTACCCGATCGTAACCTCATGTTCGCCTAACAGTAGCACGACTTTCGATAAAGATTGGGCGATCGTCGGGGTACCCAAAACTTACCCGACCGTAACCCAACCTTTGCCGAACGGTAACCCGATTCCGGCAAAGATCGGGCATACGTCAGGATACCCAACACCAACCCTATTGTAACCCAACTTAAACCAGAAACAACCCCGATAATGCCCCATCCCTGGCCAATGCTGATTTACCCTAAAATCATATCCCACATATTGTTTATGATATGTGATTGCATGAAGAAAGAATTGAGATGTCTGGTGTTAATAGGGACTGTCGGCACAGGCGTTTTTGTTTTCGGAAGTCCTTGGTGTGTCCCCACTTAAATATTTACACACCATTTCGATAACGATATAGCCTATATTAACGTGATCTTCGTCGCTATCAAAATCGTGTGTAAATACATAAACGAAAGGCAAAGCATCCAAAAAACAACCACAGTGAAAATAGAAATAGGTTTTCGCAGGCAAACACAATATCCGGGCACATGCAACTGTAGAACTTAGAAGAAAACTGTAGAAAATTGGCGCCTAAGTACAACCGGAAAAGACCAGCAGTAATGGGCACGGAAATTTACCCTTGACTTATAATGTATAAATAAATACAATAGTTAAAAGAAACACTGTAACAATATTTTACATATTGTATGATAAAAATTAAGAATTATAAGCACAATTAAATAATTATATCTTGCTGAATTGATTTTGTATAAATATTTTTCACATACATACGCCGCAGCATATGTGAAGCAGACGAAACATTCCAGACAGTTTAGCCAATTAAAAGCGAGAGTAGGCCTATGTTAGCGTGTGCGCCGCGTGGCTTTGTGGTGGGGCAGAATCGGGCGGCACACGGGAGAGCGAATCGTTACGCATCCACATTTCTCGACTCCGCTACACATCGGGTTTTTGTAGGGCTATGTGGGTCTTTACTAAAACCCGACAAAAGTCGGGATGCCCTATGCGGCCCCAGTGGGGTCCCGATCGGGCTGGTTTGCTGGGAACGCACTCTGGGATAAATACTAATACTTCTAACATTGCAAGTTTGTGAAAGTAACTGTCATTGAGGTGCACTGTGTTGCTTATTTGTGATGTGACGCGGCTAAATAATGATATCAACAAAGTTTAAGGGATTAATTTGAAACCCTATTTTTAATCAGCAAGACATAACATACACTCAGTTGAAATAAAGTGGTGGGTGGGGGGTAATTGCGTAAACAGTTGTAACGCTTCAGCCCTTTTTCTCATGCAATTATAACCTTTGAGGGAAAAGTTGTACAAGAGAGGAAGATATGAATTATAACCTTAGAGGAAAAATTATACAGGGGAATAAGATAGTGGTAAGAGATGATTAAAAATTGCTTAGCCTGGCTTGGTTACAATAGTGAGTCAGAAGTGTTAGTATAACATTGGCACGTGCGATACACATTCGCCTGGTCAGCAGTTACTGTCCGGGAAAGTTTATAGTTTGCATGGTCAGTTGCATGACGCATACAGGTACCTACTTCCGGCTATTTTTCCTATAGGGAGCGCACGGACAATTCTTAGCTCATGATTGGATGGAGCTTGGTGCATTACCTTATCTAGAGAGGTGCGCATTTCCTGCAGAAAATCTAGTATAAGAGCCAGAAGGAACAAAGAGCGAAAGGCAAAAGATGCTGTGAGTCTGAATTTGGATTAAAGCACGTATAGCATCCAGTATGATTAGTAGTAGTAGTAGTAGTAGTAGTAATAGTAGTAGTAGTAGTTGTTGGGGTGTCGGATAGCGCAGTGGTTGGAGCACTCGCTAACTGTGTCGCAAGCTAAGCATCGTTCAGTGCGGTTTGCACTTGGATGGGTGACCGCAAAACGTGAAGCGACAAATAACAACGCCCCCAGTTGACTCAACTGTGACCGAGTACCTACTCTCTTAAGAGTGGTTAAGGTAAAGCAGCGAGGGAGAGAGATGGGCATCACCCTCATTACGCTGGCCCAAGATAAGTGTGATCTCCAACATCACGCTCCCCTACGGCCACAAGGCTATGGGACTACCTTTACCTCTTTACCTAGTAGTTGTAGCTGTATACAGGGGCGCTGAAAACCAGAATTTTCAATAGCCCGCTGGACTAGTTACCCAGTCAAAGTCAGCAATCCGCCAGAATGTTCACTTGCACTTTGAACTAAGTTCTGTCTCACACGATGAAACATTAAGAACAGTCAAATACGAGCACCTGTACTTACCGGAATCAAACAGTGAGCGTATAATGACGTAGAAGATACGCGCCTCATAACCCACGTCCACCCTGGCCCACTTCAGATAATATCGAGGCTGTCCACTGTAGCACAGATGGCCTTGCAGATAAGGCAGGCCGTCGAAGGCTTTTTGCAGAACGAAATTGTTGAACTGCGATCCGCCCTGGACCTTCTTGTCCACCGCTATGTTTCTTGGTCGTCCTGGGTAGGCTGTTACAGATCCAACACACTCAATGGAGACAGGAAGCCTAGTTCTATTCTCGACAACAGTCACTCTTTTTTATATAAGGGAGACAACAATCCTATCCTATCTATCATATCCCGTAACTCTGAGGTCGTTGGGGCACCACAGATGATTGTTTAACCAGCATACTCCATTTTTCTCTGTCCTCAGCAACCCTCATGGCTTCACTCAATGTCAAGCCAGTCCATTCTCGAATGTTGTCCTCCCACCTCTTTTTCAGTCTCCCTCTTCTTCTACCTCCTTGCACTGTGCCTTGCAGGATGGTCTTTGCGAGGCCTGATGATCTGGTGACGTGGCCATACCATCGGAGTTTCCGTTTCTTCACTACTGTGAGCAGGTCATCGTGTTGTCCAATGGCTTGTGTGATGGTCTTTCGGACTTCGTCGTTGGTGATTTGCTGGGTATAGGAAATGCCCAGAAGTCTTCTGTAGCACCTCATCTCCATGCCTTGTACAGGGATGTCGTTTGGGTCGGATCTTCGGCTTTTAGCCGAAATTTTTATTAAAAAAGCCGATAAACTGTCCGTCATGTCGGCTCGCCGAGCCGAAGTTTTCACGGGTGAATCGGCTCAATTTTGTCAATTTTTGCGATATTCCTGTGCTGTACGCTTGCAGTTTAGGTGAGGATTCCATAATTACTAAGGTAAAACCCAGAAACTCTGACAGTATTGTGGTCTGTCAAGGGACAGCCTAAACTTTTTATTGTTTTTGTGTGTCTAAAATTTAAGAAAATAAAATTTCTTTTTAATGTTCTTATTCTACTCTTAAAAATATGTTTTATTACAAAGATATGCATCCACAGAACACCTTTAATATATGGAGGTGTAGGGTGCATGTTAACGTAGTGAATCTAGTAAAAAAAAAACTTGTGAGACTGCTTTGGAAGAGAGAGCCGAAACTTTCTGTAAAAAGCCGAAAGTTTTACGGCTGTTTCGGCCAAATCGCCGAAGGAACAATTTCTTAGCAACATCCCTGCTTGTATTCTTCGTTGTAGATCTGCTGTGAAGGTCCATGTTTCGCAAGCGTATAAGAAGATGGAGATGACAAGGGAGCGCAACAGCCTTACCTAGGAATATAGACTGATGGTCTTGTCTTTCTAAACGGGCTTCAACCTTGCCAGGGCAGCAGTTGTTTGAGCGATCCTGGAGAGGACTTCCTGTCGGGACCCATTGTTTGATACAATGGCTCTTTCAGTCCAGAGCGTGAGGCAAGAGATGCGGTGAGTCTGATTTTAGGAATAAAGCGCGTACAGCATCCAGTATTATTAGTAGTAGCAGTAGCATCTGTACACAGGGTGCTGAACACGGGTTTACCCTAAAATTGGCATTGATATCACATTACGCAATGACACAGTGGGCTTTCCTTGCTCAAATCAACCACTACAGTTTGACAACAAACTTGAGCGATAAAGGCGTCTCGCTCTACGAGAGGTGAACCGGAGATCATCGACAGCGTACCGGATATAGTCCGTATTAGATGCTGTCCTCCGTGGAATGAAGGAATGATAGGACAAATCTACCTCCTCTTCTCTGCGTGCTGCCAATAGTTCGCAGTACTCTGTGGATTTGTGCCATAGACATAGATGGCCATTTCGCCGTGTTCTCGGCGCGTCAGTGTATCAGCTGGGTTTTGTTGAAAATCAAAGGACTTTTTTTCCAAAGCATAAGAAGACGCCCGAACGTAACCTAACTTTTCAATATAACCCAAATCCAAGCAATTCATCATAGGCGGAAAAGCAGCGATGATCACCAACTCTCAAGAAGCTGGTTCTGGAAAACAGGGCTGTGTCATGGTTGGACCCTCTAGTTTTCCTCTAGCCTAGAACTTTTCTGTCTTTTATTCTCTTTCTGTGTTGTGGGCCAACAATTTCACTTTGTTGAAGAAACGTGCTTGCACTTAAGATGCAAACAGCAATGCCTTACTTGGCGCATGACATTGTATTTAAAAGGTCTCAATTCGAAGTCTTTGTTTATTTTTTACAAAAACGAGTTTACCCTAAAATTCGCATTGATATCACATTACACAATGCAGAGGTGCCTACCCCCCAGTCTGACCATTTGTGTACTGGCTGCATGAAAAATGTGTATTTTTGTGTAATGTCAGATTTCGCGCAACTCACAACATTTGATCAAAGAATTATTGTTGTGACGACACGAGTTTTTCAACACGTTCTAGAGACGGTATATATTGTGCGGAGTTGCACATCTCTAATATACAGTGTACATAGTTATCAGCAGTTTTCTTTTACTGCGTATGAAAGTTTAAAGTATTTGTGGTTTCACGTGCATAACGCGGATAGGGCATATGCTGAATTAGGAAAGGGGTTACTGAGCTCGACTCGAGTTTGTCCTGTGTGCTGGTATGCGATTTAGCTAGCAGAGTCATTTTGGTTGCTTATGCATGCAGTCGGACTTTTGACAGAAGTAGCGTTGTGACTGTGTGTCAGGTTAGCGTAACGTCTTCTGGAAGGGTCTTTATTCGAAGTGTTTCGAACCACCCAAGGTCTTGTTGCCCTCGTCGGGACAAGGATGTTAAAAAGTCTGTAATGGGAGGACTGTGATTGCCATCTATTGTGTAATATAGGTGTAGAGTTCTGTTCTAAAGCTGTGTGGCCCTTTATTTGGGCACCTGCTAATGCTCAAGTACTTCGCCAGTATTGAGATGTCCCAGCCATAGCTAGCATCAGCCAGAAACGGATTTGAACTCTCAGACTAACCAGTGTGCTGTACTGTGTCGTATAAGTGTTGTGTTGTGCAGTGTACGTGCATCTGTGTACCACAAGCCGAGGACCTAAAGGGTAAGTGTAAATCCTGCAATTTTTTTCCTTAGTGGCTGTGCTCCGAGACTGCGTACGTGAATGAATGATGGTGAATAAGGGGGAAAGGGATGTATTTTGGTAAACAGTTGTTTATCGATTTTATATGATTTTCATATGATTTTCTTGGTTTAACGTTTGTATAAATAATGTCGTTGCTGTTGTTGCCAAGTGGGTCAAAGGGCGACAACGAAGTATGCATATTAGAGAGAGAGAGAGAGAGAGAGAGAGAGAGAGAGAGAGAGGGGGGGGGGGTTATGAATGTGATGAAAGGGAGACAATGTACTTCGTTGGAGAGGGGTGATGAAGGAGATGAATATGAGGGAAAGGTGTTTGTATTATAGTGTGATAGAAACAATTGTGAATGGGAAAAGATAATGTATTATAACGTGAAGAGGGGTGATGAAGATGAAGGTGTGATTGAGATGAATCGCCATGGTGTGAATGGGAGTGCAGTTGTAATAATTATGTATAGTTATATAAACAACCATGTATCATGGAAGAGATAGAATTATAGAATTAATAAATGCATTGTGTTTTGAGATGCGTGTATAAACAGGTCAAGATGGCGGACGGCGAAAGGCGTATTCTGTTATGAAGTGTTTAAGTTTTTGTGGACAAGCTAGTGAGATTCCTTATTTGTCCACAGGATTGGGCTTCGATTGTAGTTCTCTCCTGTTTTATCTACTGGTTCCACAACTGTTATGCCCTACTATTAGCATAACTCTGCGACTCCTGCCTGTCTCTGCGGTACCACTCTGACGGGTGACGTCAGCTTTGAGACCTCTACTCTTGCCGCTGGAGGGTGTGGATGTTGCCTGGGCTCACCGCCACCACCGTTACGTCTCTTTTGCTATCGGCGCCGCTGCTGGGGAGTGACCTCCATCACCGCCGGACCTATCATTGCTTCGGACGAGACGTTCCAACAGCTACAGGATCTCAGCTACACCGCATCCACACACATACAGATTCGCATTCACACACCTAAAAACATATCTAGTATAAATTACTTTCTTTACATGAGTAATTACCTGCAGTAGTATTTTGAGCTCAATTAATCGATAGTTAGGTTTCGAACATTGACTTTGAACTATAAGCTAGCTAATTCTTTACGATTGAATTTCAAGAAGTTTTTCTGATTGTGGATTCATCTTTGAATTGTGTTTATTTGGAATATAATTGATTGTTATTGTTGCATATTGTTGTGGGTATTCTGTTGTGTATAATTCTAGGGTTTTCAGTTAGACAAGGGAGGTAATTGTTTAGTAAATACCGGGTTGGGGGTCTTGATAGGGGGTTCAGGGTGGTTTAGTATCCCATATCCTGTGTGTGTGTGACATTGTTGAATAAAAGTGTGTGATTGTTCCTCTGGCATTTTGTGTTAGTTCTTTTTATTTGAGTTCTATCCTTCCACTCGTTGAGCTGAACGTCGCAGAACCCGCTCGGGTGACGCGACAATTGTCATGAAAACTGCCACATTCACAAAACATCAATTAATACTAATTCCAGCTCATCATTTTAATCCTCATGAAACAAAATAATATAGAACTCAACAAGTTATGGTCACAGATGCACACTAATATATTATTGTTTTGTGTTGTATTTTACTCCATATTGATCTCCATATTGTCCAAAAATTAATTAATACTGATTGATTGATTGATTTATTATTGCTTTAGGTCCAGCGGACTCTTCCGAGCCAAATCAGGACCGGACAACCCCCGATCCGCATAAAAGATCTGCTGAAACAACCCCAGTGGGAAAATTGAATGCCCTCCACCGGCCAGTCACTTTACAATAAAGACATCCCACGCGGGGGACGGCTGAGGGTTGACCTCAACTACGCGAACACCCCGGTTACAAAAACAAAATAGAATACAAACATCATTATAAATCATCAACCAAACACATACATATAAAATGCCTATAGTGCTAAATAGTACATTCATAGGAAGCCCTAGTGACCACCCGGCAGAAAGCGTCCAACACTCCCAAGCTGATCCAACAGACCTCATACACAAACAAGGAGTCTTGTCCAGGAAGAGTTTTCAAGAAAAAAGGTAGGTCATTGATCTAGCGAAGAAGAAGATAGTATAGCAGAGTGAAGGACAGAGCAGGAATAGGAAAAAGTAAATGAGGAAGACAGCGACAGTGGGAATTTAAAGCACTAAATTTCCATAAAGTGGGGATACTATTTATACTGAAAACCCCCGGCACTCCAACGGGGGTACTGTTGCCGCAGTGAAGCGTCTTGCCTATAAAGGAAAGACAGGTTTTCAACTGTGGCTTTCACTGTTCCCTTTATAGGTTTGAACAATCTACAGTGGCAAGATTGCTCATGACCCCAAGGGGTAATTAATTAATACGAATTATGAATATTATATATATAAATGCATATAAATGCATAATTGTTTTCGTATATTCTGCTGAAACTGGCAACACTTTTTGTTTTCTGAGCATACTAGAGTGTTCTGCATTTTGTTGTGTAAATACAGTGCCTTTTTATGCACTTTGTATTAATTTTAGACACCTGAGCCACTTTGGGGAAAATCGCATTTTATTTTAATGTGAGGGTTACCCACTTTGAACAGTTAAATGAGTGCCTTAATATTGACCGATTTTAACACTTCAAATTTTTTTAATCTTCTAAAAGTTTGTGCTATATAATAAAAACAAAATAAAACATCCTGAACCAAAATAAAATGTTCGTCCGTAATACCTAATCTAAGTGTCGCTGAATGTCATATGCAGAGCAATGCTGAACTCTGTTGCAGTGAGAACCCCCGTTGGGGTGCCGGGGGTTTCACTTTCAGTATAAATAGCATCCCCACTTTCTGGAAATTTAGTGCTTTAAATTCCCAATGTCGCTGTCATTCTCATTTGTTTTTTCTCATTCCTGCTCTGTTCTATCAATCTGCTAAACTATCTTCTTCTTTGCTATACCAGTCACCTACCTTTTTTCTTGAAAAATGATGATGATGATGATGATGATGATGATGATGATGATGATGATGATGATGATGATGTTGTTGCATCAATTTTTATTCATCAGGTTAACATAAGTTGTACATAAGATGATGATGATGATGATGATGAATGTATAGGCGTTTGTAATACGTACGCAGACAACCGTACACGTTGTCACAAGGAACCTTACAGGTAGCAGAATCTGGGCAGTTGCTACATTGGTCTGTTGTTCCCGGAGTTAGAAACTTCCCTTGCGGACACGCTGGAATGACCCAAAGAAAAAAAAAGGAAAAAAAAGATGATGGTGGTGGTCCAGGTGATAGTGGGAATGGTGTTGATGATGAGATGATGATGATGATGATGGTGGTGGTGGTGAAGATGATGATGATGATGATGATGGTAACTGATGACGGCGACGACCACGATGTGGATTGATGATGATGATGGTGACTGATGATGACGACGACGATGATGATTGATGATGATGATGATGATGATGATGATGATGATGATGATGATGATGATGATGATGATGATGATGATAATGAAGGTGATGATTATAATGATAGTGATGATGATGTGCCCGACATCACTTGGTACTGATAACAATTATGAATGAACATTAAAGTTTGACCTCCTCACTACCATTGGCGATACGGCAGACGGGGATAACCATCCCAGGGAAGAAGGTGTAGGGACCTAAATCAACACTGAACCACCAGAGCAATCATACTGCAAATACGGACAGTGAAAAATGGCTACTTTTTTGTCTTGCCCACCACGGGACTCGAACCGGAGTCATCGGTGTGCCAGGCGACCGCTCTACCACTGAGCTAGGGCGCTGTGGTATAATAACTAATTAATTTATCAAAGATGATTATAAATAGTGCAGTCCTCCACAACAGCGATATCGGGAACTGGTTCAGAACAACAATCGGCGTGAGTCAAGGATGCCTACTCTTTCCAACACTCTTCAAAATCTTCCTGGAGCGCATCATGTCAGATGCCCTTGCAGATCACGAAGGCACAGTGAGCATAGGGGTAGAACAATCGCCAACCTCCGTTTGCGGATGACATTGATGGATTGGCTGAAGAGAAACAAGAACTTGAGCAGCTGGTACAGACGCTTGACACCACCTCCAAAGCCTTTAGAATGGAAATAAGTGCAGAGAAGACCAAACTAATGACCAACAACACCAAACACATGGACATCAAAGTCCAAGGCCAATCCCTCAATGGTGCATAGCTTCAAATATTTATGTTGTATCAGACAATGGGTCCCGACAAGAAGTCCTCTCCAGGATCACACAAACAACTGCTGCCCTGACAAGGTTGAAGCCCATTTGGAAAGACAGAACCATCAGTCTACACTCCAAGGTAAGGCTGCTGCGCTCCCTTGTCATTTCCATCTTCCTAAACGCTTGCGAAACATGGTCCCTCACACCAGACCTACAACGAGATGAGGTACTACAGAAGACTTCTGGGCATTTCCTATACCCAGCACTCCATCAACGACGAAGTCCGACAGAGCACCACACAAACGAATGGACAACACAATGACATGCTCACAGTGGTGAAGAAACAAACTCCGATGGTATGATCACGCCACCAGAGCATTAGGCCTTGCAAAGATCATCCTCCAAGGCATGGGGCAAGGAGGCAGAAGAAGAGGGAGACTGAAAAAAATATGGGAGAATAACATTCAAGAATGGACTGGTTTGATACTGAGCAAAGCCATGAGGATTGCTGAAGGCAGAGAAAGATGGAATACGCTAGTTAAGTGATCATCTGTGGTGCCCCAACAACTTTCGAGTTACGGGATAGGATAGGATATGATGTGATAGAATTATAAATATTAACACAGCGATTTATTTATTTAAAAAAAAAAAAAAAAAGAATGAACTCACGCTGAGGTCACTCACCGTAGATAATGACCTCACAAAACTGCAACACAGCAAGGTCATCCACAGGGAAACGGTATCGCTTGGTGATAATGACGTATCTTGCAACGGGTGGAGGGTCCGGGCACGGGCAGTTAAACCATACTGCACAATCAGATCAATCAGCCTGAACCTTCCAACCATACATCCATCAATTCAGGTGGTCAACCAATCAGCATCGAAACATTGCCTGCCTGATGATCGCTTAGCATTCGACGGTCAGCCATCCGCTCGCCGTTGCTTAACGTGACACATTTCTAGGTTGTGGTCCAACCGCTACGCTACCGTGCCACGCTATAATTATACTAACAGTGGTTAGATGAGGATTTCTTTTTTAATGACTTATTTTGTTTAGATTCGGAATTAATTTGTGAGATTCGGATTTTGTTTTTAATTAGTATTTCATTTGGGGAGACATTTTGTAGTTCCTAAATGTTCAAAAACGCTAAATAAATATAATAGTAATTGTGGGAATAACTATAGCTAAAGAAAACAGTACTAACGGTCGCCATTTTCGTATTTGGCTCTGAGTTCGTCTGGGTTCAATGCCTGGTAATCCGGGAAAGCGAAGCATAACTGGGTGTCCATGTAAATAAGTACTCCCTGCATACGCCTCCAACCCACTGGCGAACACCAATCAATCAATCGATAACACAGTCAATATAACAATGCACAAAATAGTTGATTGAATGAATGAACATTGAATTATTTAACGTTTCTATACCCGCCATTGGCGATATGGCAGACGTGGATAATCATCCCCATGGAAGATGGGGTAGGGATCTAAATCAACACTGAACCACCAGAGCAATCATACTGCTACGATGGCCTGTGAAACATTGCCACCTTTTGTCTTGCCCGCCACGGTATTGGAACGTGGGTGCTCGGTGTGCCAGGCGAACGCTCTACCACTGAGTGATGTGTGCCAGACGAACGCTCTACCACTGAGTTATGTGTGCCAGGCGAACGCTCTACCACTGAGTTATGTGTGCCAGGCGAACGCTCTACCACTGAGTTATGTGTGCCAGGCGAACGCCCTACCACTGAGTTATGTGTGCCAGGCGAACGCTCTACCACTGAGTTATGTGTGCCAGACGAACGCTCTACCACTGAGTTATGTGTGCCAGGCGAACGCTATACCACTGAGTTATGTGTGCCAGGCGAACGCTCTACCACTGAGTTATGTGTGCCAGGCGAACGCTCTACCACTGAGTTATGTGTGCCAGGCGAACGCTCTACCACTGAGTTATGTGTGCCAGACGAACGCTCTACCACTGAGTTATGTGTGCCAGGCGAACGCTCTACCACTGAGTGATGTGTGGCAGGCGAACGCTCTACCACTGAGTTATGTGTGCCAGGCGAACGCTCTACCACTGAGTGATGTGTGGCAGGCGAACGCTCTACCACTGAGTTATGTGTGGCGGTGGGACACCAAGTAGTTCATTAATTCAGATGTAAAAACAAGCAGCAATAATGCAATAAATAATTCAGTAATGAACTCAATCAATCAATGAATTAACCAATCAGTCAACGACATTAGAACGACAGCTGCTAATTCGTCACAACAACACCTGTTAATTCGTCACAAAGACACCTGCCAAATCGTCACATCGACGCCTGTTAAGTCGTCACAACGACACCTGCCAATTCGTCACAAAGACTCCTGTTCATTCGTCACAACGATACCTACCAATTCGTCACATCGAAATAGGCCAATTCGTTCGAACGAACTTCTAATCAATCTGAACATTGTTGGAACATTTCATTTTCGCCCTAATTAACAGTTCGCACAGCACATCAGCGCTCTACAAATCGTGCGGTTCATGGGCAAGCTTACGTAGCCTACCTTCGTTCCCCAAGTGGTCTTGGCGCCCACGAATGTCCACAGCTTTGATGGAAAAGTAGTACTTCAAATCCACCTTCCACCTAGTCAACCAAACGCACATTATACAACCAAACAATTAGTTTGTGGGAGATGACTGCGGGCGTTGTCCAACAAAGACAGTACTCTAACTTTAAAAGGCTCCTGTTCGAAGGCTTTGTTTACTTTTGGCCAAAACGGGTTTACCCTAAAATTGGCATTGTTATTACATCAAACGATGATATACATAATGATATAGTGGGCTTATTACATCAAACGATGATATACATAATGATAAAGTGGGCTTATTACATCAAACGATGATATACATAATGATATAGTGGACTTATTACATCAAACGATGATATACATAATGATATAGTGGACTTATTACATCAAACGATGATATACATAATGATATAGTGGGCTGTCGTTGCTCAAACCAACCGCTACAGTTTGAATTTTCCATTTCGGTTCTGACAGGGAGTTATTTCCCCTTGATTTTAACGGTACATCGGTTACCAGTGTTTACATACATGAAGCATACGCGAGCGTTATTTCCCTTTGCCTACTTTCCTTTCGCGCCAAGCGCGCTGTCTGCTTTGTTTGTGAAAAAGACACCCGCTACAAATTACGTGTATTTTCAAAATTTGTGTTTTATATGTGAACGATTGTAATTGTCGGGCTGCCTAAAAATCATGCGGGCTACCTCACTTTACTTACTAGCTAGCCCGGCGGGCTAGTTAGTCTCCTGGGTTAAATCTCACCCCTGTGCACAGTACACACTCGTATCACACATACAAGATTTCAAAATAGATCTATCATATAACGAAGTAGTTCAAACAATATCGGCAGATACTCCAGGAATCTGCCTATGCATACAGCGCACATTCCATCACAAATACCACCAAAGCATAATATTCACTCACCTTTTCTCATCTTTGGATAAGCTGAAAAAACACTTTTCTTTTGCAGGAAGACTGGTTGCGGAAGTTCTTGCACCCGAAGGCTTTGCAATGGATTCGTTCATCGTTGCTTGCTTCTGTCGCTTACCTTCTTTCGGCCACGAGCCATTTTGAATTATAGACATGCAGAGAAAAGGGGCGTAACTCCTTTTTGTGTGTGTGGCTTCCTTGGATCTAAATTTGAAATCCACATCTTTCCTTCCCATTATCTTTGGTTACACTTACCACGAGGTTACACTTACCACGAGGTTACACTTACCACAAGGTTACAATTACCACGCGTCACACTTACCACGCATTCACTTCAGCTGAGATGATGCAATTGTCCCTGCCTCCGAGCTTTAGGTGGGACTCTGTCCTCCCGTTGACCGCGGCACACGACTCCGGGGTGGTCATCCCCGAGGTAGCACTGCCTTCGCAGGACTCGAACACCTTCGAGCCGCAGCGGTAGCGAGCGGACATTCTGGTCGGTTTGTTGAACGCGACGTTGTCTGAAAGCGGTCAACAACAAAACACAAGGTCATCCTTCCAGAAAGTCGTATGCTTTTTATCGCTGAAAGCGAACAATGGCAGTCTAGCACCGAAAGGACTAAGGAAAAGTGACTGAGCTTTAGGTCATATAGCTGTAGCGTTAAGAACAAGTTTTCTTGCCATCATTGAATCTGTAAAGTGTGTCTGTATGACGGCCTGCTAGCGCCAAAACCGCGAGTTAGCAGTATCACGATATAATTAAAATTAACACGTGTTCTGTGCAATTTACAGAGATACCGGTAATCCGCAGTGTTAATTAATAATTATCAGTATTTGCCACGCCTTCCTGGCGCCAAAATGTGATAATTACAAATTGCATGAGATAATTACAAATATCATGAGATAAGAATGGCGTGGAATAATTACAATTATCAATAAATAAATACAGTTATCATTGTAAAATTACAAACATCTTCACGTGATCATGTTTAATTTTTAGTTTTGGCTCTAGCAATCCGTCTGGAAATGCGCCCAAACCGAAAATTGTAATTTTTACTTGATAATTAAAATTTGTATGTGGTAATTGTAAATAAGTCATTGATATTTGTAATTAACCCCTGATATTTGTACTTATCAGGTTTTGGCGCTAATAGGCCGTCATATATGTGAACTACGCAGAATACGTGTTAATACCATAATCACTGATACCTGTAAATGCAAGTTTTGGCGCCAGTAAGCCGCCTTAGCCAGAATTAAGCATGATCACGTAAACATTGCAATTATCAAGTGAAATTTGCAATTATTATTTGATAATTCCAATTTTCGGTTTTGGCGCATTTCCAAAACGAAAATTTAAAATGAAATAAGATCAAGCGAAGATATTTGTAATTGTTCAATGATAATTGTAATTATCCTTTCATAATTGTAATTATCTCATGATATTTGCAGGCCTGAAAATGGCGACTAATTTAGTCGCCATAGCTAGTGAAAAAAAAAATTGGCGACTAAAAAAAAAACTTTAGTCGCCAAATGCGAGTGCGCTAAAATGAATTTTTTTTAAGTTTGGCTAGTAAAATTTTTAGTTTGGCTAGTAAAATTTTTAAGTTACTAGCCAAAGGCTAGTGGGACCTTTTTCTCATTTTCAGGGCTGATTTGTAATTATCTCATGATATTTGTAATATCAGGTTTAAAGTTAAAAACAAGAAAACAATAATAGTGATGACATATATCGCCTTGGAAACAGCCGACGCGGCGATGACGTTGAAATGGTGTTTGCGCACGCGCACTGCTTACTTCACGCTTTTCAGAACATGTACTGTTACCTCTTGACCAAGACGACCGACGTGGTTTAAGCATAGACCATAATATATTGGTCTATGGTTTAAGTTTGCTCTTCATAACACAACGATTGAGAGGGGGCAACATTCTGTGAAACTGTCAGTGCATCACTACAATATCTGTTAAAGCACTTACATTAGTGAGCCTGCATTAAGTGCAGCTTTACTAATTTACGTGCTCCTTTTTGTAGAGCAACACACTATGACACAAACACGCACCCTCCACCATCGTGACGTTGCAATAGGGGCTTGTAACCAAGGTATGCTTACAAACGAGCGTCTGTGGCATGATGTTTAGAGTTAAAGTTCGCAAAAACCACACACACACACACACACACACACACACACACACACAGGCGCGCGCGCGACGCTCACACACACACACACACACACACACACACACACACACACAAATAGTGTGAATACATCAGCAAAATAATAATCTTTTAGCGTCGATTAGGCTTGTGTGTGCGTGTATGTTTGTTATTTTTGAATAATTTTGTTGTTTGTTTTTTTTTGTTCAGCACTTTGATCGTGACCTCAGGCACACTTTAAGTTGACAGGTGAAACGTACGCAGCTGTCCTTTGGTCTTCCCTTCGCCATCACATTGGCTGCTGCAAAGACACGCTTCAGTCAGGGCTGTGTCACGGGGTGGAACGCACGCAGTGCCTGCTGTGAATTCAAAACACAAAACAAAAAACAAACCAAAGTCAGACCTGATAGTGATCTAAGAGAGGTTTCCGCGGAACGTGCGACTATGTCACGCCTTGTGACAGACATTTTAAAGTGCAATGAGTCTGATGACGTCCACAAATCCACAACTTGAACGGCGAAAATATATACACAGGAACAGTCAACGCTGCACCATTATTCCAAAACAAAGTATGGCGCCGCAAAACCGGAAGCGAGTAAAGCAACTTTCTCCTTCCGATACAAAACAACAACAACAAATTTTTTTTTTAAATGTCCGCGGATTGTTTCGCATTCCCTTTTTTTTTTTTTTTTTTTTTTTTTTTTTTTTTGGTCCTTTTTGTTTTTGCGGATTTCTGCGATTTCGCGGAGAACTATCAGGTCTGAAAGTGGATAGCAGATTGGATGGAGGATATCTATATAAGGCGGAATGGGAGGCGACTCATAAGATCCGTTGGATCTCATTTTTGATATGATGATGATGGTCATTGTTGTCAGGGTGGCGACGTGGTGATCGTCCTTAACGCTCATGCAATAGGACGTTAAGCATCGTTTTCCGTCCGTCTGGTTCACGTTTCCCCGACGTGCACGGCAACACATATTTAAGTCTCTCTTACGAGGGATACATAAAAAATAACAGTTCGGGTCGGGGTAGTGTCTACTCTAAGGTGGTAACCGGGAGGCGGAAGTCAAATTCTTCGATCGGCTACAGACAGACAGACAGACAGACAGACAGATAGATAGATAGATAGATAGATAGATAGATAGATAGATAGATAGATAGATAGATAGATAGATAGATAGATAGATAGATAGATAGATAGATAGATAGATAGAAGCGCTTTTCCAGGTCAAGAGCTGCTCAAGGCGCTGGTCAATACAGATCTAACTTAAGCCCCTCCTAGGCACCAACTTGCCGCTTAAGGCTTAACATTACACAAATGGACTGATTGCGATTCGGCGCCTATCAACGGTATTTCTGAACAACTTCCGCAACGATAGTACCAAAGAATATCTACTACGCAAAGAACGGTCATAAGGCCTAGGATAGCGAAACGATGAGCGCGAGCGCCGCCAAGCGGCTGAAATGATAATTACGTCCCTTTGTTGCTGAAAAGCATGCTTGTGCACTGTCACATGTGTTTAGTAAACAAACGCTTGCGGTTGTATGAATGAGCGCAATAATATGGTTATGTGTATTTGTGCTTGTGTATATGTACATAGTTATTTAGAGGATATTGCAGGATAGAGGACAACTACATTTTTGCCAGTGTGATATTAAGAGACTCAAAATGATATGTTTCTAAATACTGCTCTGATAATATGAATGACCTCAATAACATGATTATGAGCATGTGTGTATATACATTGTTTTCAGTGCAATACCAAAAACACTTTGATTAAAATGTCGTAGGTCTGACTGCTGTTGTTGTTCTTGGTTTTTATTTTTAACTTTATTTATTTTTAGTTATTTATTTATTTTATTATTATTATACTAATTGTTATTATTACTTTATTTTTAATTTTATTTTAGTACATCCTTTTGTAATGTTGTCTTTTCTGATTTCTTTTTCTAATGTGTGAATCATAAGTGTGTGTGTGTAAAGTTCTGAATAGTTTTGAAATCATGTTTGTAGCAATGTCTATCTGTTCCTTGCAAAATGTTAATGTTGGCATGAGTTCAAAGCCTATCATAATCCTAACCGAAATGCAATAAGAGCTTGAAAATCATCACTACCTTATTTCATTTTGCATCAACTATGGTAGTTAAAATAAGTTTGTATGTATTATTGGTTGTTTTTTTTTTCAGCCTACTGGTGTAAAACAAACGGAATAATAAATAATTGTATTGTAACAGTACTAAATTTGATCATTGTTCATTGTCAGTGTGTGTAAAAACACTTTGCTCTCTCTCTCTCTCTCTCTCTCTCTCTCTCTCTCTCTCTCTCTCTCCCTCTCTCTCTCTTATGTATATGTGTAAGTGTATTCTTTTGTGTGTGTCTATCATCTGATTTGTGTGTGTCTGTTTAACATAGTTCTTGTTATTTGCAACACACATACATACAAAAAGTATTAACTGGAAACTAGCTAGTAAAGTTACTGCCATGAATCATATCAAGTGCATAAATTGTGCATAATATTTCTCTTTTCTATGTTACTAGGAATACAGTGTAAACACATACCACACACACACAAAACAACTATCTTTTTACAGTTCCAATGTAAAATGTACAAGCAAATTATTATCTCATGTCAATGTGTTTTCCCCACACCAACTCCCTCAAACAATTATCATATTTTATAGGTGTTAATTTAAAAAAAAAAAAAAAACATCTGTTCATTTAGAAGGTTACACAGGCATGAACGGGGCTCGATCGTTTCAGCTTTCACGTTTTAAAATTCGGACGGATTTTTATTTTATTTTAAGTATTATAATGACTTGTGATATGTTGATGCATCTAAAGACATATTACAGAATGCTTATATGCAAAACTCCATGAATATCGGCCAGGAAGCGATGGTATGGCGTCCGGCAAAGGAGGCTTGTTTACAGATCGCTAAGCGGACGGTTATCTCCCTTGAGTTATTTATCATCTTACTCGTTGGAGGGCGCTGCGCGCTGACCGTCTTGTAACTTTATAGAAGGGAATCTCCTTATGACCGTTCTTTGCGTAGCCTACCTTCTTTGATAGTACCAACGCGTCGTTAGTACTACCACAGAGTATAACATTAAACAGAGAGAACACTTACGTAATTTTGCGAGTTTTTCGCTAGAGTAACTTCCCTTCGGTCTGGTAAGCAAACATGGCTTCAACCATGGATACCAGTAAATATAGGTCAGTGGAGCTAGAACCGCCGAGAAAGAAGTTAAAGTGTAAAACTTGGTGCAGTGCAATTAATTGTACCAATTCATCAGTCAAGGAATGCTGTGCTGGAAAATCATTCTTTCGATTTCCAAAGGATACCGACAGGTTAGTATTGAAACTTAGAGCTTTTCTTTTCGTTAGATTGGGGAGGAACTTCCGGAAGTCACTCACTAGTCACTAGTCTTCTGTCTTGTCTCACTCACTGACTGCTTAATTCAGACAGTCAGCATCTGAGCATGATTGTTTAAATTTTATTTTATCATTTCACATTTGAGTAGTGATATTAGATTTTTAGAATGAAGATCTTCTAGTCATTTGATAAGTAAAAGAAGATCTGAGCCAGTATTTTGAAGTAAGAGTTTGCCTAGAACAGAGATAGTCGCTATTCCGAGTTGTTAGACTACATCAGTACTTCTATTCTACTAGAACATTCTAGTCAGTCTAGGCCTAATTTTATCACTGAGCTATTTAATTTTCAAAATGCTTGGAAATAATGGTACATCAATAGTCAATACAATGCTAAACAGATATTGATATCAAACTTCAAACTATATTATGTAGAATTTAACACAATTATAAATGACTGAAGCCCATTAATAATTAATCATTTGCTAAATGGGCAGTATTTATCTTACATTTATGAGTGAACATAATTGAAACTTTGAAAAATTGTTACATTTATTAATAATTTAATTATACTGATTAAATATTTTAGTATTTAACAATAACATTACACACACACAGTGACACACACACACACACCCATGCACACACACACACACACACACACAAGAGCTATGGATGAAGGCCTGCGCAAGTGCTTTGATTCTGTTAGCTACAAATATTAGCTACAAATATCTAGGCCTAATTGTAAGTACTACAGTCAACTATGATTAGGGCTAGTGCATTATTGAGTGGCATACAGATTCTAACTCTCTGCATTGATTATAATCCCTATTTTGTGACTGTATAGGTGTAAGAAATGGATACAGAATTGCAGGCGGCAGGATCTGCTTGGCAAGTCCTCGCAACAGCTGTACCTTAACAATCGCATGTGCAGTGACCATTTTGAAGCAAGTCAGTTCACAACTGCTGAAAAGAAACGGCTAATTTACAACGCAGTGCCAACTTTGTTCATGGTTCCAAATCCACCGCCAGCACTGGCTTGCAAGCGGCCTGCACCTAAGCCTCGAGGCGAATCCACCGTCAAGAGAAGTAAGTTGTATTACTCTGACCGAATAAATGCAACATCTAGCTGTTTCATTCATAAAAAATGGTGACCCTTCCATTACGTGTACAATTATTAGGAATAAAAGTTGTGTTGTTATTGTTGTTGCCGCCATTGTTGTCGTTATTATTAATATTATATTTACTATTTTTATATTAATATGTTTGTTTTTATTACTAATAGTATTGTTTATTATTATTATTTAATTATTAGTATTATTTTTTTATGTACTCTCTCAACTGTTTAATGATCATGAACATTGTGAGCTTTGTTATTGTGTATCTACTACCAGTACTAATTATCGTACTTATATTATTTTCCTTATTCTTTGTTGTTTTAATGATTACACATCAATAGTATTATTTAAAAGATGGCACATCACTAATACCTTACTGTGTACGTGTGTCTATGCAGAATGCCTATTCAGCACTGATCCATCACAGCCTGGGCCGTCTACTGACCCACCACAGCCTGGGCCCTCAGCTGACCCACCACAGTTTGGGCCGTCTGCTGACCCACCACAGCCTGGGACGTCTGCTGACCCACCACAGCCTGGGCCATCTCCCAGAAAGCGCCTAAGACTCTGCACTAGTCGATGGCGAAACAAATACTACAGACTAGAGGCCAAGTGCAAAAAGACCAGTGAAAAAAAGAAAGAAATAAAGAAAGAAAAATTATTAGAAAACCTGAAGAAGTACTTTGATGAGCCCACAGTAAAATTTCTGAAATCTCAGGTCATGATGAGTAAAATAAAGAAGAATGGCTATCGTTGGTCTTATGAGGACAAAGGACTGGCATTGTCACTGTTTCATGCAAGCCCAAAGGCATATAAATTAATGCACAAACTTTTTATTTTGCCATCCATTGCAACATTGAAAAGGACAATGTCGAAGATCGCTGTTTATGCAGGGTTCAACAGAAATATTCTCGAGGCACTAAAAGCAAAACTTGATACTATGCCACAAGGTTCTGAACTTTGTCTTGTAGCTTTTGATGAAATGGCTATAAAAGAATCGGTTGTTTACAATCCTGAGAGAGACGAAGTCGAAGGATTTGAAGACTTTGGTGTTAAAGGAAAAACACACTATATTGCAAATCATGCGACAGTGTTCCTTATTCGTGGTCTTGTTTACAAATGGAAGCAAACAGTTGGTTATGTTTTGTCAAGTGGTCCGATCAACAGCAATGTACTGCATGGTTTATTGTTAGAATGCTTGGACAATGTTCAGGCCGCAGGGCTTAATGTCAAGGTAATAATTGCAGACCAAGGATCTAACAATCGAAGCATGTTTGAGAGATACTGTGGTGCTACAGTTAATAAGCCTTACTTTGAGCACAACAGAAAACAAATACTTATTATGTATGACCCACCTCATCTCCTAAAAAACGTGCGGAACAACCTGAAGAAGACTGGATTTCTTATTGGTGAAAGTGAAATCTTGTGGTCACACATTGAAATGTTCTATCAGTTCGATAGTCAGAATCCAGTGCGAATGGCTCCAAAACTATCAAAAAAACACATTGATCCACCCCCCTTTGCTAAGATGAGCGTTAAATTAGCAGCACAGGTTCTTTCACATTCAGTGGCCGCTGGTGTTTCAACACTGGTGCAGGTTGGAGTCTTGCCTCGGTCTGCCATGGCTACTGCCAACTTTATTGAAAAAATAGATTCATTGTTTAACGCTTTCAACAGCAGTGGCTCAAAAAAGAGTCAAAGCATGCGTCATGCTTTCCACGAAAAATCTGGACATACGACGTTTCTCGAGGACACTCGTGAGTGGCTGAAATCTGTGACACCAAGGTCTGGTCGGTCACTGCCTTGCTTGTCTGGATGGATAATGTCAATCAACTCATTGTTGTTGTTGTGGAAAGAGTTGCATGAAACTCATGGTGTGCAATTCTTGTGTACAAACAGGCTTAATCAGGATGCTGTTGAGAATCTTTTTTCATGTATCAGAGGAAAAGGGGGGTATAGATACAATCCTGACGCGCAACAGTTTCGCCAGGCTTTGCGTGCCACTATGGTAGACTCCATCATGACTAAATCAAAATCAAGCAACTGCAAAGAAGATATGGATACATTTCTGCTCCGCTTAGGATTGCTGGGCTCGACAAAAAAAGACACAGGGGCACTGGACCAAAGCGATTCTGCCTTTGCCTGTGATTTGGACAATGACCCGCAAGCTGAATCCCTATGGCCGATTGCCAACCAGGAAAACTCCCAGCCTAGCCCTGAGTCTACCACTGTGGTAAACAATGTTATCTTTTACATAGCGGGTTATGTAGCCAAAAGGTTGAAAACAGACAGTGAAATATGCTGTGACTGCAGAGAAGCATTAGTTGGCACATCTACATGCAATCAGTTCTTTTTTAGTCAAAAGCAATTCGCTGACGCAAAAGAAGGCCTAGTTGTTCCTAGCCAAGATCTATTCTTAGCCATTACAAGTCTGGAATCCGTCTACAGAAAGCACTTTGCTCATTACTTGCACGTAATGAAAATTAAATTAAAACTTTATAATAAATTACAAAGTGTTCAGTGCAAAATGCTGAGTGCAAAGTGTTGTAAGCTGTCTGAAAAGGTGTGCAAACTATTTCTAAATGTACAACTGCACTTCAGTCTAAAGGACACCAGCAGAAGATTTTCAGCGTCGTCAGGAAAACGAAACAGGAAAGTGGTTGAATTTTCTCATAAATAAATAAAAAGCATATCCTCCACGATATTATTTTGTTTGTTTTGTTTGTGTTGCTACTTAACGTCTTAGTCATAAACGTAGTAATTATCAATGATGTATGGCCACGACATGTTCATAAGCTGCCACACAGGAATTACTATGTTTTTGACTAAGACGTAGGCAGCAACAAACACAACAATTGTAAAATAAGCAGTCGGTAAGTGTGATAGTTTCCAATGCGGGGAGTCCCAGGCCGGTTCGAACTTCGCACGGGGCAAAAACATAAATTGGCTGACACTTGTCCAGTTTTTGCTGAATGATATCAATTAACATTATCGATGTACTACAGTTATGTACTAGCAAGTGCTTTTATGCATTATGTTTATGTCCCAGACCCTATAAGTATAATGTGAATAAACCACCAATCAATCAATTATTCTGTATGTGTGTTTTTTTCTCGTAATAAGCATGCACACTTAATCCATTTTTAATAACTTATTGTTACTATTATTATTATCGTTTATATATACATATATGTATATTTAATTTACTTTTTATGTTCTTGGCAGATGCATCACCTGCCTTTCCTTTTCTCATTCTGATCCAATATTTTATTGATCATTATGTCAACTAATAATTGTTAAACTCATCAGAAAAAAAATACAGCGAGAAAGTAATAAAAATAACTAAAAAATAGTTGCATAAACACAAAACAATTTACTTTTGCCAACCAAAATTAAATAAATGAAAAAAAAGCATAAATATTTTAAAAACAAGTCATAAAAATACATAGTAATCAATAATAATAACATAATAATAATAATAATAATAATAATAATAATAATAATAATAATAATAATAATAATAATAATAATAACAAAAATAATGATAATAATAATAATAAATACCAGTTTTACTGAAAATAAAAATCAATATTTTATATACAGGCTTTATACACACATAGAAATATTTAAAGTATTTTTTGGAGAACTCAAAAGGTCTGCATTAGAACAGACAGCAAGTAGGCAATAGCGAGCCATACTTACCAGACGCAAGGGAGGTAATCGCGAGGCCGTCTTTGTACTCTCTATATAAGAGTGAGCTCTCTGGAAGTCTCCTCTCTGAAAATCCTTATTGGGAAGAGAGGGGACTATAAACTAATAACATAACATAATGTTATACTCTGTGGTACTACAACAGAGCCCAAACCTGGGCGACCTGTATTGGGGGAAGGCCGGCTACTTGTTGTGCTTTTGGGGTGAGTTTGTGCTCAGGAGCACTACCCTAGTAAATAGCCACCCGCAATAGCAAAACAGAGAGTGGATCCTAGCGTACAGTCCATGCATTTATAATTTAAACGACTCTGTTATCTACCGCGGCGCGACCGAGAATCCACTTTCTTTTTGCTATCGCGGATCTATTCTACTTGTTTAATGCCGCTGTGATTTGTGTATCTGGCACCGACTAACCCGTTTAGGTCATGAGCGCCAGGATCTTTAAAGCCCGTGCAATGGAATGCGTGCCTGCACATGCAAACTTTCATCCGAAGAAGTAGGGGGGCTGTAAATCAGGGTCATGTTATTTTATTTGTATTTTGGGGGTTGGACCATAATACTCATAATTACGGTACAGTATCAGAAATATTTTTTTTTAATTTGGTAATGAAGTTGTTTCCAAATTAAAACTTGGCTAGAAAATTCGGTCTATGACGGGATTTAGACTTGATGATATTACAATCAAAACTTAACTGAATTAATACAGAAAGGTCTCCTACAACTGCTGACTCATCAATCAACATCACTGGCAGGAATCCAGATCCAGAGGAGAAACAAGTAGGCCTAGTAGTAGTAGTACAAAACAACAACACAAATAACCCAATAACTCACCAACCGATGCTGGTAGAAGTAGGAATAAGATCATCGACATCACCAAAACTGCATTTAAAGGGTGCAGTGGCACTATTTATTTACGGGACACAGTATCTTGATTTTTGGTAAGTTCTCGTCGCAAAGACTTACCACAAAGAACAAATAGACGTCAAATTATGACGTCAGAAAGTTGTTTTTTTTTTTAATAAAAGAAAACTTGTAAGAAGAAGACATTTTGCGTGGGATGACGCTATGTTCTAGACCCAGATCCACACCCGATATGCATACTTTTTTTTTCATCTGGTAGGGTTTACTGTTTGCTAACTTAATACCATTTTTAAAAAAAAATTAGTTTCAGTGAAAAGTTCGCAAATGTTACCTCCGGACGCTGGACGACGGACGGCCAAAAACCAAAAACAATAGTTTCAGAGCTTAAAGCTCGGGAACTACTAATAAAAATAAGTACTGAATGCTACACGCGTTATAGACTCGAAGAGCGGCAATCTACATACACGATCACACCAATAGCACACACACATACACACACACACACGCACACACACCCACACCCCCCCCCACACACACACACATCATGAATACAGACACGAATCTCTCACAAAACACTTTATAAGCCTTCAGTATATATATTTTTTAACATTTAAAAAAAAAGATCATAATTATTACTGGAAACTAATTATTGGAGGATTGGAGGACACTCCCTCCCCCTTCCCTTTCCACCACCCCATCCCATCCACCACCCTCCTGCCCTCCACCACTCTCCTCCCCTCCACCACAAAACTTACTGCTTTTGTTGACGGTATCACGAGCAGCAGGTAAGTAAATATCAGGAAGCGCACGTGTAATACATCCATCGCTTACCTGAAACAACAAAAGAAAACGGAAGTGTAGGGATGGGTAAAATGGCCAAAGTACAAGAGAGCAACCCAGAACCATCTCACGCCTACAACACAGTATTCCTCGCTACTCCAATAAACCAATCAACAATGACGACGATTAGAGTGTTGTTGTTTTTTTTAATTTCTTTCAACTAAACCAATGCTACTGTGATAGATCCTAACCTTTGATAAGGTTTTGAGCCGAGCAACCGGAGTGTAAAGTTGAAGATTTTCTGCAGCAGCAAACCATGCAGCATTAATCAAAACCCTAACTTTCACAGTGCGTACTGTGGTGCACTGCGGTTTCGAAACTATGCTTCAATTACAATGACGACAATTTAAAAATCTTACAGTTGTTTTCCCCTCTAAGAAATTTTTATTTTAAAATTACCCACCCCTTATCACCTCTCACACTTTTTTTTTCAATTATCTTTATTTTTTTATTTTTTTGGCATTACATGTAAGGATCAAAATACGACTCAAGAGGAATGGCGCTGTCTTCGGCCCTTCACCAATCTTTAGTAAAATGGTGATGTGTTTTGCTCCTAAACCAAAACATTTAAAATGTAAACTAAAGCCAGAAAATGTTATGAAATCGTTGACAATAAATAATGTTTGTCACAATAAACAATTCAATCTAAACTTATAAACGAATTTGTTTATTAAAAAAAAAAGAAAAAAAAGAAATTGGTTTATTGTTTTTAAACAAAAAATTACAATCTAAATAAAACCAACAAAACATTAATTTCTAAAATTATATATATAGAGAGAGAGGGGTAACCAAAATAAAACACTTCAATCAGTGAGTCAAAATTACACTTCACGCAAGAAAATCTCTCTCTCTCTCTCTCCTCTCATCCTCCTCTCGTCCTCTCTCTCCCTCTCCTCTCTCCTCTCTCTCCTCTCTCTCTCTCTCTCTCTCTCTCTCTCTCTCTCTCTCTCTCTCTCTCTCTCTCTCTCTCTCTCTGTTTCTCTCTTTCTCATACTAAGGCACACGCGGTACACACAACCTCTCTTTCTCAACGTGTTCAACAATCCAATTCACAAGGTAATCTGCCATACGTCCATCAAAGGAATTAATGATGATCAATAAGATGATGATGTTGTTTTTAATTCGTAGGGCGCCGCACTCCATGTCACGAAGTCATGGTCAGTGCGTACATTATTTTAGTACGCATTTTGATTTATCTAACAATAAGAAAAAAATTTGAAACAAAGAAGTTGAAAATCATTCTTATCCTAGACATCTGTAAGTGACGGTGGATCTATTGTTGCTGGGCTCTGCACAATAGAATGCTAATACCCACTCGTCTATCGTCTGCGGGGATCGGCTAGTGTAATCACCCTGTGACTAATCTTAATACATTTATATGTTTAGCTCGGTCTGTGTGCGGATAGGGTTATAGAGATAGGGAGAAAATGGTAAAAGATTCACTGGCACGCCAGCTCCCACACGGCCATGGAACATAGGCAGTCCAGCCAATTGATAACAGCAAATATCACACATTTATTTCCTCTACTCTATACATAATTCTCTAAACACTTTATTAACTTAAATGTCCACATTCACTTCGAATAGTTCGTTCCTTGATGGATCTATGCTGCTACTGTTCTTGATATTTGCTACTGTCTCACCATTGGGCTATTTGTTTTGGTTGGCGTAATGTTCTTGTTTCTGGAGAGTGGACTACAGCACAGTCCTTCTAAGGCAGTGTTTGTGCACGTCTTTAGTGTCACTTTACTGAATATTGGAGATGTGGTGATGGTGTCTCCTCCTTGGTTGTTGACTATTGGGCTATCGGAGATCAGTGCTCGCTGTTCCCCTGCAGGCCGAATGTCAGGGTTGACTCTTAGTGGTCTATCCCTGCCTCGGACCAACTAGCCTGCTCGTCTGCAAAACATAACACGAGTTTCTGCAACGCCTTGTATACAAAGGTTGTGCAGAGCGTCTCACTGATGGCAGAAACATCCCTTAGTTGAGATCGCATCCACTTATACAAACAAGGGACGAACAATCTTCTATGTCCGTGGTCCACTGGGATCTCCAACATAATTCCTATACATATACATATATCATGGCTAAACTAAACACATGGAGAAATAATTAACGACACACACATTCTCCGGTACAGCCACTGGTCTGCAGTAATACACATAGGAGAAACAACAGTGTGTCCGTAGGGGATAACTCATGGTGTCGAAACCGGTCGCGTGTCAGACACGTGGTCAAGCAAAGTTTGACTAACATTCACAATAATAAAACATGGCAAGACTTCGCAACCATAATCCAACAATATTATCAATAAACGCGATAAACCAAAAGATTGATCATTTACATTTTTGACAATGTCAGGCTGCGGCGATACTGCGATGAATGAATTTCATCCGTCACCTGCTTAGTCTTCCTGAGAGAGATTTTTCAGAGCGTTGCTCCTTCTCGTGTGAGAGTTTTCTTTTATGAGATTCTGGGAACATAACATTCTGCCGTCCTATTTTGATTCCGCTTTATGAGGAAAAGAACATCAGCGTGGGTAGTCGAGAAATCCATTGACCTTTTAGTACATAGTCCTGCAATACTAGACATAGTTCGTATATTTTGCATGTCTGCAGTTGGTAATCTTTTGCAGTAATGTTAAAATATAAGCAAACAACACATAATAACCCAACATCGTAATAATATGCCTAGATAGTCCTACAACAAGAATGAAGGTCTATGATAGATCCCACGCATTTCTCACACATTATGCATGATAATTATTTGCCTGTTCCATTCTGTAAAACATTTATTCCCATAGTCATTCTGCCAGAACCTTGACAACGCTAATGTCTAGCTAGGCGGTGGTACCTGTTTAATAACTTTAGCAGACACACACAAAAGTGAAATGCAAAATGTAAGTCGCTAATATTTGTATAAACTCCAATCTCGCAATCCTGCTCCACCAATGTATAATGTGGTCCCTAAGTACAGTAAAAGGGCTTCAGTGAGATCTGTATTATATTTTACAGTATTCCAGTATCCAAGTCCTTTCTTTTTTCTTTTTTTTTAAACGTAATGTGTAATGTTCTTCTGTTTGTTTTGAGAGTCCATATCTACTAACGCAACTACAGAAGCGTGCGTGTTTGTTTCAATAGAATGTCGTGTGTAAACGTTATCGACTCTTCAAATCAAGAATAAAAGTGGCGAAGACGTGACACCTTGGGGAAATACAGAGAGAGCGAGAGAGAGAGAGAGAGAGAGAGAGAGAGAGAGAGAGAGAGAGAGACAGAGAGAGAGACAGAGAGAGAGAGAGAGAGAGAGAGAGAGAGAGAGAGAGAGAGAGAGAGAGAGAGAGAAACGTTTTTGAAACTGAAAACTTTTTTTATTAGGGATAAAGATTTTAGACTAATTAATACGTCTAATCTTCCATTCTGTCCCTTGATTCCAGAGAGAGAGAGAGAGAGAGAGAGAGAGAGAGAGAGAGAGAGAGAGAGAGAGAGAGAGAGAGAGAGAGAGAGAGAGAGAGAGAGAGAGAGAGTTTTTTAAACTGAAAGCTTTTTTATTAGGGATAAAGATTCCGCAGACAGAGAGAGAGAGAGAGAGAGAGAGAGAGAGAGAGAGAGAGAGAGAGAGAGAGAGAGAGAGAGAGAGAGACAGACAGACAGACAGACAGACAGACAGACAGACAGACAGACAGGCAGGCAGGCAGACAGGCAGACAAGCAGAAATAATAAGAAGAAGAATGAAAAAAAAAAGAAGAGAGAAAAAAGGAAAGAACGAAGAAGAAGAAGAGAAGTCAAAGGAGCTGAAAGGGACATAAATCCTAAAGTACTCAAGATGGCTGCTTGTATACTAAGTCGTATCATTATTATGTTATGAAAAAAATGAAGGACATTAATATTTGACGGAACTGACTTGCCATGGAAAAACGATACGAAAGAGGAAAACAATGCCTTCGTGTAACCCCTTTCATCAAGTTCTGCAATGTCGAAGACACAATTTCCTATCCTATCCTATCCTATCCTATCCTATCCTATCCTATCCTATCTCGTAACTCGGAAGTCGTTGGGGCAACACAGATGATCGTTTCTCTGTCCTCAGCAACACTGATGGCTTCGCTCAGTGTCAAGCCAGTCCATTTTCGAATGTTGTCCTCCCACCTCTTTTTTGGTCTCCCTCTTCTGTGCACTGTGCAAGGAGTTATACAATATAAAACAATACAATGCATCTTTATGACCTCAAAATGAATTATAACAGGCACAAAATTACAGTTTAAAACTATTTTATTAAGAATACACAAATATTGACTTCACATACACCTTATAAACATCATCCAACACGCCTCATTCGCAATGCTTATAATCTCACTATTATTATTCCATGATATTTGCTTGACCTTCTGTTAAAAGAGAATTAAGCAACTGAAATTACTTTGATGAATTACTGTACAGAGGTGTACAAACGGGTGAGCCATTATTAATAAATTAGTCTAGCTGTTCTGTGTGTGTGTTCGGGGGTGTTCATGGGATCTTCGCGTTGAAAAGGAAAAGTGAACATGACGACATTGGCTAATGCATCGAATAAAGTTTGTACGGTTTGAGTGAACACTAGCTGAAGAAAAGCAAACACATTGTACACACATTAGGTAGAGCGGATTGTAACAGGACCGTGAGCTATCGGGAATCCTGATTTGTTTCTTTTGTTAATACCTATAGGGGTTAGCTGCCCCCTACTTGAGTTCACTGTCGTATTCGACCTGCCATGTTATTGGACATTGGAGAGAGAGAGAGAGACCATATTTAACTTTTAACCCTCAAGACACAGCTATGAAGTGACCTTTTTGTTTCTTCTCCCAACCGCCTGAAGTCTTACTGGTAAGTGGCGACGTGAAAAGATTTTTAGATTATCATTATTTGGTTACCAAACTTTTCGATATTTATGATTATTTGGTTTTGATGAAATCAAGTTTGGCCCTATCGTTTTTATAATTGCAATTTTTAAACAAAGTCACTTATATGTTTTAATTGAATCGTTTATTGTGTCAAACAAACATTATTTTGTAAAATTATATATGTATAAATATATATTCATAATTTTTTTTTAAGATTGTTATTGTTTGTTTTAAAACAATAATCCAATTTCTTTTTTTTTCTTTTTGAAACAAATTCGTTTATGAGTTTAGATTGAATCGTTTATTGTGTCAAACATTATTTATTGTTAACGATTTCATAACATTTCCTGGCTTAAGTTTACATTTTAAATTTTTGGTTTAGGAGCAAAACACATCACCGTTTTACTAAAAAAAAGAATAGTGAAGGGCCGAATACTGCGTCATTCGTGATGGATCATATCTAAATCCTTGCATGTATTACACACACAAAAAGTGTGATGGGAAGGGTGGTGGTAGGGTGGGGGGTAATTTTAAAATAAACATTTCTTAGAGGGGGAAAAAACTGTAAGATTTTTTAATTGTCGTCATTGTAATTGCGGCATAGTTTCGAAACCGCAGTGCACAACAGTACGCACTGTGAAAGTTAGGGTTTTGATTAATGCTGCATGGTTTGCTGCTGCAGAAAATCTTCAACTTTATACTACAGTTGCTCGGCCTATCCTATCCTATCCTATCCTATCCTATCCTATCCTATCCTATCCTATCCTATCCTATCCTATCCCGTAACTCAAAGGTCGTTGAGGCACCACAGATGATCGTTTAACCAGCCTAGGCCCTACTCCATCTTTCTCTGTTCTCTGTTCTCTGTACTCCATCTTTCTCTGTTCTCTGTACTCCATCTTTCTTTGTTCTCTGTACTCCATCTTTCTTTGTTCTCTGTACTCCATCTTTCTCTGTTCTCTGTACTCCATCTTTCTCTGTTCTCTGTACTCCATCTTTCTCTGTTCTCTGTTCTCTGTACTCCATCTTTTCCTGTTCTCTGTTCTCTGTACTCCATCTTTCGGTTCTCTGTACTCCATCTTTCTCTGTTCTGTTCTCTGTACTCCATCTTTCTCTGTTCTCTGTACTCCATCTTTCTCTGTTCTCTGTTCTCTGTTCTCCATCTTTCTCTGTTCTGTTCTCTGTACTCCATCTTTCTGTTCTCTGTAATCCATCTTTCTCTGTTCTGTTCTCTGTACTCCATCTTTCTCTGTTCTCTGTACTCCATCTTTCTCTGTTCTCTGTTCTCTGTACTCCATCTTTCTATGTTCTCTAAACTCAATCTTTCTCTGTTCTCTGTACTCCATCTTTCTCTGTTCTCTGTTCTCTGTACTCCATCTTTCTCTCGGCTCAAAACCCTAATAAAGGTTAGGGTCTCTCAGAGTAGCATTGGTTTAGTTTGGAGAAAAAAGCAACAACTCTAATCGTCGTCATTGTTGATTGGTTAATTGGAGTAGCGAGGAATACTGTGTTGTAGGCGTGAGATGGTTCTGGGTTGCTCTCTTGTACTTTGGCCATTTTACCCATACCTACACTTCCCTTTTCTTTTGTTATTTCAGGTAAGCGATGGATGTATTACACGTGCGCTTCCAGATATTTATTTACCTGCTGCTCGTGATACCGTCAACAAAAGCAGTAAGTTTTGTGGTGGAGGGGAGGGGATGGTGGAGGGCAGGAGGGTGGTGGAGGGCAGGAGGGTGGTGGAGGGCAGGGTGGTGGAAAGGGAAGGAGGAGGGAGTGTCCTCCAATAATAGTTTCCAGTAATATGATTTTTTTTTTAATTGTTAAAAAAATACTTCCTTACATAAAGTGTTTAGTGAGAGATTCGTGACTGTATTCATGATGATATTGCATATGGTGTGTGGGTGTGTGTGGGTGTGTGTTTGTGTGTGTGTGTGTGTGTGTGTGTGAATCTGCACGCGAGGGAACTCTGCACCCGTTAGGGTCGGGGCCCTTGTTATTTATTTATTTATTTATTTATTTATTTATTTATTTATTTATTTATTTATTATTTACTTTTTAAATAATGGCTTACATCTGTAGTCTTACCAAGTGTAAAGCCTGTAAACCTTTTCCCTATCAACTTCGTAGCCCACTGAAGGAATTTTCCCCGAAGGCCCGTTTTCTCGCATCACTCGCAACCTTGTCAAGGTACCAGTTTCATTTCTCTACATCCGCCGACTAGTATTCCTTCTTCGTTTCTTCGTTGTGCAGGCGGACACGCTAACCCAAGCAGCGGCCAAGCCTGCCGCAGCCACAGTGAACGAGCTGGTCAGTGGCACAAAGACTTACCTGTCCATCATTGAGTGCTGCGATCAAAATGGTAACAGCGTGATTTGTAATAAGCCTGTGGATTGTGACTGCTCCCTCACCAACCCGTCAACTGACGTCTCCGGTGTTATCTCCCTGGAGAGAAATACTACAAGCGGTATGTATACATAATAAACAAATCTCGTTCTGTCAGTTTGAGTGACCTTCACAAGAGGGGGGTGAAGGAGGAAGGGGGCATGTAGGCTTACTGAAGTTGCAAGCACGAAGCGGATCCCCGATAGCTCGGAAGTCTCTTCTTTGATCTTTGTAACTTCAGTATCACTACTGTCTACTTATTCTGCAAGGTCGGCCACTCCACATTTCCGTTTAAGCGATTGACACCCCCCCCTCCCCCTTTCCTCCCCCTCCACCTCGCCCCCCCCTCTCTTCTACACATCCTCCTTTGTTTTGTAATGTGTAGCCATGGGAAGAAACTGTTTCAGTGAAGATGTTTTTCCCCTGGATAATTAGAATTTCAGTCTAACTTCCGAGAGTTTCTGGTTCTGTGGTAAACGATGGAACAACGGAAAATCTGACACGGGTATATAGTGTGTGCTATATGAATTGTATTGTGACCAATATTATCATCATTTAGATTACAATATTGAATCGTTCTTTTATAAGCGCTTTTCCAGCTCAAGCGCTGCTCAAAGAGCTGGCTGATTATTGTGTGCTGTTGTTGTTGTAAAGCTGTTATCTTTCATTGTTGTTAACAGCGTGGTCGATTTACTACAACGGCGCAGGCCTACTGGACTACGACGTGACCAAAACCTACCCCTTCAGCTACACGTGTACCGATAGTAATGGCGCTGGGGATACCGCTGGGGGATCTTTCACTATGAACGTTGCACAGGCTCCTTACCTCTTCTACGTCTACCCTGACCCTGTGCAAAACCCTGCTAGTGAGTGACCAATGAAATTAGTTTATTTTAGGGCTCGATGTATACCGCTCATAAGGTCAGTGGCGCAGTCAGGTCGTCGGTGCGTTTAGGAGGTCACCCATTCAAGTAAGCTTAGATCTACTAACCGCGGTCGGGATTGCTAAGCGGGCATTTTGGGTAGCCTGTCAATTCTCTCCCTTGTCCAATCATTTATGCATTCCAAATGATTTGACTACAATTTGTCTTGAGGGATAAACTGTGTAGTTAGGGTTCAAGCGTGGGTCCCCCCCCCCCCACACACACACACAAGATAAGCTTTAATTATTCAATTTTTTTTCAGCTTCACTTCAGCAGGTCTGAAGAAGGCAGCAGGAGGCTGTCAAAATATAGCAAGGGAAATCCTAGAAAATAATACCTACTCAATATGACCACTCCAGATTGTGGAATTAACATATGCTCTACTTAAAAATTTTAAAAAAAAATAAAAATAAGAAAAGGTTCTTTCAGTCAAAGTTTAACAGAGAATGCATAGGCCTAAGCCGTATCGTAGAGATCTCCCCTGCCTTTATATCACATGGTTGAGTTACAGATGTGTAAGCCTATTCGTTGTGTATGAGAGAGTGGGTGAAACATGTGAGCGTGTATGTTGGTATAGATCGCCACGCTTTGAGCCTGATTGGTTATTTGGTGAGAAGCGCGTACATGGCACAGATGTATTATTATTATTATTATTATTATTATTATTATTATTATTATTATTATTATTATCATCATCATCATCATCATCATCATCATCATCATCATCATCATCATCATCATCATCATCATCATCATCATATTAGCCTGTTATTATTATTATTATTATTATTATTATTATTATTATTATTATTATTATTATTATTATTATTATTATTATTATCTCTGTCCACTTTGCAGAAATCTCACAAACCAGCGTGACGCAGCAAGGCCTGGTGGACATTTACTGTGACGTCAGAGACGGGCCTACGACATGCACGTGCAATACGTGCGCCTCGTGCACCAACCCTACCAACGCCCCATTCATTGTGCTGCCTGGCGTCCCGCGTGAGTTCAGACGTCTTCTTCTTCTTCTTCTTCTTCTTCTTTGTTTGCATTATATAGATAGTAAATTTAGATATGAATTTACGAGGTGTTAGTGGCGTTATTAACGGTTTCTTTTCTTTTATTCTCGTTAGGGAGTTGTGTGTGTGTGTGTGTGTGTGTGTGTGTGGGTGTGAGTAGGTGTGTGGGTGTGTGTGTGTGTAGGTGTGTGTGTGTGTACTTGTTTACACGGTGTTATTTGGACAAACCAGTGAACATCTACATAACTTGTTTTGACATGTGTGTGTGTGTGTGTGCACTTGCATAAACGTACAAATGGGTACCAGAAATTGCCTTTCTTAGTTACAAATGGGTTCATCCACTTATTTCCAGGATCCCACTTTTTTCTAAGTACTCGAGAGTGCTCTTTTAGTGCATGGGAGTGCAAATCGAAACAGAATTAGATCTAGAAGCAAAAATGTTTCATGTAGTCCTGCAAGCATTCGTTCGTAAAACATCGGATAGCTTCGCTTGACTCGGATAGCTTCCTTCGACGTCGGTGATTGCATTTTTGGCGAATGACTGGAACTTGTTTGGAAAAAACAAGTTTGCATCCGGGACGGAAAAAATCCAACCACTTTTCGAGCAAATATTTCGTCCTCTATGAGAGACGAACTAGATAAACGTTTTAGACGAAGAGAGCCAATTTTGCATCAGATTCTTACATGTTTAGATGAATTTTACGCTCAGTCCGTAAAAAAAAACTACCAACCAACTCTTTCCGATTCCTACATTCTTGAATAAACCCAGGTATGATATTTTGCAAATACGTGTGTGTGTGTGTGTGTGTGTGTGTGTGTGTGTGTGTGTGTGTGTGTGTGTGTGTGTGTGTGTGTGTGGGGGGGTGTGTGTGGGTGTGTGTGTGTGTGTGTGTGCGTGTGTGGGTGTGTTTATACGTGTGTTTCAGTGTCTGTGTATGTGTGTGTGTGTAATGGAAGAGAGAGGAACGGGGGTAAACCTTGAATCACAGTAATTAAGATCTCCATCGTCATCATCGTCCTCGTTGTCGTTGTCATCACTGTCGTTCTAATAATTATCGCCACGAGGATTGTCTCGTCATTCTTGCACACAGATCCGCGGGTGTACTACACTGGGGCAGGGGTGGCCAGCGGAGTGACGTCATACAGCATCACCGTGACGTGCACGGATGACGCACACTCTACCGGAAGGAACGTCACCACGGTCACGGTCAACGTGGCAGCGAACTTGCCGCCTGTCTTCGTGAATTACCCAAATGGTAAGCAGTGCCGTGAAGATGCAGGGTTAAGTATACATTTGTTTGTTTTATTTAATCGTTCTTATATAGCGCATTTCCGGCTTAAGAGCTGCTCAAGGCGCTGGCCGATACAGGATCTAACTCAAGCAGCGCGAGTCGTTTATTTGCAACCTTTGGGACATGCAAGTTAAAGTACAAAAATAATGTATTTAAAAAAATCTGGGCTGCAGCTGTTTGTTTTTTCTTCTACAGTACAATGGGAAAACAAAAAAGAAAAATTGTTACACGGTATTTATGAATAGTGGATTCAGCCCTGATGCTTGAATCTTGATATATGTAACTCGAATTTGTTTAACCACGCAACCTGTTCACTCAGCAACAAGGCAGGAGTCGTCGTATAAAGGTTTTCAACTTTATTCAGCAAACATCAACAACTGCATACAAGATCGCTTTCCGAAAATCACTACAAAGAACATTTTTCAAGCAGGTAGTGCATTACTTATATAGTCTCTCTGAAATCGATAAAAAAAAATTCAACAGTCCAGCATGACACAATAACACTCAATCAAATTAAAACTCGTCGCCGGAAGTGCGCATTGTTTTACGTCATATAACATTCATTCGTTTAGAAGAATCGCTCAGATGTTACGACACACATCTGAAGCTTCGATCGATAATATCCAGAAAATTCTCAACAATATCGACCCACGAAAATTATCAACAGTATGCAAAGCTTCTTCTAGCAACAGCGCGAAATCAAATCAAAGGTAAATCCACGCTATCATTGCATGCTGTGCGAACTAAAATGATAGGAACAATCGTCCGCGTCTCAATGAAATACTGTTAGCACGCTTTCCAGGACGCCAGCCAAACTCAGGATCGAGTCAACGACGGCATTACACACTACACTATTATTGCTTTAGGTCCAGCGGACTCTTCCGAGCCAAATCAGGACCGGACAACCCCTGATCCGCATAAAAGATCTGCTGAAACAACCCTAGTGGTAAAACCGAAAGCTCTCCACCTGCCAGTCACTTTACAATAAAGACATCCCACGCATGGGGACGGCTGAGGCTTCACCCCAACTTATCGAACCCCCGTTTACAAAAACAAAATAGAATACAAACATCATTATAAATTATCAACAAAACACATACATATAAAATGCCTACATTGCTAAATAATAACATCATAGGAAGCCCTAGTGACCACCTGGCAGAAAGCGTCCAATATTCCCAAGCTGATCCAACAGACCTCATACACAAACAAGGAGTCTTTTCCCGGAAGAGTTTTCAAGAAAAAAGGTAGGAGACTGGTCTAGCGAAGAAGACGATAGTATAGCAGATTGATAGAACAGAGCAGGAATGAGAAAGTGCAAATGAGAAAGACAGCGACAGTGGGAATAGCACTAAATTTTTTTTTACACTCTACACCTCCCCTCTGACCAACATCATCCAGTCTCATCACATAAACCACCACTTCTATGCTGACGACTCACAACTACAAGACAAAGACAAACCTGACAACATTCAGGCACTCCTGACTCGCACGGCCGACTGCTGTGAAGACGTGAAGGACTGGATGACAGCAAACAAACTTAAACTGAACGACGACAAAACGGAAGCCATGCTGGTAGGCACACGCCAGAAACTCCCTCAGCTCCCCTCCTCTCTCCATCTTCAGCTTGACGGTACCTCTATCCCTCTCTCCGACTCTGCCAAGAACCTTGGCGTTATCCTTGACTCTTCTCTCTCAATGACTAGCTTTGTCTCTGCAACCGCCCGGGCCTGCTACTTCCACCTCCGTCGAATCAGTCAGATCAGAAAATACCTCACCACTGAAGCTGCCACCAAACTTGCTGTCTCCCTCATCCTGTCTCGCATCGACTATTGCAACTCCCTTCTTTCCGGCCTTCCCCGCTCCACCACTCTCCCTCTCCAACGCGTTCAAAACAATACTGCCCGCCTCGTCCTCAGAAAGAAGAAATCTGACCACGTCACTCCCTTGCTCAAAGCCCTACACTGGCTTCCCATCTCCCAACGCATTCAATACAAGACCTTGTCTCTCTGCTACAAGTCCCTCAACAACTCCGCTCCTCTCTATCTCTCTGACTTACTTCACCCATACATTCCCTCTCGCTCTCTTCGCTCTGCCTCCGACCCTCTCCGCCTCCGCATTCCTCGCTCCAAACTCAGCACGTTCGGGTCCCGCTCCTTCTCTGTCTACGGCCCATCCATCTGGAATACTCTTCCACTCTCTCTCCGTCAGAAACCCTCTCCCACCTCCTTCCAGTCTGCCCTCAAAACTTACCTTTTCAAGCAGTTCTAACACTATGACCTCACTACGCACCTCATCGCCAGCTGTCTCTTACATATAGTGTCTGGTCTGTTTGTGGTATGAGTATATTTGAGTGAATGTATTTTTTGCGTAATTGTTACATGAGTCATTGTCTAAAGCGTGCACATGCGTGCGTGAGTTGTGAGTGCGCGCTTAGAGTTATAATTATTATAAGATAAGCGCATTATAAATACAGTAATTATTATTATTAATTAATTATTAATTATTAAATTTCCAGAAAGTGGGGATACTATTTATACTGAAACCCCCGGCACCCCAACGGGGGAAATGACGGCATAAGCAGCACTCTTTGTGGCTGGCGATTGAAAGCGTAAGAGAATCTTTTAATGTGTTGGTTTTTTTTTTGTTTTTGTTTTTAATCTTCTTCAACCTTTCTTTAGTTTGTTTTTGCTGGTTCTCCCATTAGCAGAAGTCTAGTCTGTGATGCATTCCATGTTTCGCACCGACTTCAAAAGCTGCTGACGCTCACGGCTAACCTAGATGAGGAAGGGAGGATGGGAGGGTGGGTGGGTGGGATGGGAAGGTTGAATGCCAGCTTAAAAAAAAAAAACCAAACAAGCACCATGTCCTGTTCTGCGTGATCCTGTTTGTCTGCGGCTGTCCCGTTCTTCCGCTGAGAAATTAACCCCACCTCCGCGAGCCGCACAGAGAGAGAGAGAGAGAGAGAGAGAGAGAGAGAGAGAGAGAGAGAGAGAGAGAGAGAGAGAGAGAGAGAGAGAGAGAGAGAGAGAGAGAGAGCGCACCTAACCCTACCGGAATCCCACTTCCCTTTTAAAAAAGAAAACTAAACTAAACTGTTGGGCCCTTTTACTACACCAGGTGAAATGTAATGAATGTGCGGGACAAAGAATATTCCTTTATTTTCTTATCCTCATTCAGTTCATAATAATAATAATAATAATAATAATAATAATAATAATAATAATAATAATAATAATAATAATAATAATAATAATAATAATAGAAGAAGAAGAAGAAGAAGAAGAAATGTTATATAGGCGCTTTTTCCCCAAATTACCAAACAGGCTCAAAACGCGGCGATCTGTACTGTACCAACATTCACGCTCACATGTTCCACCCACTCTCTCACACAACAAACACATGTATCACTCAAACATAGTGGTGTAAAAGGCAGGGAGAGCGCCATTACAAGACGGAAAGGAAATAGAACGTTCATTTTTTAAATTTAAAAATTGATTGCATCCAATACCATTATTGAAAGGACGAAGGAAACCGGAGTACCCGGAGAAAACCCTCGGTGACCTCAATAGTCTCGTACCTGAAGTCACATAAGTTCGCCCCTTGCGGAAATCGAACCCGCGACCTTCGGTATAGGAAACCGGCGACTAATCCACTGAACCACGAGGCCACCCCTATCCCCCCTGTATATTGTGCTCACCACGGATTTTGAACGAGCTTCGAAACCCTTGTATGGTAGCCAAGATGAAAGTGGCCATTTTTCACCGTCCATCTTAGCAGTGAGATTGCTCTGGTGGCTTAGTGTTGATTTAGGTCCTTCCCCTGCTTCCTAGGGATGGTTATCCCCGTCTGTCCTATGGCCAATGGTGGGTATAGACGTTAAACTTCAATGTTCATTGATTCATTCCGTTCACTGTAAAGATTAGGTCTGATTGTACGAACATTTTGATTGCAATCATAGGGAAAATCATTACTTGAGTCCATGATTTCGTGAGACTATCATGGAATCATTCTCAGTCAAATCAGTTCGCAGCGTGATTTGCGATGATTTTCCACGTTTAGAACATGCCCTAATTCCGACGAACTGATATGATTGCGAGTCATTCAGCATGGGAACCAATGGAACGAGCTTCTTTGTTCACGTGATCTTGAGAAAACGGCAAATAATTCTAAGACCAGCCCGATAGGAACCTTGAGTGTAAAAGATACCTGTGAAGTAATAGAGATGGTACAGTCACTTTGAATGTTTATAGGATGTCGTTTTTTTCTCTGAACTTGACAAATGATATGCTAGCCTACCGTGTAATGCAAACATTCTTCGTCGCTGCTTTTCACACATTCTGTCTTTCGGCGCAGCAATGGTAACAACTCTTGTGGTTTTGTTTATACGCAGTGACTGCACATGTTTACCAAAATCAAACATTTTAGTGTGACTACTGACGACTCAAAGCGTCAATCTTCCCATTCAAATCATGACTCGAAATATTCACTGTCATTGTGATTGCAATCAAAACATTCGTCGTCAGACTTTGGCTTAAGCTTACTATTTGCAGCCAGCGTCACGTTTCCTCCGGAAACAGCAGCACAAGGACGTATAGTAAGAACCAGGTTGTTGTGGTTGTTGATGTTAATGTTGTTGTTATTGTTGTTGTTTTATCCAGGCACAGTACTCTTGCCAAGGTTGCATGTTGCCAAACGTGGACTGTTTTGCTAGTGAACCATGATAACGTTTGTGTGTTTGTTTGTTGTGCGCAGTTATTTCTGGAGAAGTGAGCGCTCTGTCGGCCAGTGTTGGTGACCAAGTGTTCACCGCGGTAGCCCATGATCCTGAAAGCGGCTCCGTCACTTACAGCCTAAAGCAGAGTCCCAACTTGGGATATTTCGCTATAGACCCCAGTAAGGTTTCCACGTCGTGTTCAAACTTTTTGTTGGTGGTGGTGATGGTTGTTGTTGTTTTCCTTCTTCTTCTTCTTCTTCTTCTTCTCCTCATCCTGTCAATGCTGCTGCTTCTTCTTCTTCTTCTTCTTCTTCTTCTTCTTCTTCTTCTTCTTCTTCTTCTTCTTCTTCTTCTTCTTCTTCTTCTTCTTCTTCTTCTTCTTCTTCTTCTTCTTCGTCTTCTTCTTCTTCTTCTTCTTCTGCTCCTGTGAATGCTTCTTCTTCTGCTACTGTCAATGTATCTTCTTCTTCTTCTTCTTCTTCTTCTTCTTCTTCTTCTTCTTCTTCTTCTTTTTCTTCTTCTTCGTCTTCTTCTGTCGATGCTAATTCAAAATGTCTACCCGTTATTGCGACGGTAGGACTACTTAGGCCCTGATACATTTTACAAGAAGGGAGCGGAACGGAGGTTCAGCGGGGGTGGGAAGTGGAATTAACACTAAAGTTATTAACGTTACATGATACTTAATTAATCAGATCAATTAATTGGTTGTTTTACTTCCTTGTCTAAATCAAGTCAACAAATTTTCTACAAAATAGGAGAAAAGTTGGTGTATAACAGAGTTCACGAAAACATGACAAACGAAGAAAACTATAAGAAGACAATAGAACAAGCATACATTCAAATCCTCCCTCCCTCTCTCTCTCTCTCTCTCTCTCTCTCTCTCTCTCTCTCTCTCTCTCTCTCTCTCTCTCTAACTCTCTCTCTCTCTCTCTCTCTCTCTCTCTCTCTCTCACCCACACACACAATATAGCAATTACACAATTTTGCTTATTTCCTTACCTCATGTCCACCAGACTTTCTCTGTCCTATCGTCTTCCATTTGCCTGTATTGTCCATGAGTTTTAGAAGCGGGCATCATCATCATCATCATCATCATCATCATCATCATCATCATCACCATCATCATCACATCATCATCATCATGGTCGTCATCTGGTCCTGATTTGGCTCGAAAGTGTCCGCTGGACCTAAAGCAATAATCATGTAATGTAATGTAATCGTCGTCATAATCATCATAATCACCACTACTACCACCACCTCCACCTCCACGATCACCACCATCAGCATCAGAGCCGACTGATTGTTTTAATGTAATTGAATGACTTCTTCATTTATGATTACTTACTACAGCCACCGGCAAGATCACGGTGGCCAAGACCATGCTAACGTCAACTGATGACGTATACTACCTCACCGTTACAGCCTGTGATGCTTCAAACAACTGTGGCAAGACATTGCAAGTTATCGTTCCTATTAAAGGTATTTTTAGATTCCTATCGTATATATATTTTTTTTAGATTTATGTTTTGAACTACCTCGGAGTTGCAATATTTTCGTATAAACTTGCCAATCCAAAGTCTGGATAGAAGAGTATAAAATAAAAAAAAAGTTTCTAAATGGTCATTCTGATTTGAGGCAGCGACTGGTATTGTGCAATAGTATACACTGTCTGTACTTCACTCATTGTCGTAGCTCAATGATAGAGCGTTGACCTGGCACGCTGATGACCCGGTTCGTATCCCTCGATGAGCAAGATGCTATACGTAGCAATTTTTCACGGTTCCTCTTAGTAGTGTGATTGCTCTCAACTCTTTACAAATTTACAAGCAAGAATGGAACACTTAAAACATTGTCAGCTAAAATTACATCTCGTATACCATTTTTCTCTGACCTCTCTCTGTCCCTGTCCCCCTCCCTCTCTCTCTCTCTCTCTCTCTCTCTCTCTCTCTCTCTTACACATACACACACGCGCTAACGCACGCACATACACACTCACACACCCACCCGCACACAGAGTTCACACATCTCTTTCTCAACCTTATGTTGTGTCCCCCCGTTGGAGTGCCGGGGGTTTCAGTATAAATAGTATCCCCACTTTCTGGAAATTTAGTGCTTTAAATTCCCACTGTCGCTGTCTTTCTCATGTGCTCTTTCTCATTCCTGCTCTGTTCTATCAATCTGCTACCCCTTGGGGTCATGAGCAATCTTGCCACTGTAGATTGTTCAAACCTATAAAGGGAAAAGGGAAAGCCACAGTTGAAAACCTGTCTTTCCTTTATAGGCAAGACAGATTCACTGCGGCAACAGTACCCCCGTTGGAGTGCCGGGGGTTTTCAGTATAAATAGTATCCCCACTTTATGGAAATTTAGTGCTTTAAATTCCCACTGTCGCTGTCTTCCTCATTTACTCTTTCCTATTCCTGCTCTGTCCTTCACTCTGCTATACTATCTTCTTCTTCGCTAGATCAATGACCTACCTTTTTTCTTGAAAACTCTTCCTGGACAAGACTCCTTGTTTGTGTATGAGGTCTGTTGGATCAGCTTGGGAGTGTTGGACGCTTTCTGTCGGGTGGTCACTAGGGCTTCCTATGATTGTACTATTTAGCACTATAGGCATTTTATATGTATGCGTTTTGTTGATGATTTATAATGATGTTTGTATTCTATTTTGTTTTTGTAACCGGGGGTTCGCGTAGTTGAGGTCAACCCTCAGCCGTCCCTCGCGTGGGATGTCTTTATTGTAAAGTGACTGGCCGGTGGAGGGCATTCAATTTTCCCACTGGGGTTGTTTCAACAGATCTTTTATGCGGATCGGGGGTTGTCCGGTCCTGATTTGGCTCGGAAGAGTCCGCTGGACCTAAAGCAACAATAAATCAATCAATCAATCAATATCAATCTGCTATACTAACGTCTTCTTCGCTATCCCAGTCTCCTACCTTTTTTCTTGAAAACTCTTCCGGGACAAGACTCCTTGTTTGTGTATGAGGTCTGTTGGATCAGCTTGGGAATATTGGACGCTTTCTGCCAGGTGGTCACTAGGGCTTCCTATGATGTTATTATTTAGCAATGTAGGCATTTTATATGTATGTGTTTTGTTGATAATTTATAATGATGTTTGTATTCTATTTTGTTTTTGTAAACGGGGGGTTCGATAAGTTGGGGTGAAGCCTCAGCCGTCCCCTGCGTGGGATGTCTTTATTGTAAAGTGACTGGCTGGTGGAGGGCGTTCAGTTTTCCCACTAGGGTTGTTTCAGCAGATCTTTTATGCGGATTGGGGGTTGTCCGGTCCTGATTTGGCTCGGAAGAGTCCGCTGGACCTAAAGCAACAATTATGTAATGTAATGTAATGTAACCTTATGTTGTGTGTGAAAGACCTGAACACAGCCCCGATCATCAACAACCTGCCCTCCACCCTCAATCTTCTGGAAACCACGACTGGCGGCACAGTGCTCACTATCCTGACCGTCAGTGACGCAGAAGGCAACGCCGTCACCACAGACTGCACCGTCAGCCCTAGCGACGAGGCTTACAAGTTTGTGTATGACGACAACAGTAAGTATGGACGCGGACTTATTCTGTGAAACTCGCCATCTTGTTGATCAAATCAGCGGGCGGCATTTGTCAGTGTCGTCGTCGTTGTTATTTTCATTTCTTCGCATCATCAATACTTTTATTAACCAGTAGAATGATAGCCATTTTCAAAAGCAGCTGTGACCTCCTTGGTGCAGTCACCGTCATCATCATCATCATTATCATCCTCATCGTCATCATCACCATTATCATCCTCATCATCAGGTTAATATATATATCATCATGTTCATCATCAGTGATGATAGCGATAAAGCATGACGACTATTGCAACGATGATGATAATGAAGATGATGATGATAGCGATAGAGCATGACGGCTTTTATAACGATGATGATAATGATGATGATGATGATGTTGATCATGATCATCGTCAATCAATCTATAACCATGGCGACCATTGCAACGACAACGACGACGACGACGACGACGATGATGATGATGATGATGATGATGATGATGATGATGATGATGATGATGATGATGATGATGATGATGATGATGATGATGATGACGATGATGATGATGATGATGTTGCAGACAAGAAAATCAAGCTGTACTCAGGAAAAGGCCTGCTGGACTATGACGCTGGTACCACGCAGTACAAAATCACATGCGTGGCCTCCGACGGTTATCTCACCACTACGGTACTGTCATGACTAATTATACTAATCCAAGGTCGAGACCTCCGGCCCACTCTATTAAGCCTTGTGTGGTCTCCCGGCCGTTTTGTAGCCTTTGTTGAACAGATACTATCTGCAAATATCGTATATTATGTTATTCAAGTCAACCACTCAAAAACTCGATCCGATCCTTTGCTCGTGTGTATTGAGTCACCGTGGGTGGTGATAACTAGTCTTTTAAATGCCAATAAATGTTGTTATCCGTGACAGAAAGTGATGACGGTCAACATACTGGATGTGAACGAGGCGCCTGTTTTCCCGCAGTCCATTTACTACTGCACACTGTACGAATCTGATGTGAGTTATAGTTTGATCACGGCAATCAATAATACGGAAATGAATACGTTCATTCCTACCTTTATTCGCCATCTTTGTTGTTGTCCTCGTCGTCGTCGCTATCATCATTTATTCTTCCGTCCATCATTATCATTATTCTGTTATCACCGTCAACATCACATTAACCACCGTCATCGTCGTCATTCATTTAGCTTAGCTATTGTGTATGTAATCCTCCTTACACAGCGCTTTTCCTGCTCAAGAGCAGCTCAAGGCGCTGGCCGTTACAGGACTTAACTCCAGCCGCCCGATGCGCCCACTTGCAGCATTTTGGGCGCATCGCCTGACGCTCAGACAACTGAGCACAATCCTGAGAGAGACCTTCATCCCATGATTATCATCATTGTTATATATCGTCGTCATCGTAGTCGTCCTCATGCATCATCATCACGTTAATCTTTGCAGACGAGATTAGAGTAGTCAACTAAAACTGGATTAAACCTGTAGAATAACATCAGTGAAACCCTCCAAAGGTTACAATTTACAGGCAGGCGTCTCCCAGTGCAACCTCAACCTCAAAGCCACCGACCCTGACCTGGACGACACCATCACCTACTCACTGCTCTCGGGGAACAACAGCCAACGCTTCGACTACCTCCAGTCCTCCGGCAGGCTGACCTTCGCGGTGGACTATGACGTGGACGGCAGCGTCATGCCGCAGAACACCATCGTCACCCTGGTAGCCAAAGATTCATTCGGGCTGACGTCGACCGTGCCGATAAGCGTCACTGTGGAGGACCAGAACGACCATGCTTGCAAGTTCTCCAGCTCCGTCCAGACTAAGACCATCACGCAAGGCACTCACCCAGGTAAGCGTGGACCTATTTCTGCCGTATTACAGTTGTCCCTGTTTCATGTGGAAAGTTCCTTCCGACCTCCCTTCAATAATGGGATCTGGAGGCTGTCAATCTTAAACTTCCAATATAAAAATCCGAATACCTCTTTCCCGTCTTCTAATAATAATAATTTAATAATAATAATTTATTTTGTATAGCGCAATTCAAACATAAAATGCTTCACAAAGCGCTTGATCACACGCAGCCACACACAGCTACACACGCATAATAAATCTATTCTGCATTTAAAAACAAGACAACATGTAAACCTAGTAAAGGTAACAAACCAACAAATAAAAGTATAAAATCAGTCAATCAATCAATAAACTTATATAAAATAAATGAATTATTTCACAGAAAAAATTTAAGAGAGGGACGTTAATACCAAAAGAGGCAGATCAACAATGCCTCATCTAAGATGTAAAGTGTAAATGGTGGTGAAATACAGCAGTTTTAAAAGTAGAATAATCGTTTAATAACTAAACATCGTTACAACGTATGACAGGCCAGATGAAGAGAATAAAGGTTTGTGTAATGGCATTAATCTGGTTTAAAAAGAAAACATATTTGTGATTCACATAATAATAGTAACAACACCAATAACAATAATAATAATAATAATAATAATAATAATAATAATAATAATAATAATAATAATAATAATAATAATAATAATAATAATAATAATAATAATAGCAGTTTCTAATTTCATTTACAGTGAAAACAAGTTAAGAGGGATCAAATGTCATTTAAAAAAGCAAAACAATTTTAAGACAAGTACACGCATACGCACATGCATCCACGTACACACGCATTCACCCACACATTCACACACACACACATTCACACCCATATTCACACACACACACACGCACACACACCAATACACACACACATTTCGGGTATCAGCGCAACAGGGTGTCCGCAAGGGAGGATGTTCTACAGGTGTAAGAGGAAGAGATAGGTTTTCATTTGGGCTTTGAAAGAGTCAAGAGATGGAGATTGGCGAAGGCTGCATGGGAGTTTGTTCCACAGGGTAGGTGCATAGACGGAAAAAGCTCTTTTGCCAAATGTTCCAAGAGAGTAGCGAGGAACTGTCAGAAGAGAATCGTCTTGAGAGCGAAGAGTGCGGGTTGGCTTGTAAGGGTTGAGAAGTTCAGAGAGGTAGACTGGAAAATGTTGGTCATGAAGAGACTGATAGCAAATAGAGGCAACTTTGTAGTCAACTCTGGCTTTCACTGGCAGCCAGTGAAGAGCAGTCAGAGCGGAAGTGGCGCTAGCGCGTCGGGATTGTTGGAGCACCAGCCGAGCGGCATGGTTCTGAATGCGCTGAAGTTTTTGAAGTTTGTTGTTAGGAAGACCAGCCAAGAGAGAGTTGCAATAGTCAAGCCTAGAAAGGATGAAGGAGACAGCAAGCTTGTTGGCAGAATCAACAGAAAGATATTGGCGGATTTTGCTGATACGACGAAGATGGAAATTCAGAGATTTGCAGAGATTGTTGATGTGAGATTCCATGGACAGACTCTCATCTAGATGTACACCCAGATTCCGAGCAGAAGTTGAGAAAGGGATAGAGTCATCATTGACTTGCAGAGAGTGTGTCGAGAGCTGGCGGAGCTTGCTGTTGGTACCAATGGCGATGACTTCAGTTTTATCATCATTCATCTTCAGCTTGTTTTCTGCCATCCAGTCTGCGACAGAGCTGATGCAGCGCGACAAATCACCAGCAAGGCTGGGGATGTCAGCTGGAGGAGCGGAGTTGTGAATTTGAGAGTCATCAGCAAAGAAATGGTACAGATGATCGAAAGTTTTGATGATTGAGCTGAGAGGTTGAGTGTACATGGTGAAGAGGATAGGTCCAAGAACAGAACCCTGTGGAACTCCAAACCTCAGAGGAAAAGAAGAAGACTGAGTGCCATTGACAAGAACAGATTGAGTGCGGTCAGAGAGGTATGAACGGAACCAAGCCAGAGCCGTCCCAGTGCAGCCAAACACCGACTGGAGACGTGCACAAAGAATGTTATGGTCTATAGTGTCGAAGGCTGCGGATAAATCCAGCAGCGTCAAAATGGACACCCGGCCTCGGTCAGCCGCCATGAGCAGATCGTTTACTACAAGCAGCAACGCGGTCTCAGTGCTGTGGCTCTTTTTGTAGGCTGATTGAAACGGCTCAAGCAGGTTGTGGGTCTGGAGATGAGAAAGGAGTTGAGAGAGAACGATTCGTTCAAGAACTTTAGAGAGGAACGGAAGGTTGGAGACAGGTCGGTAGTTTTTTAGTATTTCGGGATCGAGAGTAGCTTTTTTCAGAAGAGGAATGATGAGAGCATGTTTGAACGAAGGAGGAACAGAACCAGACTGGAGTGAAGAGTTCATGATGGAGGTGATGACAGGCAAGAGATCATCAAGACATTCAAAGAAAAACTTGTAGGGCAGAGGGTCGAGAGAGCAGGATTTCTTGGGCATGTTGAGAATGACTTTTTTGACTTCGTCAATGGTGACTGGTTGAAATGCACAGAGAGGAGTCCCAGAGAAGCTCGGCAAGTTGGCAGCACCCGCAGTATGAGGAACGGCATCAAGACTTTTTCGGATGTCCTCAATTTTGCCTACGAAAAACTCGCCAAACCTCTCTGGAAGACTCTCAGGAGGGATGTTTGAAGGAAGCGCCCCGCTCGCAGCCACACCCATCAGTTCGTTGCTCAAGCGGAAAAGTTCACGCGAGCTGTTTTGTTTGACTCGGCGATCCTCAACTGAACAAAAGATGTCTTGGCGCCACGGACAAGGCGTGCGACCCGCTTACGGTGGTTGGAGAAAATCTCGCGGTGGACAGTCAGCCCCGATTTCCTCCACACACGCTCTGCTCGGCGCCGTTCGCGTTTGGCCTGTATGACTTCGGCTGTCATCCATGGGACGGACTTCCTCTCGGAGACACGACGCGTGACACAAGGGGCATGCCGGTCGAGAACCTGCGCCAGGCGCTGGTTGTAGGCGTCTGCTGTTTCGTCGCTCTCGGAAGCAAGCGCGGCAACGGCGTGTGAAACATCGGCCCGAAACGCGATGACATCCACTTTCCTCAAGTTCCGAGAACTGACGACGCGGCTTTTTTTGGGGGGAGGCCTGAGCACCGAGAGCTCGAGCGACACGCAGTAGTGGTCCGAAATGTCGCGGTCTTCAACAACGAGGTCCGACACTTTGTCCGGGTTGTTCGTGGCGATCCAGTCGAGGATGTGTTTATAGTGTGTAATAGCGATCTCCCTGCCCTTTACGCCACATAGATGTGTACGTGTCTGCTGCGTATGAGAGCGTGTGTAACGTGAGCGTGTGTTATGTTGGTACATATCGCCGCGTTTTGGTGATGTTGAGGGGTGGGGGGGGGGGGGGAGGCTAATGCCCGTACGTTTATATAGTATCCAGGAATATTAGTATTAAAAGTTCACCTTGTTGGAGATGTGGGATAAGGGGGTTGGGGGTGGGGGTGGGGGAGGGAGGTAGAACGTAGTGGAGGATGTTTCCGATTAATAAATTGATTGATTGATTCATTCATTGTTCTTCTATATAAAGAAAGATCTGCTTAAAGGGTTGGCTAGTGGGGCCGGGTAGCTCAGTTGGTAAGAGCGTCTTGCTAGTAACCGAAAGGTCGCTGGTTCGAATCCCGGATTGGTCAACGTGTGATCATATTATTTTCCCCTTTACCAACAACTGGCCCGCTGGTGTCAGTATAAATCGGTCCAGTAGTCACCTATATGCGAAAGTGTCGTGTGACTATAATCTACAAACAACAACAACAACAACAAGGGTTGGCTGGAGTGAGCGAGCGTTGTGGCCAAGTGGGCTAAGGCGGGACTAACTTGCCTTGTCCACAGGCCAGAAACCAATGGCGCCTGACAGGTGTGGGATCGATCCTGCATCGGGGCGTTATGTTTCTCCGAATATTATTTACTTTCGACTCGGGCAACGTCTCGGGGGTTTTCTCCGGGTACTCCGGTTTGCTCCCCCAGCAAAATTTCAAAAAATTTAAAGAATTTCTAAATTTCGAAAATCACAGCTAATGTTAGGTAGGTTGGGTTTGGGCGCGCCACAGGCTGCGACTACGCCTTCCACAGGGGAGGCGGCCCAGAATTTCCCGATAAAAAGGGACAATAAAGCATTAAAATCTAAAATCTAAATCTAAAAAAAATCTTGCTACAGAACGTTTCATGAGCAGGCTTTCCATTGCTTTCTAAGGGCTCGTCCACATGGCGAGATGCGCTTTGTGCTAGCGGTGACCTGGAGGTGGACGGGGTTGAGCTTTGTGGATGGTTGGCCACACCAAAAGCGGCAAAAAGCCAGATACAAGCGCCTGTGGTTTTTATCATACGGGCGTTAACCTAGCAGAATGGATCATCGATAGCCAAAAGAAAGTGAATCCTCGATGGCACACTGGTAGCAGTAGTACGTCTCTAAGCCTATATTTAAAATACAAATGGCTTTGTCTTCTCTACCGCCGCATTAGCGAGGATCCGTATCTACCGCTGCGCTATTGAGGATCCGTATCTACCGCCGCGCTATCGAGGATCAGCCCAAGCTGGCGCCATGGCCCACAGGTTATACAACTAGTTCTGATGGGGAAAGCGGCTGAACTGTATAACTCCGGTTTTATTTTATTTTATTTTATTTTATTTTATTTATTTATTTATTTATTTTGCAGGAACGCTGGGAACCTTTTTTTGCCACGGATGGGGATCTGACGTCACCCAACAATGACGTCACCTATGAGGTGGCAGGAGGCGACACCGCTTACATGTACCTGCTTGGTGATGGAACTGTAAGACAGAAATCGTATTACAGGCCTCCCTACAAATGCATTAGTTATTTTACAGGGTTAACAACAGAAAAAAACAAGACGGCGAGCATTCATGCAGCTGTATTTCCAGACCACTCGGACACGTAGCCGATAAAATAAGCATTTTCAAAAGTGTTCATTTTCTTGGCGCGGTTATGACTGGGCTTTATTCCAAACAAAGCAGACGAAACACGTGGAATAATAGGCCACCACCGTCTGAACTATCTGCGGTCAAAACATTATCCACATCAGCCTAGCCAGTGTTTATATACAGTGTTGTTGTTTTTTTAACAAAAATGTCAAACTCGGTGCGACTGACCACTAGACTGCCGTGATTTGAAATACCTATAGTACCTGTATACCAACACTCCACAAAGTCGCTTCAGACGTTTTTGAGATATTGAGCAAAATGTTTTTAGCAACTAAAAGACCCCAGTAAGCGCAAGAACGATGACGATGATGATGATGATGATGATGATGATGATAATGATAATGACGATGACCACGACTAAAATGACGACGATGCAGATGATGATGTCCAGGTTCAGTACAGTCAGCTGATACCGGAGACGGAACATGGTCGCACGTTTTACCTTCTTGTTCGCTGTGTGGATGGCGGTTCCCCCTCTCTCTCCTCCACTGCCACCTACGCCTTGTCCTACATCACCACCACCACCACGACAACCACCACCACCACCACAACCCCAGCTCCGACCACGACAACGACCGCGAAGACGACCACCACCGTTCAAACGACGAGCGATATCTGGGATGATAAAGCGTTCGTGGCCATATTTTCCATATTGATGGTGGGTTTTTTCACCTTGGTTTCTGTTTCAATGCTTTGTTGTGTTACCAAATGTTTGAGTTCATTTGATGGAGAGAATACTGGGATATGTTTACTTTTGTGTATAGTTAAGCGATTCAACACAGTAAAATACACGCTCATTGTAGTCAACAAACACAAAACGTTCTGTTTCTGCATTTTCAGGTATTGGCTGCTTAAAATGTATTTTGGGCATGTATTTTGAATACCAGGTATTGGGCATGCTGTATGTATTTTGAAGTCCAGGTATTGGCAACTTTGTATTAAGTATTTTCAATTCCAGGTATTGGTTACGCTATATGCTATTTATTTTGAATTCCAGGTATTGGCTACTCTTCCCCCGTGAGGGTGCCCGGGGTTTCAGTAAAAATAGTATCCCCACTTTCTGGAAACGTAGTGCTTTATATTCCTACTGTCACTGTCTTTCTCCTTTGTTCTTTCTCATTCCTACTCTGTTCTATCAATCTACTATACTATCTTCGGTCTTCTTTGCTAGACCAGTCACCTACCTTTTTCCTTGAAAACTCTTCCGGGACAAAACTTCTCATTTGTGTGTGAGGTCTGTTGGATCAGCTTGGGAATATTGGACGCTTTCTGCCAGGTGGTCACTGGGGATTCCTATGATGTTATTATTTGGCAATGTAGGCATTTTATATGTGTTTTGTTGACATTTTATAATGATGTTTATATTTTATTTTATTTTTGTAAACGGGGGTTCGATAGATTTAGAGAGTACAGACTCATCGTCCCCTGCGTGGGATTGTCTAGATTGTAAAGTGACCGGCTGGTGGAGTGCTTTCAGTGTTACCACTAGTCTAGGGTTGTTTCGGCAGATCTTTTATGCAGATCAGGGGTGAGTCCTCTTTCAGCGAAGTTGTGGTCTTGATTTTGTGGTCCTGATTTGGCTCTTTGCAGTCCGCTGGACCCTGTAAGCAATGAATAACTTCCTGATTCGGCTCTTTGCAGTCCGCTGGACCCTGTAAGCAATGAATAACTAACTAATTGGCTACTCTATATGTATTTTCATTGCCAGACTTAGGCCACGCTAATAAGTATTTTCAATTCGAGGAATTGTCCATTCTATATGTATTTTCAATTCTAGGCATTGTTAGGTCTGCTACTAGCTGGCTTGCTGGCGTATTTCTGTTGCTGTGGAGGCTGCCAAGGCTCAGGTGGTTGTTTCCGCAGTTGTCAGAACTATGGCAGCAACTACTACAGCAGAGAATCTTCTTGCAACGACTGCTGTTATCCCAGGTATGACCAGAAAGACGTAGAGAAATAGAGAAAAAATAAGAAGTTAATGATGAGGGAGAGGAGGAGCATGACGATGATGATGACGATGATGATGATGATGATGATGATGGAAGTAGAACAAAAACAGGAAGAATTTGAACAGGGTGATAAGTTGGTTTTGGGGTGACAATAATGCACAGATGAAAATTTTGAATTGTACAACTCTGTACAGAGTGCATGGTCGTAACTGTAAGAAAGCGAGTACAGGAATGGGGAGAGGAGGTTTATAAGTTCCTAGTGAACTGGAGCCAAGTACTGTATTCACTAAATACGGACTTTTGTTTCCATCTTTTGCAGACCAAGAACACCAAAAATAGAACCTCGAGATGATTTGTAAGTTCTTTTTTTCCACAGTCTAATAATAATCATAATAATAATGGTAACAATAATAGGAATAATAATAATAATAATAATAAATAACGGATTTTATATACACGTCTTCGTTCTGTATCAGATTCAAAGCGTGGCGAGCTGTATTACCATACATGCTCACAAGTTACACAAACTCTTACATACACAAAACACACACGTGCCACAGTGATGAAAAAAATCATCTATATGGAACATTTAGTAATATGTCTACTCCACTGATTAAGAGTTTTAAAACAAAACAAAACATACATAAATTTAATAGAACGGGGATCATGGGTCAAGGACCAGTGACCCTCATGAAGAGGCAAAATGAGGGCTAAAGGCTTTCATTCCTTCACAGCATACCTTAGCGGGTGCCTCAGGCGGCTTGAGTTAGATCCTGTATGATATCGGACAGAACCTTGAGCAGCTCTTGAACTACAAAAGTGCTATATATTATAAGTTTGAGTTAGATCCTGTATGATATCGGACAGAACCTTGAGCAGCTCTTGAACTATAAAAAAGCTATATAACAAAGATTTAAAGAAAATAAAATAAGTACGTTATTATGCCGAGATTACAGGCCAATTCAGAATGCATTCTTGCACTGCACCCTGCACTGGCGTATAATAACATGCTCCTATTAGGTGATAACGATAGGTTGAATGTGTTTGGTTTTGTTTTGTTTTTTTATATCCAGCTTCCGACAAGAACGGGCACCTCGTGTTTCCAGCAACTACAAAGACTTCGCTTGGAGTACAAGTAAGTTTTATATGTTTTTTGGTCAGAAACTGTTTGCATGCTGTTTTGTTTCCTATCAAGTTTTTTTCCCTATAGGTGGCTCTAGTCTAACTGGACATTGGTTCTATTGAGATTTCATCTCTTCACTTTTCATTTTTGCATTCCTCCCTTGGTCCATATTTTTCTCTTCTTATCTCCTTTATTTTCAATTTAAATTTCTTATTTTAATGTTTTTTTGTGGGTTTTTTCCCTTTCAATTAATAATAATGCATTTAATTGTAATGTTAAATTTTCCTAGGCGTATTTTTCATTACTTCCAATGTTGAATATTGTTAACTATTCCTCACCTATTATGGTTGCTTCTTCTCCTTGCCTCGTTCGAAATAATCAGTTCGCTCTTACTTGCATTTCTGTTGGGGAGTATAGCTTTGTGTCTTTGGTCGGCCTGACGAAGAGCTTACTAGCTTGAAATGTTTGCCCTGTGTTGTTTAATCTATTTTGGTCTCGAACGAACACTTTCTCATACTTCTTTTGTTTATGAACCAATCAGAATCCAAGTTTGATTTTTTTTAATCGGGAGGTCGCAGTAACGGCACTGACTTGGCCGGGGTTCTATAAATGAAACATTGTGGACCTACTTAGCGATTTCTGCACAATTTCAGTGTACCATGATGCGGCCAGGTGCCCAAGGTGCGTCCAACAATAAGCCACATCTGCGGCCACCATGCCTGTAGTTCTTTTTCAGCCTTAGATTTTATGACTATTCTACATATAAGGGCCCCCCTAAATTCCCACTGAAGCCATTCCACCAGCCGGTCACTTTACAATAAAGGCATCCCAATGGGTACCTGGTGCAGCACTAATTAAAACCAGGACAAGGTTAAAAAATTAACGATGGAGAGAAGATGAGCCATATTATTCGCGTTAATAAAGACAAAATGCGGGCCCTACCCATATTTTACGCCTCTCGCCACTACGCCCTAGAAGTTACAAGGAGAACCTTCACCATTATCTTAACAAGCATGTCTTTTGCAACATGGGAGTTGTTCACTTTAGCAGGCTATACAAGGGGATTTGGAAACAATTTTTGGGTGGGGTCTAATTATGAGATGTAATTGATGTAATCATTCATCTTTTTTTGATTCATTGTTATTTGTTTTTTTTTAACTCTTTCCCTGCCAATCGACGATATATCGTCGATCTGAGCCGTCATGTTTGTATCGTCGATTTCAGTATTCGGTTTTGTTCCGGTTTTTTGCGCAGTCCAATCCAAGTTTTATTTTAACCAAAGAGAGATAACTCTTTCTACTTTCGTTCTCGATCGACACGCGCGTGGTTTCTTCAAATTGATTCGTTTTTAAGAGTGTTTTTTGTGCATTTTACTAAGCATTGTGATGGGCACAATCGACAGCGTGTCAAACTCTGCTAATAATCAATATAATTTCAAACTGTAAAGTGTATTTTGATCCTAAATAAATTTTCTTTCTGGTGTGTGAAGCTGATTCAGTGATTGGAATTATTCCTCCAGATTTTTTTTATCACTGTGGTATGTAGAAATATTTTTATTTTATTTTATCATTTCAAAAAGATCAACATGCTTTCAAAACACATATTTCAAAAACATAATCAAATTAACATTTTTGTGGTTTTTTTTCTTATTCTTCACTCTTTTACCTTTAATTTGATATGAAATATGTCTATTTAACAACTATTATTGAAAGAACAGTAGCTTAAATGCCTAAAGTACTGAACTTTCTTTCCGGTGCCAGAGAAATGTCTGGCACAAACGTGGAAACATGCCTGGCAGGGAAAGAGTTAAATGACAAATGAAATGTTTGATACCTCTACAGATGACGTGATCAGTGACGGGTCGTTCGGAGGAGGCAGACAAGCAGCAGGAATTGGTGGTTTTCAGCGAGCCCTGCCTGCCCCTGAGGGTTACTATTGATACAATTGTGAGACATTCTACATGGGGGAAAAAAGTTCTTTGAATAAATGAACTGGTTTATAAATCTGATTTTGCCTAAGACCTATCCTATCCTATCCTGTCCCGTAACCCGAAGGTCGTAGGGGCACCACAGATGATCGTTTAACCAGCATACTCCATCTTTCTCTGTCCTCAGCAGCCCTGATGGCTTCGCTCAGTGTCAAACCAGTCCATTCTCGAATGTTGTCCTCCCACCTCTTTTTCGGTCTCCCTCTTCTTCTACCTCCTTGCACTGTGCCTTGCAGAATAGTCTTTGCAAGGCCTGATGATCTGGTGACGTGGCCATACCACCGAAGTTTCCGTTTCTTCACCACTGTTAGCAGGTCATCGTGTTGTCCAATGGCTTGTGTGATGGTCTGTCGGACTTCGTCGTTGGTGATGTGTTGGGTATAGGAAATGCCCAGAAGTCTTCTGTAGCACCTCATCTCCATGCTTTGTATTCTTCGTTGGAGATCTGCTGTGAGGGTCCATGCTTCGCAAGCATATAGGAAGATGGAGATGACAAGGGAGCGCAGCAGTCTTACTTTGGAATGTAGACTGATGGTCCTGTCTTTCCAAATGGGCTTCAACCTTGTCAGGGCAGCAGTTGTTTGTGCGATCCTGGAGAGGACTTCCTGTCGGGACCCATTGTCTGATACAATGGCTCCTAAATATTTGAAGCTATGCACTGTGTCGAGGGATTGGCCTTGGACTTTGATGTCCGTATTGATGCCATTGGTGTTGTTGGTCATCATTTTGGTCTTCTCTGCACTTAATTCCATTCCATAGGCTTTGGAGGTGGTGTCAAGCCTCTGTACCAGCTGTTCAAGTTCTTGTTCCTCTCCAGCCAATCCATCAATGTCATCTGCAAAACGAAGATTGGAGATTGCTCTACCCCCTATGCTGACTGTGCCTTCATGGTCTGCAAGGGCATCCGACATGATGCGCTCTAGGAAGATGTTGAAGAGTGTTGGAGAGAGTAGGCATCCTTGACGCACACCGATTGTTGTTCTGAACCAATTCCCGATGGCTCTGTTGTGGAGGACTGCACTGGTAGCCTTGTCATACAGGCTTTTGATGACTTCAATAATTTTAGGGCTGATGTTGTACACTTTCATTGTTGCCCATAGAGCTGCATGCCAGACTCGGTCAAACGCCTTCTTGAAGTCTATGAACACATGATATAGATGTTGTTGGTGCTGTAGGTATTTCTCACAGATTATTCTGAGGTTGAAAATCTGCTCAGTGGTACTTCGCCCTGCCCTGAATCCTGCTTGTTCTTCAGCTATGATTTGTTCAGCTTGGGGTTTCAACCTGTTGAGTATTATTTTCAGGAGGACCTTGCTGGGATGGCTGATGAGGCTGATGGTCCGGTAATTTTCACACTCCTGAAGGTTACCTTTTTTGGGAAGAGTGATGACAAGCGACTGGGTCCATGGTATAGGCCACTCCCCACTCTGCCAGATCTTGTTACAGATAATGGTGAGGGCATCAATCATCGCTTCTCCTCCTGCTTGTAGCAGTTCCGCGGGTATGTTGTCCACTCCCGCTGACTTCCCTTTCTTTAGCGCTTGCACTGCTGCCTCAACTTCTTCCCGGAGAATTGGGAGGATTTCTTCTTCTTCTCTGTTCTCGGGACATGCTAGAACTGATGGGTCTCCATTTGGTGTATGGTTGTAAAGGTCAGAGCAGTACTCTGTCCATCTGTCCAAGACTTCTTGTTCTTCTGTAAGGCATATGCCAGACTTGCTTTGGATAGTGGAGACTTTGGGCTGTTTGACACTTGTCAGCCGCTTCACAGTCTGGTAGGCCTTCTTGCTGTTGTTCTTGTTCAGACTGTTCTCTATTTCCTGGCATTGATCTTCTATCCAGTTCTCCTTTGCTGTGAGCATGCCTTTTCGGATGTCATTGTTGATTTTTCGGTAGACATCAGCTCCCTGTGAGGTGTTCTTTTTCTTTTTCATCTCTCTTCGTTTATCACACAGATCCAAAAGTTCAGGTGTGATCCACAGCTTCTTCTTTGGTCGGTGCTTGCCAAGGATCTCAGTGGCGACATCTGTCACAGCTGAGTTGAAGGTGGTGGTCATGGTGTTGACATCTACTTCACCAGCCCCCAAAATGAGCAGTGGTGCAAATTTCCCTCCAATTGTGGCCTGAAATAGTTCTGCCACCTCCGGGTCTTGCAGTTTGTCCAGGTCGAACTTCAGTCTAGTGCACTTTGCTGTATTTACTCTCTTCAAGTGGAGCCGGAAAGACATCATCACGAGATCGTGGTCACTTCCGATGTCTGCTCCTGGAAAAGTACGTGTCCTGCCAATGTTGATGCTTGATCTGAAGCGTTTCTTGACCATGATGTAGTCTATTTGGTTGTGATGCTCCCCGCCAGGACTGTGCCATGTCCATCGTCGGGAGTTTTTGTGGAGACCAAGCGTGTTTGCCAGTACCAGATTGTTGTATCTGGCAAACTCCAAGAGTCTCAGACCCCTGTCATTTGTCTCGTTGTTGCAGTGGGGTCCACATGTGTCTCCCCAGTTGTGGTGCGCATCTTGGCCAACCTTGGCATTCCAGTCGCCTTGCACTATGACTATGTCCTTCTTCGGCACTTGGTCAAGGACCGCCTGTAGATTTTCATAAAAATCCTCCACTTCGCTGTCGTCATAGTCTGATGTTGGGGCGTAGGCCTGGATGATGGTGATGTTGAAAGGGGCTGCTCTCAGGCGGATGGTAATGAGTCTACTGGAGACTGGGCGGCAACCCATGACAGTGGCTAGAATGTTCTTGTGGACCAAGAATCCAACGCCGTGTTCGTGCCTGTCATCCCTACCGCTGAAATAGAGCTTGTGGCCTTTGTCGGTCGTTGTTTCACCTAGGCCTTTCCAGCGCAGTTCGCTGATACCTAGAACATTCCATCGATAGTGGTCCAACTCGTGGGCCAGTTCTTCTAATTTTCCTTCCGCAGTTAGGGTCCTGACATTCCAGGTTCCTATGACGATGTTGTTTCTCGTGCGGATCTTGCTAAATTGTCCATCAGTAGCATACTTAACACCTCCGTCCTGGTGGCCAACGGAAGGCGCGGTCCTTGTGCCGTGTGACGACCCGGGCGACGACCGATCCGGTATGGAATTAGTGGGTTGTGTCATCATGTAGTGTGTCTTGGGCAAAAAAGACCTGGCGGTGCCCAATCCTCTCCAGGCTGTTGGCCACAGCCGAAATCCACGAATACAGTGTGGCTCGCCTTGGCCCTGAGCACATGGTCGTTGAACCTGTAGTAACGTGAGGTTCCTCCGCCCTGGCCGGTGACTTCTGTGTAGAAGACTTTCGCCCAGTGATGCCGTGCTAACATCACCCCTGTTAGTCGCCTCTTACGACACGCCGGGAAACGTTGGGTCTATTCTATTTAATGCCCGAACCCACAGAGCCTAAGACCATGTTCTGTTTGAAATGAAGATGCTGCTGCACGTCCATTTGAAGAGAGCAAACTGATTTTTTTTCTTCTCTACACGGCAAACTGATTTTTTTTCTTCTCTACACATTGCATTAATATTACAAGTTACCATTATAACAGCAAAGCAGCCTACTTACTGAACTATTCAGTCTTGCGTCATTTTGGAGTATAGGTTTTGTGTACATTGTCTTAGGTGACGTGGGTTCAAATCCTGACTTCTGCAAACTATTTGTGCTCATTGGATATCAGTGGCCAGCAAAGATTGATTTACTTTTTATTGTGACTTTCAAAGACTTTATTTTTAATTAGCTCAAAACCAATTTCTGTCAATTAATAGCACACAGTTATTGAACAACGTAAGATAATCTGAGATCATAAGACTTTACAAAACACAAATCACACCTGTAGCTTCAGTAAACAAGTATGCTACAATGTAAAATTGTTCATCTGTTTTATTATTCAACTCGATAACTTCATCCTTTCAATCCTTTCACGTCGACCAACCATTGGTTTCACTCAAACCACTCCATCTTTTCTCATTTTCAATTTTCCATACCATAATTCTTTCAGCAACTATCATTTTTTCAAGTAATCGTTCCTCAATTCATTACCCTTCCGTTCATTCAACCATCTTAACTTTCTCCATAATCATCTAATTTTTTTTCCCAGTGTGTATATTAATTTTTCGACGATGCTGTACATTTGTATAGTAATTTTTTTAATTTTCATATGTCGTATGGTCTTTAAACTCTGTTAAATAAAGATATCATTCTTCCCATTCATTCAATCATCTTATATTCTCAGTCCATTCCACCAATCACCTTTTTTTTTCCTGGGTGTATATTAATTTACTGATGATGCTGCACATTTTGTATAGTCATTTTTGACTCACATGCATAACTATTTGAGTCTATGTACTTGTCTCCCCCAAACCCTTCCCCTCCCCTGCCTCTCCTCCAGCTCTCCACATTTGTCCTTTTCCAGATTTATGCAAATCTGTGCTAGACAAGTCCTAAATAGTTCACAAATTATATCGAACAAAAATTTCCATCTGTCCGTCTGTTCGGCGTCAGCCATCTGCCTGTACAAAAACTTTAAAGTGGCTAAGTACTTGGAGCAAATTTCAACTATCACAACCAAGCTTGGTAAGACGGTGTATACCCATGAGACCTCATAAATGATCAGTGAATGATTGACTTCACTTCAAGGTCAAGGTCACAGGGTCATCAAATGTTAGTCAAAAAATCACCTTTTCACAAAATTTCAAATTTTTTCTAGATTATTAATATTGAACTTATGATTCTCTATCAATGAGACGCACACCTTATGCACACTTGGTCAACCTCACTCCAAGGTCAAGGTCACTTAAGCTGTCCAGAGTCGGTTTGTATGGGTATTTTGAAATTGACATTGACCCTAAACTATGAGAGATAAACGTCCAAACTTGTATTTAGAGATGGTTGATTGATCTTTTATATATGTTCCGTTTTTTGAGTTGATCTTGAAGGTCAATGTCATTTTAGACCTTGCAAAATAATACAAAAAATAGGTAATCGTACAGTAAATTGGCTGATTATTTAACCTGTAGTATGCAACAACATTGGGTTATTTGATCAGACATGCACGATATCACGTGAAGGTCATCCCAAGGTCAAGTTCACTGAATGTTAAGGTCATTCCAAAGTCACCAGTTTGTTTCTTTGTTGACATAATACAACTTTGGCTGTACTTTATTTGATAGTACATGAATGTATTTGGAGCCAGAGGTCAATGTCATCTCAAGTTCAAGAGCATAGAAAGATCAAAGTCGGTATTTGCATTTTAATGCCACTATTTTATTTTGGGTTTTGTGGGGCACTCATTTTCCTGTTAAATATTGTGAGTTCCATAAGGAGCATGTGAGTCAAAGGGGTTTTGCCCTTCTAGTTTCTTATGTTGTACAGTCTTTAAACTCTTGTGAAATAAAGATAACATTTTGGAGACTGTAAACCAAGTGTATTCATGCAAGCTGACTTTTTTTTTTCTCCCCTTTTTCAACCCTTGACTACCATTATTTATTTACCTTTATTAGCAAACGCATCTCCATTTCCAAAAGCACTCATCCCAACAACCATGCAGCTACTCTACTCGTACAATCCTCACTTTCAATCCTCACTCTTTCAATCCTCGCTGATGGCATACGTCTCTATTTCTTCTTGATGCGGTCTTCCACTGCCTTGACTAGGGTCTGCTGTACCACTGAGTACAGATTGTGGCAGCTGTCTTGGCACGCCTGCATGGCCTGAAAACAGAAAGCAACCGAATTATCCTTTTTTTTCTTTCCATTAGGGCCCACGGTCTTTTCAGCAAACTGAAGACTTTTTGCAGCCGTAATAAAACAGCTTACAGAATATCGCTTGATAACAATCATTACAAGTTGACACCAACAACATGCCAGACGAAAACAAGGGACATAAACAGTACACCAAACAAATCCACAGGCACATAACAAATTTCATTCTATTTTCTCCCATTTTCTCCGAGTACATGTTCTTCAGAGGAACTTAGGAATTTCATGGCATTTTCTACAGAGGCACATATGAATAGTATGGCATTTTCTACAGAGGCACATAGGAATTTCATGGCATTTTATACAGAGGCACATATGAATAGCATGGCATTTTCTACAGAGGCACATATGAATAGCATGGCATTTTATACAGAGGCACATAGGATTTTCATGGCATTTTCTACAGAGGCACATAGGATTTTCATGGCATTTTCTACAGAGGCACATAGGATTTTCATGGCATTTTCCACAGAGGCACATAGGAATAGCATGGCATTTTCCACAGAGTACAAATAATACAGAGGCACAGAGGAACATCAGCATTTCATGTCAGTTCCAAAAACACACATTACAATTAACTTTAAAATGAAGAACGTGGTGTTCTGGTCTCCGTTCTTATCATCTCCAAAACAATACATGTATATAATTAAAATGAAGCTCGCTCTTTATTATCAGTACTTCTTGCTGATCACAGAACACAATCTGACTGAGAAATGATCTAAAACTGTCAAATTGTGCAACAATATTATAGCCTTCAGTCTGGTACTAAGTAAAGGACCCCTGGTGACAGAAAACCCAAGCATAAATAAATAAGCAACAATAATGTATAATACTTTTAAAAAAAAAAATTTCAATTTGAAATCATGTAAATAGCGAGCCATTTAAGATTTACCTGTGACAGGAAGTCAAGGTGAACATCTCCGTGGAATGAGAAGGCTGAGACTTGTCGTAATGATGGCATCAAACCTATGGTCAGCTGCCCTCCCGGTCTCTGGCCTATCGCCTGATAACGAAACAGACCATTTCAAAAGGTTGGAGACCAAACTGCACTTTCCCCTTTAACATCACAAATGAACCACTTGCTGCACAATATATATATATATAACAAGTGTTTCTAGTCAAGACAAGTCAAGAAATCTGTGTTCGCGAAACACAATTGACATTTCTCATGCTGCTTGACATGAAACATAACATGGAAGACGTAAAAGCAATGCACACATGCATGCACACACAAACATCTCACATGGGAACACACACACACACACATGTATATAAAGAACAGCACACACGCGTAAGCTTAGCCAGCTATAAAAGCACAAAACCTACAGTTCATTTACGTATTTGATCCATCATTGTTCAATCAGTCTTTTCCACCTCAAAGAGCTGCTCAAGGCGCTCACTTGCTTGTCTTAGGCGCATGGTCAGACACCCACCAGACGACTCAGCACAATCCTGGGTGACCGCGACTGGGAGTGGGGGAGAAAGCACCTAGTGTGTGCTGGGTGTATTTGTGTAGCTGGCACTGACTCGTCTAGGACATGAGCGTCAGGATCTTTATAAAATCCATATGCGTGATGGAATGCAGGCACAAACTAGACCTCGGTTTATACTACATCCCATTACATTCACCTCTTCACCCACAGCCCCAACCAACCTCTTACCCACACAGACAAACACTAATATCTCCCTCCTCACGCACAGACATTCACACCAATAAGTAATAATAATAATAATAATAATAATATTAATAATAATAATAATAATATTAATAATAATAATAATAATAATAATATTAATAATAAACTGGATGCTTTATCCGCTCTATTCCTAAATCATACTCAAAGCAATCTTGGCAATCTGTAACCAACCAACATGCACGCTCACATATTACACTCATATATATATTGATTGATTGATTGATTTATTGTTGCTTTATATATATATATATATATATATATATATATATATATATATATATATATATATATATATATATATATATATATATATATATATATATATATATATATATATATATATATACACAACAAACATACATTCATCACTCTAACAATGCTATAAAAAGAATTTTATTTTAAAATTTTTAAAAAGACTGCATCCAATACCATTAGTCATTACTAAAGGGAGAGAGAAAACCAGAGCACCCAGAGAAAACCCTCAGTGATCTGATGAAAGTGTCATATATCCGAGTCACACAAGTTTGTCCCCTGCTGGGTTTGAACCCGCGACCTTCGGCAAAGGAACCCAGCTCATGATCAAGTGAGCTAGTAGGCCACACCATGACAGTTATCAAACAAACCAAAGACTTACTGTCGGCAACTTTTCTTCACTCAGGCTGGGATCTATCAACACCGTCTTCCCATCAATTCTCTGACAACAACAAAAAATAAAAATAAAATTTAAAAAAAACAAACTTCAAGAAGCATAACAAAATGAAAATTTGGTTCTAAAAATCTAAATGGCGGATTAAAATTGTTAATGCCCAGTCTTTCTTGGACAAATAGCTCCGCAAGACAACCATTTTTTCAATTCTGTCTAGCGAGCACTGATCTTCACTGCGACTGCGCAAAAACTGGTTCGGCAAACTTTGGTGCCTCTACCAGAAACTTCGATGCCACGTGTCTCTACTGCGACTGCGCATTGCGGTATTAAACCGGGTTTGGCTGTCTTCGAAAAAAGGTCACGCGGTGCATTACCACAGGCCAAAGAGTTCGATTTCTTTCCTCAATGTTGTTTTTATGTATTTTTGGACTGTGAAACACGTATTTGTATTTTCCATAGTGCTTGCGGAGTTTTTCAAATTTCCGGAAAAAATACAGAAATTCCATACGGGTAGGCACGCCTGTAACAGGCAATTAGCAAATTGCACGATATTACACGTGCCTGTAGTGCACGTGATGTAACATCACCTGACGTCATCCAAATCTAACGTCGTTCATTCTGTGAATCCCCGATAGTCATGGACACCAACAAACAACTGATCTAACCCTTAGAACCTGTAATGGCGATTCTTGTGAAACATCAGACTAAGTAAGAACACATTGTCAATACCGCATGCAACTTGTTAGGATTGGACGTAACACAGCCCTAACATAACAGAGAATGAAAGTGGAGGAGAGATACTTACCGCACTGCAGCCTACCACCACATCGAACATCTCAATGCCGGCGTCTGCTAAGGCCAGCGAGGCACAAGTGATGGCTGCTGCAAGCACTAAAAACATCAAATGAATTTTGTTTGTTTTTTTTTGTGTTTTTTTAAAATCAAAATTACAAACATGACAAACACATCAGCAAAAGTGGTAGTATCCTTATCGTCGTCACCATCAAGACCATCGTTATCATGGTCATCATCTTCATGATCATCGACCATCATTATCATCATCAAGACCATTATCATCATCGAAACATAATCTCATCATGGTCATCTTCATTCTCATCAAGATCATCAATATTATCATCACCATCAAGACCATCATTAACATTATCAAGACCAGTGTCATCAACATCACCTTCATCATCAAGATCAGGAGGGATGTTCCGAAAATCAGCAAGGGTCAAATCAATATAAATCTCGCTCATATTCTTCTTCTGATTTTCAGTCTGGGTGAAACATTATTGCAAAAAAGACTGAATGGTACAGAAAATAATCCTACAGATAACATGTTATCATCTGGCAACAACACAGTTTCTAGCATCATTAAAAACTTACCACTTCCATCGTGCTCTAGGACAGTCACGTACACGTCCACTTGTGATTTGGGGAAGGAGTCCTACAAGCGTTATAAATAATAAGATTATAGTCGATGAATGCATGAACGTTGAAGTTTGACATCTACATCCAACAGATGAGGGATAACCCTCCCAGGGACTAAGCAGGGGTAGGGACCTAAATCAACACTCGACCACCAGAGCAACCACACTGCTGATTAGCACTTTCACCCTGCCCACTACTTGAGATTCAAACCTGGGTCATGGATGTGCCAGGAATTAGTCCATGAGCATAATATAAATAAACAAGAAATAAAATTAATGGAAGTGGAGGGGGAAGGAAGGTGGTGGTAGGCACACACACACAACATACTTCAGTATAAGGCTTATGAGGTCATCTACTCTTTCGCATGAGAGTATAAACCTCGGTCTACTCGGTGCACACATGCATTCCACCACACCGACTTCAAAAGTTCCTGATGCTCATGTCCTAGATGGGTGGGCGAGGTTAGTTTTTTTTTAATTGATTGATTGATTGTTGCTTAAGGTCCAGCGGACTCTTCCGAGCCAAATCAGGACCGGACAACCCCCCGATCCGCATAAAAGATCTGCTGAAACAACCCTAGTGGGAAAAATTGAATGCCCTCCACCGGCCAGTCACTTTACAATAAAGACATCCCACGCAGGGGACGGCTGAGGCTTTACCCCAACTACTCGAACCCCCGGTTACAAAAACAAAATAGAAAACAAACATCATCATAAATTATCAACAAAACACATACATATAAAATGCCTACATTGCCAAATAATAACATCATAGGAAGCCCTAGTGACCACCTGGCAGAAAGCGTCCAACACTCCCAAGCTGATCCAACAGACCTCATACACGAACAAGGAGTCTTGTCCAGGAAGAGTTTTCAAGAAAAAAGGTAGGTCATTGATCTAGCGAAGAAGAAGATAGTATAGCAGAGTGATAGGACAGAGCAGGAATGGGAAAAGAGTAAATGAGGAAGACAGCGACAGTGGGAATTTAAAGCACTACATTTCCAGAAAGTGGGGATACTATTTATACTGAAACCCCCGGCACCCCAACGGGGGGTACTATTGCCACAGTGAATCGGTCATGCCTACAAAGTCAAGACAGGTTTTCAACTGTGGCTTTCACTTTTTCCTTTATAGGTTTCTAGAACAATCTACAGTGGCAAGATTGCTCATGACCCCAAGGGGTGGGCGAGGTTAGTGCCAACGACACCAATACACTCAGCCAGCGCTAGGTCCCTCCCTCCCTGGCTACTCGGGGCTCTGCTCAGTTGTCTGGAGTATTAGACAATGAACCCAAGGCAGCAAGTGTGCGTCTCAGGGGGGGGGGGGGGGGGGGGGGGGGGCTTGAGTTAGGTCCTGTATCTGCCAGCCCCTTGGGCAGCTCTTGAGCTGGTAAAGCACTGTCAAAGAACCATGAAAAGAAATAAATAATGAAATAAAATCATATTTTATTTGAAAACTGATACTACCGCACTGCAAGCCACATTACCAATTTCACTGCTGGCTCCAAGGCCTCCAACAGCTGGGTGGAGTGGTCTTTCCCTTCTCCATCCTGGAGGTGGGGTCGTCTGACTTTGCATGAAAAGGGAGCAAACTTCAGGTCGCAGGACAACTGCCCCAGCATGCGGAAGTCCTCACGCCGGCTTACCTCCCTTGGTCCATAACTACCGTACGACAAAGCCAAGAAAACGATGAAATAGAAAAACAAAAAAACACACACACACTCAAACCCAATGATTTTAAATTAAAATTAAACATCAGCTTTAAAAAGACAGTAATAAATAATATCATGTCTGATAGTTCTGTATCATACAGACTCTTGTCAATCTCTGAATAATGTCCATTTCTAAATCCACTTTGGTTCTTTTTCTTTCTTTCTTTCTTTTTTTCTGGGGAGGGGTGATGGGAGTGTGGTGGCAGTGAAAGGAAGGAGAACTGATCTGGTACAAAGGATAATAATAATGATAATGATAATGATGATGATGATGATGATGATGATAATAATAATATTAACAATAATAATAATAATAATAATAATAATAATAATAATAATAATAATAATAATAATAATAATAATAATAATAATAATAATGGATGCTATACGAATGAAATGTGCCTCATTTGCAGAAACTTCAACAAAAAGGGTAGCCCCCTATCTTCAAGTACTGTTTGGAAGTGGCTGTTCCCATAAATGCCTCAGAAGGGCCAGAAATTGCTGATCAATAGAGAAGGCTAAACTTGACCTTTACTGAAATTCCTGTTTTATTTTGGGTACAGTTAGCTAGCGTCATCAGTAATTCCTGAGGAACATTGCAATTTAACTAAATCTGACATGAGAAAATTATTAATAACAGAAAGCCAAATGGGTATAGAGACTAAAACAACCAAACTACTACTACTACTAATAATAATAATTATATGTATAAGCATTTTGTTCCCCCAATCAATTATACCAATCAGGCTCGAAAGTCAGCAATCTGTACCAACATACACGCTCACATGTTTCACATACTCTCAGTTTCAAATACACACTAAACACACATCTATCACTCAAACATGTGGTGTAAAGGCGTGGAGATCATTATCAGAAAGGAAATTGAATTTTAGTTTTACAATTTGAGATTGACTGCATCGGCCAATACCAATATTGAAGGGATGGAGGAAACTGGAGTACCCAGAGAAAACCCTAAGAAAACACTACACAGAAATACTTACACGGCACAGACTACTTTGGTGTTGCCGAATTCTGCATACGCTGATCCTTTGGCCTGGCTTATCAAGCCTGCTCGTAAGTCTGCACATCATAATTTTTAAAAATTAATTCAATCGACAATTACTGGTCTCAGGAAAAAAAAAGTACCAAGATTAGCACCATGAGTTATATAAAGTCATCCTAGAAGAGGGTTAGGGTTTGGGTTAAGGTTATGTAAACCCTAACCCTAACAGATTAAGATTCATTACACAAGTTTTCTGTTGCTAATTACAGTGTATGCAAGTGGGGTTCTGATGTTGATGATTGCCAAAATATGTATACTTGTAAAATTCAGTCAGATATATTACTCTAAAATTTACTGAAAAATATAAGTACAAATCAAATAATTATTAATAATGTAATTAGCACTACAGTCCACAGAGTTATACTTACAGATCTGGCGATGACCTTCTGCACTTCTGCCATCGGGACGCTCCTTATCTCCAGCTGCCTGAGTAATAATAGTAATAATAAACAAAAATATACCAAATACTGAAATAGTATAGTGAATACGTTGATCGAATTCACTGGTTTCATTCTTCAAAAGAGCTGAATGGATTAAGAATCTCATAATAAAGTCTAAAGAATTCTTTGCAAATGTACAATTAAGCATTCACCTGTGTCGTCTCGTGGGTTTCCTCTACGCATAGTAAGTATGGACTCTGTGTATCTTCTGGCCCTGTAATTCGCCTTGTGTCCGGCATGGTGGCAGCCACATTGGTTCAAGGGACGCAATTTTCAGGACAGAGAATAGTTTCCCTTGATGCACGGCGCTAAAATGAAAAACAAAAAAAGATAATGTTCCACCTCCTAGTAGTAGTATAATGTTCCACCTCGTAGTAGTTGTAGTAGTAGTAGTAGTAGTAGTAGTAGTAGTAGTAGTAGTAGTAGTAGTAGTAGTAGTTAAGGAGCTGGGATAGGCAGTAAAAGCCTTTATGCTCAGGTGAGGGTTTAGCATGCAATTTCTTAATAATGAATCAAAGCTAAACAAAATTACACATTTGGGTAACTTGTCAAGGAGATTTTTACGTACGTGTTAGTACATTTAGAATATTCGATTGAAGATGGCAAACCACTCCAAAAAGTTGCAACTCAATTACTAAACACATTCTTACGTAGGTTAGTTTTCGAGTGCTGAATAAAAAAATTTCCCTCGGGAATGTGTCAAGGGGATGAGAAAAAAAAAAAACGCGTTCCAAGAAAGATCGTTATAGTTATTGAACATCTAGTAAGTTTCTATTGAGTCACCTCTTATCCGTCTTCCTTTAAGAGAATGCAATTTCAAATTTTCAAATAACTTAATCGTTCACTGTAAGGCAAATCACGGCATTCACTTATAACCACTTTGTTGCTCTGCACTGAACTCTTTCAATTGCTGCCCAAATTGCATTACCGTACGTATTCCATGTGAGGTCTTACAAGGGCTTTGTATAACTTAATAAATATATTCTTATCCAAATACAGGAAAGTCCTCGATCTTTATCAACCCGATCACGATCATTTTGTTAGCTTGGTTAATACTGTTTTGTGGGAATCAAATGTCAATTTGGAGTCAAATATGACCCCTTATAGATCTTTCTCCTTGTCACACTTTGATATTTTTTTTTTAACTTTATTATCCAGTTTCGTGGTATATTGATTACGCGGATTTCCTCTACCCGCATGCATCACCTTACACTTTTCAACATTAAAATATAGATTCCACTGTTAGGCTAAGTCCATGATTGTACGTATTTCTTTGTAGAACTGCTTTATTACGTGCGTCGCCATATAAATTTTGATGTCGTCTGCAAATACCTTACAAGCTGTTAGTACGCATTCAGGAAGATCATTTATACATATTGTAAAAAGTATTGGACCTAAAGTAGAACCTTGCGGAATTCCGCTCAACACCTCTGCACTTGAAGACACTGCCGCGTCAATCATTACTCTCTGATCGAGTTCATCCGCCAAGAAAGTTCTTCATCCATCACCCAACCTGGCAATTGTTCTACCGTCATTGACCCAACTCAGGATGTTCCCAAAAATTAATACCATAAGCTTGAAAAGACGCTCATGTGGCACACTATCGAAAGCCTTGCGAAAATCAATATAGACAATATTCACTGGTTGCTTTTTATCTAATAGTAAAGTGAGCTCCTCCATTACTTCCAAAAGTTGTGTAACACACGATCTCTTGGAGCGGAAACCGTGCTGGCAATTTGAATAAAGTTTATTGTCGTTAGAATAGGACGCAATGACCTACCTCGGAATTGATTCCATGACTTTGCATGCTATACATGTAAGGCTTACATGTCTATAGTTACCTGCATTAGAGCGAGAACTCTTTATAAAAATGGCAGTTACTTCAGCATTTTTCCAATCTTTCGGCACAATGCCTATCTCCGATGACCTGTTAAAAAGTTCAGCAAATGGAACTGCCAGCTCCTTTTGCTATCTTTTTTTTTTCAATACTCATGATGGAATACCTGTTGAGTATTATTTTGATGGTGCGGTAATTTTCACATTATTGAAGGTTACATTTTTTGGGAAGAGTGATGACAAGCGACTGGGCCCATGGTGTAGGCCATTCCGCACTCAGCCAGATCTTGTTACAGATAATGGTGAGTGCGTCAATCATCGCTTCTCCTCTTGCTTGATATGTTGTCCACTCCAGTTGACTTCCCCTTCTTCAGCGATTGCACTGCTGCCTCAACGTCTTTTCGGAGAATTGGGAGGATTTCTTCTTCTCTGTTCTCTGGACATGCTAGAACTGATGGGTCTCCGTTTGGTTTGTGGTTGTAAAGGTCAGAGCAGTACTCTGTCCATCTGTCCAAGACTTCTTGTTCTTCTGTAAGGCCAGACTTGCTTTGGATCGTGGAGACCTTGGGCTGTTTAACACTTGTCAGCCGCTTCACAGTCTGGTACAGGCCTTCTTGCTGTTGTTCTTGTTCAGACAGTTCTCTATTTCCTGGCATTGCTCTTCTATCCAGTTCTCCTTTGCTGTGCGCTTGCCTTTTCGAATGTCATTGTTGATTTTTCGGGAGGCATCAGCTCCCTGTGAGGTGTTCTTTTTCTTTTTAATTTCTCTTCGTTTATCACACGTTTATCCAAAAGTTCGGTGTGATCCACAGCTTTTTCTTTGGCCGGTGTTTTCCAAGGATCTCGGTGGCGGCATTTGTCACAGCTAAGTTGAAGAGTTGAAGGTGGTGGTCATGGTGTTGACATCTACTTCACCAGCTCCCAAAGTGAGCAGTGGTGCAAATTTCCCTCCAATTGTGGCCTGAAATATTTCTGTCACCTCCGGGTCTTGCAGTTTGTCCAGGTCGAACTTCAGTCTAGTGCACTTTGCAGTGTTTATTCTCTTCAAGTGAAGCCGGAAAGACATCATCACGAGATCGTGGTCACTTCCAATATCTGGTCCTGGGAAAGTGCGTGTCCTGCCAATGTTGATGCTTGATCTGAAGCGCTTCTTGACCATGATGTAGTCGATCTGGTTGTGATGCTCCCCGCCGGGACTGTGCCATGTCCATCGTCTGGATTTTTTTTTGGAGACCAAGCGTGTTTGCCAGTCTCATACCCCTGTCATTTGTCTCGTTGTTGCAGTGGAGTCCACATGTGTCTCCCCAGTTGTGGTGCGCATTTTGGCCAACCTTGGCATTCCAGTCACCTTCCACTATGACTATGTCCTTCTTCGGCACTTGATCAAGGACAGCCTGTAGATTTTCATAGAAATCCTCCACTTCGCTGTCGTCATAGCCTGATGTTGGGGCATAGGCCTGGATGATGGTGATGTTGAAAGGGGCTGCTCTCAGACGGATGGTGTTGAGTCTACTTGAGACTGGGCGGCAACCCATGACAGTGGCTAGAATGTTCTTGTGGACCAAGAATCCAACGCCATGTTCGTGCCTGTCATCTCTACCGCTGAAATAAAGCTTGTGGCGTTTGTCGGTCGTTGTTTCACCTATGCCATTCCAGCGCAGTTCGCTGATCCCTAAAACGTTCCATCGATAGTGGGCCATCTCGTGGGCCAGTTCTTCTAATTTTCCCTCCGCATTTAGGGACCTGACATTCCAGGTTTCTATGACGATGTTATTTCTGGTGCGGATCTTGCTAAGTTGTCCATCAGTAGCACACTTAACACCTCCGTCCTGGTGGCCAACGGAAGGCGCGGTCATTGTTGACCCGGGCGACGACCGATCCGGTGTCACGTCGTCAGGGTTCCGGGTGTCTTAGTTTAGCCGGCGCCATGGCGCATGTGCCTGGTCAAGTCGGGCCGGCTATTTCACGATGTTCTTAGGCGTCGTAACCATAACTCTGACCCTAACCCCTAACCCTAACTCTAACCATAACCCTAATCCTTACTAAGACTATAATAGCACTGTGCACATGCGTCGATTTGTGTAATGCTTCGACCAATCAGAATGCTCCCATGTCGCTCCCTCTCCAGGCTGTTGGCCACAGCCAATATCCACGAATACAGTGTGGCTCGCCTTGGCCCCGAGCACGTGGTCGTTCAACCTGTAGTAACATGGGGTTTCTCAGTCCTGGCCGGTGACTTCTGTGTAGAAGACTTTCGCCCAGTGATGCCGTGCAGACATCACCCCTGTTAGTCGCCTCTTACTACACGTCCGGAAACGTTGGGTTTATTCTAATCAGTGCCCGAACCCACAGGGCATTGCGTCTCGCTTTGGTTATCTATAATACATTACCAAAGGGAGACGCGTATTATAGAGACGCGTCACAGGCATAGGCGCTCGCGTGTCCAGATACAAGCGCCTGTGGTTTGCGGTATCATCTACTGTGAATACACTAGAAAAAAGAACTGTTTAGAGTTTCCGCCTTCTCTTCGTCTGAAGCTGCAAAATCACCGTTTCCAGTCTTCAATGCACTAATGCCAGTTACACTTGTTCTCTTTTCTTGAACGTACTTTAAAAATTAAAAAAACTCTTGTTTTCATTTTTGCAATTATCAACTAAAATTTTGTTTTGTAATTTTATGTTTGTTTTTTTAATGATGCTTTGCTTAGGTAAATTAACGTCCCCGGACACATTGCGTATAGGGGACGAAACGAAAAACGATGCTTAACGTCCTATTGCATGAGCGTTAAGGACAATAAAATTGGGCTAAAAAGCCCTCATCATACATATTTACCAGACCATTTGGTCTGGCTCTGAGTGCACAAATTCATAATGAGGTTTTTATACTTATTTTGAGCGAGTTTATATTCCTCATAATCACGTTCATGCTTTGTACTTTGAAATTTCTTATTCAAACTATACTTTTTCTTTAAACTTCTTGATACAGCTGGCTAGGTGAGTCATCCAAAGTGGCTTAGACTTCTTTCTATTATTACTACTTTTAATCCGAAATGACCACAAAGATAATTTAATATAAAAGTCTGTGATGACCAGTCCTAAAAGTGTCATTGTCATAACGTCACAAAAATAAGAAGAAGGGGGGTGGGGGTGGGGGATAAGTACGTCATCTGTTAGAGCGAGCGACGTCACAGGGTTGTGTGAACATGTTTTCTCATGGTGGACTGGGGTCTGCCTCTTCTTTCCTGTTCGGCTAGAACACAGACTGATCGAACGCTTGTCGTCAGTAATGTGTTCTTGCTAGATGTGTCTAGGAACTAGCTGGCGATCGACTAGCTTGCTAGACACTGCCTAGCTCGTTCCTTAGAGTGCATGGTGGAAGATGAGGGTGAAAAGTGCTTTAGAAACCTACAGAGATCACAGTAAGCGTTTGGATCTCTCTCTCTCTCTCTCTCTCTCTCTCTCTCTCTCTCTCTCTCTCTCTCTCTCTCTCTCTCTCTCTCTCTCTCTCTCTATTTTTTCAATGTCTTCTTGTTAGGCTTGAAAACTTGATCTGTTAATTTGCCTCACAGTTTTTCTTCCTGCAGTTCGCGAATATATGTTTAATTAGTGTCGGTCTCCATTGGCCCGCACTTGCAGATGGGCTACTGATGAGTTGATTAAGTGCAACAAGTTTCTTCAACAAGAAGATAAATGAGATGAAGTTGCCGATCATACTTCAGAAAGTATGGAGGAAAAACTGTTTAATTACTATTTCGAAACGACAAAAGTATTATAGAAAGCTCGGAGAATCATTTTAAAAAACCCAAAAAAACTGAAAATTAAAACAAAACCAAAAGTATGCCTAATAATAATTACAGAGGTGTTGGGAGCGGGGAGGGAAGATGAAGGGGGACGGGAGGGTACGCCCTGTTTAAGGGGGATACGGGTACGTTGGTCGAGGAGGTTAATCATTGTGTTTCCTGTACATTTGAAACCATTTCCCCACAGATAAGAGCTATAACCGCCTATGTAGACATGCATTGTGCACATAGATCTGCATATTCTCCAACCATACAGCGTGATTATATATATGAGCCCTTCTCCCTCTCTACTTTCAGCTTCTTTGCCTAACTTTGCATCCACTCGCAAAGAAGAAACAGTTTTGTCTCGCCTTCATATTGGGCATACTTATGTCACCCACAGTTTCCTTTTAAAAGGAGAAGAACCACCATGGTGCTTTGCATGTGATAGGCCTAAATCTTTTTTCCGTTCGCCATTTCATGTCTGAATGTGCTGATCTGTTTGAGGAGAGAGAAAGATATTTTGGTTCAATACCTTTCAAAGAAATTTTTAAAGTATTCAATGGTCAACATGCACCTGTTTCAATTCTTGCATGATGTCGGTTTGTTTTATCGCATATAAATCATGTTGCCTTGTTTTGTGGTGGTTGGATTTTATTGGTGGGGCTGAGTTTGGTGATTTGATTAGGGAAAGGAAGCACATTTTTAATACATCAGTTTTAACGAAGATTTTTCACGAGGTTGGATGTGAAAGTTTGTATTTAAGAGTAACAGCTAGGCCTGTTTTTAGGATTTGAACCGTTTTATAATATTTTAAGATAACGTCTCTCTGGTCCTGATTTGGCTCGGAAGAGTCCGCTGGACCTAAAGCAATAATCATGTAATGTAATGTAATGTAATGTAATGTAGCCTCGTCTAGTTTCAGCCACGCTGTGTGCCCACCAACTGCTTATATAAAACGAATATTAATTTTCATAATGTATGGTGCCTGTACTCGAGACGTGACCACGGACCACAGGCGCATTAACTAAGAACAGTCCGCTATCGGGGATCCACAACATATTTACCGTGGGTCCATTCTTCGGTATTCCATTCTTCTTGGTTAATGCGCCTGTGCACGGAACGATTGATTGATTGGGTAGATTAACGTCCCCGGACACATGGAGCGTATAGGGGACACTTCACGAAACAAGAAATCGTGATGTGACCGAAAACGACCGAGAAGCTCACGAGGGCGATTGTAACATTGTTGGGTCTCGACCAATTAAAACAAAGAATACAGCCGATTACGGCAACGGTCGTAGCAACAGCTTGAGTGTAGCGCGTGCGGGCAACGAAATATGGCGGCTACACAGACGACAACCTCCGACAGTGGTACTGTTACTTTGTGCGCGGCTTATAGTTATTATTTGTATGGGGTAGAAACAGATCTTTGCTGTGTTTGTTGCAGAGCAGTTGGGGGGATGATAGTTTGAATGGGTTTCTAATTGATTGTCATTTTGATCGAAATATATAGTGAGTTTGTATAACTATAATTGTTTGATTCATTCTGATGATTCTCTTTCATTTTCTCAGTACGTCGGATCGACCAGCTTTCAATACCCAAGAGGTTTGCACCAGGATTCGAAAGAGACAGGTTGGTGAACTGATGGGCAAACATCAAGATATCATCAGCACTCCATGAAAAATAACGTAATCCTAAATATGTGTTGCGTTAATTTAAGGTTTGTGTTCACGATTAGAGTACTGCGGAGGGTTATGGCTAACCCAAACCCTAACTCAGTCTGATACTATTATAGATTATTTCTTTGCATTTATTGTAGACTATTTGCAGTATAGATAGATAGATAGATAGATAGATAGATAGATAGATAGATAGATAGATAGATAGATAGATAGATAGATAGATAGATAGATAGATAGATAGATAGATAGATAGATAGATAGATAGATAGATATAGATAGATAGATAGATAAACTGTTTTTTTAAAGTGTGGAATTTTAAATTACATTCTGTTTATGGAAGTTGGCCACCAATCAAGGAGAAGAACTGATTCCTTTATTAAATATTATGAATGTATTATTTTAAAATTATATGTATATGTACCATATCTATTTTTTACTCTGCATTTTAATTATTCATTTAATTGTCATAATAAAATAAAATAAAATGTATTGCATTAATTTGGATGGGAGGGTAAGAATTGAATACTTATATACGTTGCTTTAAACATCAAGAAAGGTAAATTTCCTGCTCTTAAAGGTGAACAAAAAGTGCGACATTCTGGTTTCAATTCCATGTATTTATTTATTTATTCAATTATTTTGAATTTCAGACGAACAGTTTACTGGGTAGAACGTGAGCCGCCAAAACAAGGGCCAAATGGAGTGACTGTTATCAGTAAGTTTATCTTTTCCTTCTTGGGGTAGACTACCAACTTCATCCTTAGTAAAGGTTCTGTAGACTTTAATATGTTAATGTTTATAATGTTATTGACAATATAAATGCTTACATAGATAATGAAACACTAAGGCCAGAGGCCTATAGCGTATCTTGCTGTTCTGGCTTGTTGTCACCGTCGCTCAATAGTAGAGCATCTTGTCTGGGGGTGCAAATTGGGGGTGGCTGTAGTGAGTACAGACACCTCCCAGCAGGTGTGACCAGATGCTTTGATTTCAACATAAAAATCCATTCTGTAAAGTATTTAATTTTGTATAAATGTAAATATAGGCAACATTTTTACTGAGTGTGTGTGTGTGTAGGTGTGTGTGTGTGTGTGTGTGTGTGTGTGTGTGTGTGTGTGTTTGTTAGTTTCTCTATCTCTATTAATACTCTCTCCCTCCCTCTCCCTCCCCCCCCCCCCTCTCTCTCTCTCTCTCTCTCTCTCTCTCTCTCTCTGCAGATAACACTACCATCACTGACCTATATTTACAATGTAGTATCCATGCTACCATGGAACACCAATTTAAGACATATATCAGAATCATTGCAGTACAGTTTAAACCAATTGACTGAGCTAAACCGTCTTCCAATAGCGATCTCCCTGCCTTTACACCACCTGTTTGAGTGATGGATGTGTATTTGTTGTGTGTGAGGGTGGATGAGACAGGTGACCGTGTATGTTGGTACAGATCGCCGCGCTTTGAGCCTGATTGATTTGGGGAAAGGCGCGTATATAGCATCCAGTATTATTATTATTATTATTATTATTATTATTATTATTATTATTATTATTATTATTATTATTATTATCTGTCTATTAACTGCCAAAAATCAAATGCATGATAATAACAAATAGACAAAAACGCCAGAATATAACCTCAACATTTTGGGATTTAACGGTAAGTAATAAAATTATTGAAAAAGTCAGTCATCATAAAGTTTTTGGAGTTGACATTGATAACAACCCGTCTTCGTCAAATCACAGTGAGCAACTTTCCAAAACAGTGTCCAAAAAAGTATATCTTCTAGCTAGTATCAAGGACTTCCTAACTTTTAATGCAAGAAAATTATTCTTTAATTTAATGCACTTATTCAGTTAGCCATTGATTATGCACCTATATGTACCTTATGGGTCTCATTATTAGATTACACAAACGCGCTCTTAAAGTAAACCCTTTCTGAGTTAGACTACATAAACTTAGGGATTCTCCCTCTAAAAGCAAAGTTGGCTTATAATAAGGGTTCTTTTATGCACAAAATTATAACTGGATATGTACCAGAAACCATATGCTCAAAATTCACTTTGAGCACTTCACGCCAAGTCATGAGATTGAACAGTCCTCTTCCTCAGATTGATCTGTTTAAGTTTAGTTTAATTTATTCCGGTAGCAGTCTCTGCAACTCTCTCCCAAACTTCCTGAGAGCAGGGATGCACATCCCTGCAGAGACAAACTTCTAACATGAATACTTTCAAGAGGCAATATGCCTTCCATCTGATGAAGTCAAAATAAGTGTTGCTTCATTGTACAAGTAATAAAATAATATGAAAAATAAGTTTTTCCTGTAAGCTCCCTTATTTTCTTTGCTACTGATGATTTTATATAATGTATATTGTTTCGTTTTGATTGATTAAGAAAAAAAAATGTGTATATGCTAGTTAATGTGTATAATGCCCTTTAAGGTTTGTTGCTTACAAACCAATTGAGCTTTAAAATGCTATAAAAGTAAAGTATAAATATAAAATTGATGTTCAGCCTCATCCCCTGTTCCTTGCAAGTCATGTCGTGTACATACCTGTGTTCGTACTCAAGTTTATCTGTAATCGTTTTAATGTTGTTTTGTAGTCTCAGTAGACTAGTTTCTCTTTAGGGTGAGGGACAGATCTGAAAAAGCAGGTCACTGCTTATTCTACTACCTTCATTAAATAAAGAATTGCCTTATGTTATCTTATGTTATCCTATGTTATCCTATCTTATCTTATCCTCTCTCTCTCTCTCTCTCTCTCTCTCTCTCTCTCTCTCTCTCTCTCTCTCTCTCTAATTGTATACATTGTAGGCAACATTGTTTCTGGGTATATATGCTTGTCTCTCTGTCTGTCTGTCTGTCTGTCTGTCTGTCTGTCTGTCTGTCTCTCTCTCTCTCTCTCTCTCTCTCTCTCTCTCTCTCTCTCTCTCTCTCTCTCTCTCTCTCTCTCTCTCTTTGTGTCAATCTCACGTTATTTTCATGATGCTAATAATTATATGTGTGCATATGTCATGCAGTTGCAACGCCAAGAGTGCAACAGCTTGCTCAGCACAGGAATGTCAGCAGTGCTTGGAAAGGCGATCGGTAAGTCTTGAATAATAATAATCAATAACAATACCAATTGTCATTTCTCTGTTGCCCCATACCAGAAATGTTTTCTAGATATACATTGTATGCATTTATATTTTGCAAGCCTACCATTTAACAACATTTGGCAGGCTAAAGATTCTAGTTCCAAAACAGTTTTGGAGCAGTATCTACAATGTAATGTAAGTTCATTCTTAGTAATGTTTTCTTTCTTTGTTTTACACACCGAGCAATTATATTAGTATTACTTAACCTAAAATTTAAACAATAATTTTCTTAAGGTTTTATAATGTGCACAGTGTAATTTTAGAATTTCCATTGACTTTTTAGTGTTCAATTTTTTTTCTTATATACCGCACATTTCTAGCTCAAGAGCTGCTCAACACGCTGGATTCCCATTCGTCCTAGGATATATTTAAATTCCAGTTTTTATACTTCCTTTTTTTTATTTATTTATTTTTTTTCTGGAATTTTATTTCATTTTATAGTACATATTGAAACTCCAATTCCTCCTACACACCAGCTCAATTCCTATGCGAGCAGCACTTTTCAGTGCCTCCACGTTTTGCGTGCTGTGGGCTATTTATAGCTTGCCTGCACCTCCCTTCCAGTGAAAAGAAGCATCGGCAAAGCTATTTATAGCTAGCCTGGCTGATCTATCCTCAAAATCTGAAAAGCTTTGGTTGAGCCGCTGTGCCTATAGTACATACTGGAATTCCAATAACCACAAGTTTGATTGTGAATGGCATTGTAGTCTTATTCTTCTGGTGACATATAGACCTCTATACGCAGGCAAGGTAAAGGTAAAGGTGTTCCTGTAACCTTTTGGTTGTTGGGGAGAGATGCGTTGATGTCCTCCCCATGGGCACCCATCCAAGTACTAGTGGGTCCCGATGACGTTACTTCACCAAATATACATCTAGCGTGTGCCGAAAATTATTGGCGCCTCCTGCCCCACCCACATACACGCACAGAGAGGCAAAACTTTGAAACGGTCAGCAATGGCACCTCGAATCATTGTCGCCTTCTTTCCCTCCACCAGCCCAACACCCGTGTGGCCCGTCAGCGAGAAAGCCCAGCAGGCCACGGCCAGCGAAAGGCTAGCCTACCTGGGCCGGCACAAAGACGTGCACCCCGCCCACCGCATGGAGCGCTTGCCTCAAACCGAGGTCCCCCCAGCGCGGCCAGGAGCGCCTCCTGCACTGCGCGTCTGGAGCAGCTAGCCAGGCCCAAGGTCAGGGTCAACCGCTTTGAGACGCAGGAGAAAGAGTGGGGTCAATACTTCCCTGTATCATTTTTGGCCCTTCACGGCAGGGCCACCGAGAGGGTGGAGCAGCTGGCGGAGCATAAAAAATACCACAAGGTGAGTTGCTTTGGTTTATGATCTCCACCCTGCCAGGTTTGTCTTAGGCTTGTTTGTTTAGTATTGTTTTGTGTATTTATTGATGATTTATGATATTGATTTATTTATGCTATTTATTTATTGGTCGTCATCTCCACACATTTTGTTTTTGTTTTATTGTTTTATGTTGTACTTTTATTTGTATTTTATTGATTTATTTTAAATATTTATTTATAGTATTTATTTATTTATTTATTTAAATTTTATTTATTTATTTATACTATTTATTTCATGTTTTATTGGTCATAATCTCTGCAATTTCATTTTGTTCTTCTTTATTTATTCAATTATTGATTTATTGATTTATGGATTTACTTTTTATTGTTATGTACTTATTTATAATTTTTATTTATGTATTTATTTATAAATTATAATGTTGGTTGATTGATTTATTTATTTATACTATTTCTGTATACGATTTATGTAGTATTTTATTGATTGTGATCTCCACAATTTTATTTTGTTCTTATCAGTTCATTTTAAAATATATTTTTTTAAATGTGTATGTTATTTTTTTTAAAAAGTATTTATTTATTTATTTTTATTTGTTATTTACAATTTTTAAATAATTAATTAATTAATTAATTTATTTATTTATATTATTTATTGCTTTATTGGTCATGATCTCCACAATGTTATTTTGCTCTTATGCATTCATGTACTTGTTTATTTATTTATTTATTTATTTATTTATTTATTCCTAATATTTATATTTAATTTTGTTTTATTTTAATTTTTTTGTTTTACTTATTTCTTTCTATTCTATTCTATTCTACTCCGTAACTCGGAGGTCATAGGGGCACCACAGATGATTGTTTAACCAGCGTACTCCATCTTTACATATTTACATTTTTCTTTTCATCATTGCAGGGTAATATTCAGCCTACATGTTCACACTGTGGCATCTGCAACATGTACACAAAGCCTGATTGTGCTCAATGTCTGTTTCTGTCAATCACAGTTTCACCATTTCATTTAACTTTTAACAATTTTATTTGTATACTATATACCTTTTAAAACCCAACAAGTTGAGGCAAATTTATTTGTGAATTTTTTTACAATCTAGGACAGTCAATGGGTCGTACCTTATTATTGTAATGGTTTGAATTATATTGCATTGCATTGCATTGAATTGTATTGCATTGTATTGTATTGTATGGTATTGTATTGCATTGTATTGTATTGTATTGTATGGTATTGCATTGTATTGCATTGTATTGTATTGTTTTGTATTATGCTGCATTGTATTGTATTGCATTGTATTGTATGGTATTGCATTAATTGTATTGTATTGTATTATGCTGCATTGTATTGTATTGTATTGTAATGTTCCTCCATTGCAGGAGTTCAAGGGGGAGAAGCCGATTCAGTGGCCAGTCTCAGAGGAAGCCATGAAGTCCATCGCGACCTTGAGGCTGCAGCAGCTGTCTCGACCTCGAAGCCGCACAATGATCCGTGATGACTACGACCCTTACAAGGTGCCCCCGTCCGCCCGGAAGGTGAACGCCACACCCCGCATCGAGGAACTTGCCATTCCCCTCCCGCGGAAAGTGCGAGGGAAAAAAGTGTAGATCGACCATGCAGAGATTTCCTTAACCTTGTGATTTTTCATATAGAAGGAATGTATTAAAATGCCAACAGTAATGGGAAAGAGAAGTCTTGGAGTAGTTAGTGCATAGGAATTTCAATGAATGAATATGCCTCATTCATATATAAAAGTATAACAAATATAGAGTGATAGAAAGTAGCAAGGAAAAAATAATTTTACTCCCCCCCCCAAAAAAAAAAAAAATTCAAAAAAATTATGAGAAATAAAGTGAAGGCACAATTTACAGAGGTATTGTAATGGCTGTAGATACAAAAAATGTAAAGTTTGCCTGGAAATACCAGGGGAAACAACTGTGGCCAACTTAAAAACATGTTGCGCTCAGAGTTGTCTAACGTTGGGCGGACATCCCTTGCAAACAAAAACATCCTGGCTAGCTCCTATAGTTCAGCCTTGCACTGCCACTGCAGCCACCGCTCCCCCCTTTTCCTGAAGAAAAGCTTGCAGCTTGGGGTAGCATTGTGAGATGAGAAAGACGCCACATTATAAGGTATTGCCATACAGATAACAAGACAGCTTAAGAACCAACATTAGTATCTTTCCCGTGGTGAAAAAAAAAAGAAAAAAAAAAGAAAAGATTTTCTTCTGGCGTGTAATGGATTTTACATGAAAAGACAGTCAGAGCAAGCTACTAGAAAAATACATTAATATCTTACCCATGATGGAGAAAAAAAAAACGTTACTGTCTTTCACATGGTTAAAAAAGAAAAAAAAAAGATTGTTGGACACACGTTTACTTCAGGAGTATAATGGCTTTACATTACATGAAAAGACGATCAGAATATGCTACTAACAAAGTATGTTACGTTAATATTTTACCCATGGTGGAGACAAATGTTAATGTCTTTATCTTTCCATTGTTAGGGTGGAGAGGGAAAGAGGGATAAGGGGGGGGGGATGGGGGAGACTGATAATGGGCCACATGTATACATTTAACAGTAAATTAGTGGCCTTACCATGAAATCAATAAGTCAGCAAGAGCTAAATTACATGGATCCGGAATATGGTAACACTAGGAATCAATTTGCCATCATAAACCATGAGTGCATTTTCACTATGAAGAAAGTCTTGTCACAACATATACTGTAGTACTATATTTATTACATCAATCTGGGGAAAAAGTGGGAGCTCTATTTCACGCAGTATTATTAATAATTGAACACTTTGAGCTTTATTTTTTATATTTTTTTTTAAAGCTATCCCACTATATAAATGGTATTATTAGTGTTATTATCAATACTTGCATGGCTTAATGGTAGGTATTATTCATTCCATTAACATTTTGAGATTTTTGAAAAACAATGGCATTGAGTGTGTCAGTATTATGCACAGTATTTTTTTTAACCATCATATAAATTATATACTGTAGTATTAGAGGCTGTTTTGAGAAGTATACATTGGTGTAAGATTTGCATTATAACTTGCAAATACTATTTTCCCCAGTGGCCCTTAACACATATTTTTCATGTCATAGAGACATGTGGTATCAGCTTATTTATTTCAGTATTTTATTTATTTATTTATCTATTTATTTATTTATTTTTGTATTAAGAGATTTATTATTATTATTATTATTATTATTATTATTATTATTATTATTATTATTATTATTATTATTATTATAGTTTGTCTGAATAAAGTATTACCAAACAGTATTATCATCATTATTGTAATGCGTATCTGCCGCCAAACTAAATCATGATAGTATTTTTAAAAAATGTATTAGTTTTATTTATTATTTATTTATTTATCTATCTAAAATGTCTTGTTATTTAGGGGTTTGTATTCAATTATTTAATTTTTTTCTGACATTTCTTTGCATTAATTTATTCTTTAAATTGTGCGATTATTTATGTATAATTCAAGGAAACTTTGACTCATGAGATTCAATGGAAAATATCGGCATCATACAACTAGAACTTGAATAATGGAAGAACAATTCTCATGTGATATAATTAAATGATAATGACCATAATTACAAAATATTATCTTTATGGTAATCAGTATTATCTTTTTTTTGGAGAGGGAGGGAGGGGGTAGGGGGGGTGTTGAGGAGGGTTGGGGTGGTGACAGAAAGGGTTCCTCATTTCAAAATCATAGGTTTATTGGTGTCTTTTATTGATGCAAACTCATTTTATCGTCATTTGTTGTGCTGTTCATTTTTCTACAATTGTACATACAACTGTTTTTGGGTAGTTTTTTTTTAAATATTTAATTACGTCTAAATCTTGTTTAACAATGTGTGCCGTGCTGTGTGGTTTGCAGTGCAGTGAAAGTTTTTTCCTATGATTTTATGTATTTATTTATTTGTAAAAACTTATTTCTTGGTTTATTGTATATATATTATGAATTTATTTATATTTTTAAAAAAATATATTTTTTTTTGGCAATGACAAAACCACTTGTACGATGATTAATTTATTCCAAGTGTGCTGTGATGAATTGGTATTATTTTGTTGTCGTTGTTAGTATTTCCACACCGTGATCAGTGTGAAGAAGTGCAATACTCCTTGTAGTAGCTTTGTTTTATTATGCATAGTCATTTGAATTCGTGTAGGTATTTGTGTACTGAGAAGTGAATGTTGTTGGTTTTTTATAAGTACTGGTTGTTTGTATTACCCCCCAAACAAAATTTTTTAAAAACCTTTTTTTTTTTTTTTAAACAAATTGATGTCAGAACTTTTATGTAATTGTAAAAATAACAATTCAGTAATTTTGTATTACTTTAATTTTTTGATGTAATAGAATTTAGTACTAATAATTGGAATATAAAAAGAATATTCTGTAAATTCTTTTAGAGAAAACGTAATAGTAACTGTAGCTATAATAGTCTGAATGTAAAAATAGCATTCAGGATTTATTGTTTCTTTATTTTGAAAATGTAGTAGTAATTTAGCTGATAATTTGAATATAAATATTTCATTATAATAATATCAGAAGATTATTTAAAGATTGTTGAAGCTTTTGAGGGGAAAACTGTTCTTCTGTAATAGATATCACCGTCTTGTAAGACTAGAGATTGATTGTAAAAGTACGGAGTAAGATGTATATTATGTGGTTTTCAGCAGCAGATCACAGAGGGTTCCACTAAAAGAGACTTTATAATTCATCTTAATTATGATTATTCCCCTTGACATGATGAATTCCTTAGACATTTGTGCAGAATGCTCGGTTTAATTCGTCTTTCAGTGAATATTTCTGCAGCATTAAAAAATGTGGCAATGTTTAATCGGTCGAATTTTTTTTGTAAAGATAGCATCCCACAATGGGAAAACATATATAGTCAATGCAAGGAATAAATATACAAGGTAATGCTTTTAACAAAAAAAAATGATGTCAACAACATCAAAACATATATATATATATTTTATTTTATTTTTTTTATTTTTTTTTTCACATTCGAAAATACCAAAGCATGAAGTTTACATTTAAAGTCTTTTCTGTTAAGAATTTTTCATAATGTTTTTAAAAAAAATCTGTTATAAGTTTTTTTTATATTTCATTAAAGAAAATGTGTGCGCATAATGTTGCTATGATTGCACTTATTGGTGTTTTTACAAATGCAAAATGGTCTCCCAGGTTCCTTTTTGAACATTTTGATTGTCTTGCCGAATTAGCCAATTGGATGTTGTTAGCCTAGTACATTTTCTTTGCTTTCCCAGCAACAATACTGTCAAAATCAATTAAAATTCAGTTGAATTGAATAGTATGCATATCATTAGCATTGTGTTGTCAGAAACTTTTGTTGAAATTGTTTTGTCCATGGTGGAAGATTTTTTTTAAAATAAGAAAATGAGAGGGAGGGTTTGGGTTAATACAAGTTTCATGTAATTTTCTTGAATTAAAATTCTTGCTCAAATCAAAATCACACTACTGTGCCTGGAATTTTGTGTGTGTAGTAATTTGGGTATTTGTTGTGTTTTGTTCTGGTCTGGATTTGTCAGTATTATTTTGAATTTAAAGTAAAAAATTGAAATATTTTCGGCGCTCAGTATTAATGTATGTGACTGCTCTTGCATTTCAATGTTTGTGGAGGGAGAACTAATATTTATTTGCATCTAGCTGTATGCACTGGAAAGATCGAGTTTTGTGCTGTATATTTATAACATTTTTCTCTTCTTTTTTTTGGTATGTTGATTTTTATCTTTCTATTTGTAAAATAAAATATTCTCATTATTTAGAAATTGAGTTTTTGCTCTTTAATTTAAAAAAAAAAACAAGAAAAAAAAGATTTGGGCTTTTAATTTAAAATTTTTTTTTTTTCTTTGTTGTATTGAAAAATTGTCTGCTCTCTATATAAAGCCGATTGTTGTATTACTATTAGGGGATTGTAGTGCAGATTATTTGTCATTCATGAATCTTAATTGTCAACATTCAAAATGGGCTTCATCATTCATGACGTTGATCATTGTCATCTTGGACATAAGCTTGCACGGCAGAGAAGATGGTGGGAGGGGCATGTATGTATATGTGTTTGCGTGTGAAGAAAATAACCATATTATATTATTATTGTTACTATGCTTTTCTTCTGTTATTTTTTGTGAGGTGATATTAAAATAAAGGATTTTCGCTTCAACATGTTGTCTTCGATTGTTTATGCGGTACTGTGTACAGTTGTGCTGTTTAATTAATTAATTAAGTTGTATAATAACGTTGTGCATGACTGTATACACAATGCTATGTACTATATTCCACAAAACCATAAATCTAAAGCTATTGATATAGTACAAATCTTCATTGCACTATGGAGACCCCCACTCCTCACCCCAAAAAAAAAAATTAAAAAAAAGAAAGAAAGAAGAAAAATCTTTTGTAAAACTTGACACATCTTTCTACATAACACTCAATTTATCTTTTTAACAAATCTGATGTATAAAAAAAATTATATATCTTTTCTTTATTTATTATTTATTTTTATCACCTTTATAATTCTAGCGCTTTTCCAGCTCAAGAGCTGCTCAAGGCGCTGGTCAAAACAGGATCTGCCTCAAGCCGCCCAAGGCGCCCACCTGCAACCTTTGGGCGACACCCAGACAACTGAGCACAATCCTGAGAGCCCGGGGATGGGGAGAAGGGACCTAGTGCGTGCTGGGTGTATTTGTGTAGCCGGCCCTCCACCATCTAGGACATGAGCTTCAGGATCTTTAAAGTCCATGCGATGGAATGTGCGAGTGCATAGGCTAGACCTCGGCCGGCCCTCAACCGTCTAGGATATGAGCTTCATTACATTACATTACATTATTATTGCTTTAGGTCCAGCGGACTCCTCCGAGCCAAATCAGGACCGGACAACCCCCGATCCGCATAAAAGATCTGCTGAAACAACCCTAGTAGTAACACTGAAAGCTCTCCACCAGCCAGTCACTTTACAATAAAGACATCCAGCGCAGGGGACGGCTGAGGCTTCACCCCAACTTATTGAACCCCCGTTTACAAAAACAAAATATAATACAAACAACATTATAAATTATGAACAAAACACACACATATAAAATTCCTACATTGCTAAATAATAACATCATAGGAAGCCTTAGAGACCACCTGGCAGAAAGCGTCCAATATTCCCAAGTTGATCCAACAGACCTCATACACAAACAAGGAGTCTTGTCCTGGAAGAGTTTTCAAGAAAAAAAGGTAGGAGACTGGTCTAGCGAAGAAGACGATAGTATAGCAGATTGATAGAACAGAGCGGGAATGAGAAAGAGCAAATGAGAAAGACAGCGACAGTGGGAATTTAAAGCACTAAATTTCCAGAAAGTGGGGATACTATTTATACTGAAACCCACAGCACCCCAACAGGGGTAGATATGAGCTTCAGGATTGTTAAAGTCCATGCGATGGAATGCGCGAGTGCATAGACTAGACCTCAGTTTATACTCTCATCGGAATCTCTCATTCTTCAATCAATTCAGAACAACTCGGTCAAGAAATGATGAACTAAATATAACTGGTCTCAGTCCAATACACCAAGGCGGTTCTTCCTCTTTGGAGAAAAAAACCAAACTGTGTGTCACGTACCCATGTAGGTAATCGTGCTATCAAAGTTTCTTCTTTTTGATTGGAAGCTAAGTTTGGCAACAGATTAGGCAAATCGGGTAGGGTTTGAAAAAAAGCTATCCACAAAGCTAAACGAAAAGGAAGAAAACGACAGCCACATTCCATTCACACCCTATTAAAGTTAAAAAGAGAATACAAACATTCTCAAATCATGATAGTCTGATTTTATTGGCTATATTTACATTATTTACACCATATACAGCATTCTGTACAACATTCATTAAACGTTACTATTGACCATTTTCAAAACCTCATTATATGTTCTTATTGACCATTTTCAAAAACAAATGAAAAAGACAAGCAAAAATGACTGTACACTAAATACACGGTGCACAGATCTAATTTGTAGGTTTAAAAAAAAGAATTTTTATATATTTACAAATGGATACTTTTGACATACTGTACAGCATCAAATGAAATTTTGCGTTGTTTTCATAAATTTGTCCCCTCAAATTACTTTACACCGACATGACGTAAATATTCCGTGATCCCCTTCTTACCACCAATAAACTTTTCCCCTTCTTGAAAAAAGGTAACCAGCTAAATGTAATAAAAAAAATTATATATATATCCACATATTTACAAAAGCCACAAAGGTTCATGAGAGTACTAAACCCCTAAACAAAACAAACACAATGGAAAAGTACAGGATCATCATACTTACAAAAAGTCGCAAAGGCTCATGAGAGTAGTATAAAAACTCATACAATGACACAAGCACGCAAGCTGAATGCTGAATGCTCATTTCGTGTTGTAAGACCACCAGTTTTAATATATTCATCATATATTGAAAATAAATCAATCTATACCTTTGTTACATTATAATTGGTAACAACCATTTGGCCATAACAATAATTATGTCTATGCGAAGAAACAAACTGAACAAAGAAAGTACCCTTTGCTTTGATACCCAACATAAATATCTATTTCTTGATTATTACATTGCATTGATTTTGTTGTAAATGCCAAATGAAAGAGACAAGACAATGCGCTAGAACAATTTTCGTAATCTCACTGTCCAAGGACATACTCATACTACGCACATAAAAATTACAAAAACCTCACAAGAAATGACAGAAAATGCACATAAAAATTTAAAATTGCGAAACGTCTCACGAAATTGCAGGAAATGCATGGGAAAATTATGAAAACGTGACATGAAATGACAGAAAATGCACATAAAAATTATGAAATGTTACATAAAATGACAGAAAACGCACAGGATATTTACAAAATGTTACATGCACATCATAGAAAATGCGCTTGTGAAAAAAAAAAAGTAACCATTATAATGAGCTCTTGAGGACAAAATGTACATTAATTACATTATGCATTGTAACAGGAACATTGGACAGAACGCTTGCCTAGGTATATACTACATAGGGGAAGATAAAATACCTGAATTTCTTTGGCGATTCTTTATCTCTTGGATAACCTTTAGGGAAAAAAAAGAGATCCTGTTGCAGCTAAACAGACAGAAAATGGGGAAGGCGAAATAAACTTGTAAAAAATAATACCTAATAATACCACTAAACTATAAATAAATACATTATTTTAAAACTAAAATGAATTATAAAAAGATACAACTAAAAGAGAAATACATTAGTAACAACAAAATAAAACAAAAAAAATTAATATATATATATTTTTAAATGGTAAAAAATTACAATTACATGGGTAGTGCACGCATTGGTTGCAGAACAGAAGAAAAGCTGTACAAAATAAAAGAATGGAAATGAAAGTTTCAAACATATCAGGAATCCACTATTTAATTGTAATTTTAAAATCACATTTTCCTTATATCTTATTAATTGAGGTACAACATTTTTTGTTAAATCTATAAAATAAAGAATGGAAACTCCTGCTGTACAAAATTTAAAAAAAAAAACTAAAAAGAACTATGGAATACAGAATGGAACTTCTAAAATATCATGATTTATAATTATCATTGCTGATCACAGATAGTGCTAGGGATGGGTGAAAACTAGTTTTCACACAATTTGTTACAAATTAAAATTGGGTATTGCAGAGCACATGACTATATATAAACAAAATAACATCTTTGGTCAATCAGATATTTTTTTTCAATCTATTTGTAATGCTATTGCTGTTGCATAATAGAATTTTCAAATCCATCTAAAAGTTGAGCATCAATTATGAAATGTTTATGAAACAGTTGTACCTAAAATAACAAATCCAAACACGTCGTCTATCCAAATTAAGTAACACTAAAGACAGATTTGTAGTTGCTTGTTTTGGGTCTAAATGTAACGTGTTGTTTTAATTTTAAAACCTCACATCTTGGCATCTGACAACAACAAAATATAACAATATTTCATTTGAATTAAATCCCATTTTGTAAAACCTCGTACTCAAATGTCTGACAACAACAGCCACAAAACAAAAAACATTTAAAAAAAACAATATTCCATTGTATAAAACCCAATTTTTTAAATTACATTACATTACATGATTATTGCTTTAGTTCCAGCGGACTCTTCCGAGCCAAATCAGGACCGGACAACCCCTGATCCGCATAAAAGATCTGCTGAAACAACCCTAGTGGTAAAACTGAAAGCTCTCCCCCAGCCAGTCACTTTACAATAAAGACATCCCACGCAGGGACGCTGAGGCTGTACTCAAATTTATCGAACCCCCGTTTACAAAAACAAAATAGAATACAAACATCATTATAAATTATCAACAAAACACATACATATAAAATGCCTACATTGCTAAATAATAACATCATAGGAAGCCCTAGTGACCACCTGGCAGAAAGCGTCCAATATTCCCAAGCTGATCCAACAGACCTCATACACAAATAAGGAGTCTTGTCCCGGAAGGTTTTTCAAGAAAAAAGGTAGATGACTGGTCTAGCGAAGAAGATGATAGTATAGCAGATTGATAGAACAGAGCAGGAATGAGAAAGAGCAAATGAGAAAGACAGCGACAGTGGGAATTTAAAGCACTAAATTTCCAGAAAGTGGGGATATTATTTATACTGAAACCCCCGGCACCCCAACGGGGGAAATTTTTTACATCTGTTACTGAAATGTCTGACAAACAACAACAACAAAAGCACGTAACAATATTTCGGCTTTAAATCCCAATTTTTAAAACCTCTTCTTCTGAAACGTCTGACAACAGCAGCCATAAAACATAAACCATTATAACAAAATTTACCATTTAAAACCACCCATTAAAATCAACTAGCCCATCATAAAAGTACACAAGCATATTTTGCAGTATGGGAAGGGTACTGCCATGGCTTAATCATAATCATGCAGGAGTAACGGTAATACTCTTTCCAGTCACTGAGTCAGCCATATCGTCATTCATGAATTGATATAGTTTGTTAGTTGGTCATTGTTCATAGAGTCCAGCAGATGACAAAGAGCCGAATTAGGACCACAACTTGGTTGAAAGAGGGCTCCTCCCTGATCCATATAAAAGATCTGCTGAAACAACCCTAAAAGTAGCACTGAAGGCACTCAACGAGCCGGTCACTTTACAATAAAGGCATCCCATGCAAGGGACGCTGAGGCTATATTCTAATTTATTGAACACCTGTTTACAAAAACAAAATAGAATATAAACATCATTATAAAATATTAACAAAACACGTACATATAAAATGCCTACATTGCTAAATAATAATACCATAGAAAGCCCTAGAGACCATTTGGCAGAAAGCGTCCAATATCCACAAGCTGAGCCAACAGACCACATCCACAAATGAGAAGTTTTGAGAGAGGTTTGAAGAAAAAAAAAGTAGGTGATTGGTCTGGTGAAGAAGATAGTAGATTGATAGAATTGATCAGGAAAGAGATTTGAAGCACTAAATTTCCACAAAGTGGAGATACCATTTATAAAGAAACCCCCCGCACTCCAACGGTGGCATGAATCAATATATTAGTGTGCATTCAAACTGTACACATTGAATCAACAGCACTAAAATAACCACCGCCACAATGCCAAAGAAACAAGCAAGTCAGCAAAAAGAAAAAGAAAAATCCAATTTATATATATATATATATATATATATATATATATATATATATATATATATATATATATATCAATTACATCAATTAAAATGCTTTGAAAACATCCGGTGCCATAAGATTCACATGGGTTATCGATATCATACAAACACACATGCATGTTCTTTCCATTAGGGCGGGGCTGCTTCCTTCAACATCTTGAAGATTCTGCAGCCATCCAACTACATCACAACTACAACTAAACACAAATCAAAACCTCAAGCCTTATGATTTAACAAACAAAAATACCCCCAAACTATAAATAATATCACACACACACACACACACACACACACAAAGTACAATAAATTTGAAATATATAGGATCAAACCAGAGAACTTGCTTCTCTGATCAAACATATGTGAAAATGCACATTCAAAACAAAAATGTCCTATTCTATTAGCGAAAGGAAAACAAAACTAACTCATGGTACCAAACAAGATGGAATCTACAACACAACTAAGTAACCACAAGTTCAGACTAAGTTTTCAACAACCAGTTTCTATACCCAACACAAAACAATAATCCCAAAATAAAGTCCCCAAAATACTGCAGACGCAAACAATAAAACAACAGTTCTTTTAAAAAAAGCATCTGGCTACAAACATAATACTTCAACAAAACTTCAATGCACAACATCTTACCTTTGGGGTGCAGCCACAAGACACTGTTTACTAAAGTCAAAAACCTCATGCCCACAACACAAAAATTCAAATGCAACTGAAAATAACAACTATATTAACAAAATCAAGTTTCAGAAATAAAATAAATAATGCAAGTTATGATGCACATAAAGAAAAACATATTAAAAAAAACATATATATATATAGTCACTGCAGGATCTTCTCTAAGGAAATTGGTCTTCATCATCTTGGTAAAAAAATATGTTAATAAAACAACCATCTAAGTAAATACCGTACACATTCAGGAAACTTTTCAAATATTTATTTGCACTATAGTAGTGGCAGGACTGTGCGTTTATTGGGTATGCATGCCCTTTGAATTACTGTTTGCATGAAGGTAGTGAAAAGTTAAGAACAGCAAAACATTTACTGCTACTATTGTTTATCATTGAAAACGTAAAATAAATAAAAAAATAATAATAAAAAAGTGTGAAACTACTGCTGGTATTCTATATCACTGAAAATGTAAACTAAACAAATATTGAAGAGAGGGGTGGGGGAGGGAGGGGGTGGAACTCATGACTATACTCTAACCATAAACATCAGTTAGCCTCAGTTTCAAGTAACCCTCAACTCGTGATTGAAATGCTACGCTATCACAACTTAATACTGAAAAATGTTTGATATTTTTTTTAAATAATAAAATTGACAGTAAATATAAATAAATTCAATTACATAACGTTTTATTAAAATAAAGATTTAGATTTAGATTTAGATTTAGATTTAGATTTTTTATTAGATTTTAATGCTTTATTGTCCCTTTTTATCGGGAAATTCTGGGCCGCCTCCCCTGTGGAAGGCGTAGTCGCAGCCTGTGGCGCGCCCAAACCCAACCTACCTAACATTAGTTGTGATTTTTGAAATTTGGAAATTCTTTAAATTTTTGAAATTTTTTTTTGAAATTTTGCTGGGGGAGCAAACCGGAGTACCCGGAGAAAACCCCCGAGACGTTGCCCGAGTCGAAAGTAAATAAAATTCGGAGAAACATAACGCCCCGATGCAGGATCGAACCCACACCTGTCAGGAGCCATTGGTTTCTGGCCTGTGGACAAGGCAAGTTAGTCCCACCTTAGCCCACTTGGCCACAACGCTCGCTCTATTAAATTTAGATGAACCAATTAAATTTAAACCATTTAAATGAACCAATAATGAAATCACGCGAAAAAATAAACAAAACTAAAAGATAAAACTATTTGTAAAATATCACAGATTTCATCTGATCATCCACCGACAGTTTTATAGTTAAACTGCAAGTTAAGGGATGGTAGATATTTGCATTGTTGCTATATACTTAAAAACATTAATCATTTGACACAAAAATCTTAAAAGGGCTTTTTAGTCCTTTCCACAACATGGTGATATAAAGACTGAAGCAGGTGGAGAGAGAAGGGGGTGAACAGTAAAGTTATATTTAGTGTAAAATCCCTTCCATGAATAGACGTTTAGTCCTAAAACAAATAGGAACCAACAACAGTAAAAAGAGATGCATGAAAACATTTAAAACTGAAGTTACACACATGTCTGTATCAGTGCATACATGCATCTCTCTCTCTCTCTCTCTCTCCATATATATGCGTTTGTGTGTGTGTGTGTGTGTGTGTGTGTGAGAGTGACTTTACTGTGTATACAGATATTATCTATATATTATATAATTGTGTGTATAACTATTTTGTTTGCAGATCTCATAAAAAAAATTTTTTTCTATATTATATTTTTGTTGTGAGTGCGTTTTTTTTTAAATTATTAATTGTTTTTAAATGAATTATATGTAATACTTCCACTTTTCTTTCTCTGTTCAGTGTGGAATAGCACAAGAGTAATAACATAAGACAAATATGGCAGCGGACCACCCATAGCCCACACCTCGTATTTTCCATTGTAAGTCGCGCGGCTATCTCCGGGTGTCGCTTCTCTTCTTTGGTCATCATCGTCATGCCTTGTTCCAATGAAACTTTCCTCCGGTACAATCACTACTAAATCAATACTACTTCAGAAATAGCTTTGCTTACATAAGCCATCAGCAATTTCTGATATTATCGTCATGCCTTATTCCAAGGAAACTTTCTTTTGTTTCAATCACGACTACTTCACAATAGCCTTGCTTACACATACCAGCAGCAATTTCTCATATTATGGTCATGCCTTATTCCAAAGAAATTTCCTTCACATCTTCAGAAGTGGACTGCTACATACATATACCACAGCAATATCCGATATAAAAATCACTTTAGACAAACGAAACCAGTGATCAAATATCTTTTGCTTCATGATTGATTGATTGATTTATTGTTGCTTTAGGTCCAGCGGACTCTTCCGAGCCAAATCAGGACCGGACAACCCCCAATCCGCATAAAAGATCTGCCGAAACAACCCTAGTGGAAAAATTGAATGCCCTCCACCGGCCAGTCACTTTACAATAAAGACATCCCACGCGGGGGACGGCTGAGGGTTGACCTCAACTACGCGAACACCCCGGTTACAAAAACAAAATAGAATACAACCATCATTATAAATCATCAATGAAACACATACATATAAAATGCCTATAGTGCGAAATAATACAATCATAGGAAGCCCTAGTGACCACCCGGCAGAAAGCGTCCAACACTCCCAAGCTGATCCAACAGACCTCATACACAAACAAGGAGTCTTGTCCAGGAAGAGTTTTCAAGAAAAAAGGTAGGTCATTGATCTAGCGAAGAAGAAGATAGTATAGCAGAGTGAAGGACAGAGCAGGAATGAGAAAGAGTAAATGAGGAAGACAGCGACAGTGGGAATTTAAAGCACTAAATTTCCATAAAGTGGGGATACTATTTATACTGAAAACCCCCGGCACTCCAACGGGGGTACTGTTGCCGCAGTGAATGTGTCTTGCCTATAAAGGAAAGACAGGTTTTCAACTGTGGCTTTTACTTTTCCCTTTATAGGTTTGAACAATCTACAGTGGCAAGATTGCTCATGACCCCAAGGGGTATCTTTTGCTTCAAAACCTTACAAAAGAGTAAAATTAGTAAAAATACTTAAAAGCAAAAAAGGAAATAACAATAAAAATCAAACTCTGCATGACAACCAACATCTAAGATGGAGTATGTTACATAATCTCAAATGATGAAGGCATATATATATTCAAAGGAAGTTAGCTTCATTTTCCATACGCATTAACTCTTTCCCTGCCAGGCATGTTTCCACGTTTGTGCCAGACATTTCTCTGGCACCGGAAAGAAAGTTCAGTACCTTAGGCATTTAAGCTACTGTTCTTTCAATAATAGTTGTTAAATAGACATATTTCATATCAAATTAAAGGTAAAAGAGTGAAGAATAAGAAAACAAACCACAAAAATGTTAATTTGATTATGTTATTGAAATATGTGTTTTGAAAGCATGTTGATCTTTTTGAAATGATAAAATAAAATAAAAATATTTCTACATACCACAGTGATAAAACAAATCTGGAGGAATAATTCCAATCACTGAATCAGCTTCACACACCAGAAAGAAAATTTATTTAGGATCAAAATACACTTTACAGCTTGAAATTATATTGATTATTAGCACAGAGTTTGACACACTGTCGATTGTGACCATCACTATGCTTAGTAAAATGCACAATAAACACTCTAAAAATGAATCAATTTGAAGAAAAAATGCGCCTGTCGATCGAGAACGAAAGTAGAAAGAGTTATCTCTCTTTGGTTAAAATAAAACTTGGATTGGACTGCGCAAAAAACCGGAACGAAACGGAATACTGAAATCGACGATATATCGTCGATTGGCACAAACATGGCGGCTCAGATCGACGATATATCGTCGATTGGCAGGGAAAGAGTTAAAACGTCATATTACTTTTCAAAATGTTCATCAATAGCAAAACGCACTCTCAATATCGTGTTACGATCGATGCAAAATATCAACGCAAAATGAGGCAATAATAAAAATCCTGATTAAAATCATGATGGTCTATCTCTATAGATTATACCGATGGTCAAGCAACCAGCTAGCACATTTTGCATGGCCTAATGGTTGTGGTGAAAACAAAATTGCAATGAAATTCAACATGGTCACATCAACTTCATCACACTGCTTAGAATTATAACACGCATGCATGGTCAGACATAAAAATATTCGTAAAACCTACGCATGCAACCACCCGAACATTTTGAAATAACACATAAGGCTCCATGCTGCACGCATGGGGGCCAAATATTATCATAACATGAAGAAACAAGCCATAAGTGACACCATGAAACTACGAGTCCACTCCACTACTCCACTTCCTTCCCTCCACCAAAAAAAATATCCATGAAAAAATGAATGAAAACATTTCCATGACAGACGGCTTCAATCGTAGGCATTAAAAAAAAAGAAGAAGAAAAGTTGAAGTAAGGCCATTGGCTGTTGTTGAGATTGCTATATGGTAACATTTATGGAGAAATATCATAATCAACAAGCTGACATTTCATGCAAGGTTTTTGTAATGAAACGAGTACAACTCGGTGACACCCCTAAAATCAGTTGACTATGGATGAACATGTAAGTGCAAAATGTAAATTTTAATTGAAAGGTAAAAAAAAAAAAAAAAAAATGAAAAAAAAAAGAAATAGAAATAAAAAGGGAGGTTAGTTACGAGTAATTAACCTTCCTTGAGAACACAGAGTTAGTGTTCCTGTTTCTCTGTAAGAGTAAGACAATAATTATGATTGTCCATTGTACAATCAGTGCTTGGGAAGTTCCCATGCTTCCCAACCGATGATGGGCTATGGGCAAACTTCTGTTACCCTTGCCACATCTGCAGCATGTGAGTGGTTCAGTCATAATACTTCTTTCCACCCCTGAGTGGTCCTTGGAACTGGACAGACAGTGCTGTTAGAACATTCCAGTCTTCCTTGGAGATGGAAAGAAGAACATTGCAGCTCTCTAGATGATAAAATGGAACGTTGTTGGAAGAACATTTCGGCCTCCCTAATATGTGTTGGAAAGCGCACGATTAGCTTTTTTTTTTTTTTTTTTGCAAAATAATTTCAGCTTTTCATATGCTATATGACATTTAAACTAAAATGGTGGGCTCACCCACCCATGCTCATCACAGAAAAAAAACTGGTCTGCAGCAGAAGCTGTAACTTTGCTTGCAGTTACATAGTATCATCATGGACTTATGAAAAGTACAGGTTGCATTGGGTCGTTTGATTGCAGGTACAATTTTACGGTCTTATGAAACGTAGATTGCATTGCTGTGCTGGGTCAAAACGTTGTATGAAAGTAAATAATTACTTCTGGTAATGACAACGGTACGTACTGGAAAGACGAGTCAAACGGTTAAATCACTCATCATTCTTCGACCTTTTTTTTTTTTTTTTTTTTTTGCATTTACATTTAGTAAAAATCAGGCCGAAAATGACATCATTTCAGGTAACCATCATCAATCCTGCATCCAGAGTTGAGCAAGCTGTGTTAAACATTGGTAACACAATATTAAATTTCAGCCTTCACATTAGCCAAAAACAAGAAAATGTGCGCCATTTTGAAAGACTGGCCGGGTGTGAAGTACCCATTCCCCCTTCTGTTGAGGAACCTTTGTGCAATAAAGGTCCATTGTGACAGTGCTGCTATGTCACTGAGTCCATTTCAGTCCACAGTCCTGCAATAAGGGCAATCTCAGTCACGATATCTCAATTTAGCCCCTTCTGTTCCTGGAACCCGGTACATTTCAGGTCAGGAAAGTCACATTTCCATTTTCACTTCAGGTTTACCTTATTTTTCAAGTCCAAAAACGTGGGTCTTGGAAAAATACAGAAGAATTCAATTCACTCCAAACACCCCTCCAACCCCGCCTTTTCACCCCACCCACTCTTTTTTTTTTTTTTAAGCCCAAGAATAGGACACATCCAGTAGGTACAACCCAGAAAATGCAAACATCTTCCTTAACCCATTATAGTCCTAAAACAAGGAAATACTAAAGGCGTATCCTGAAAGCGCCAAATCGTGTTTTTCATTTCAATTAACCCATTTCAGTCCAAGAACCTCGTGCAGGCTTTCTTCCATTTGCACTGCGTGCACCACTGGTCCCGGTTTTCCATGCCATACACTTTTCGGCACTTGCGGACCTCGCTGCGGGGCTTGCGGTGAGGTCCGGCAGACTTGAGCGGTGACATGGACAGCATGTGGGACTTGGGTGACTGCGCCTGGTGAAGCTGCAGCCGTTCCTGAGGCGTCAGCTTAGAAGTTCTCTGAGGTGGGGATACCTGCGTACATAACCGATGAAGAGGTCACCAATAAGCATTTCTTTATTTATTGAACAGTTCTCCCCCAGCTCAAGAGCTGCTCAAGGCGCTGGCTGATACAGGATCTCACTTAAACCACCAGCTGATAGGCCTACTTGCTGTCCGAGCTGCATCGTCTGATGCCCGGAGGACAGAGAACAATCCTGGGTGACGGGGTATATGGGGGAAATAAAGGTGATTGCTGGGCCAGGGTATTTGTTTAGCTACACTCACCTGTTTAGGACATGAGCATCAGGATCTTGAAAGTTTGTGTAATGGAATGTGTGGGGGTCGGGGAGGGGGGGGAGGGTGGTGCACAGACTAGATCTCAGTTTACATTCTCATCCAAAGGCAGTTGTTTTAATAGATTTAGGGAATCTGCTTTTCTATGTTAGTGTAAACACCTTTACATAATGCATGGAAACAGGACATAATTATAATTCCTTCTTGCCCCGAAGAACATAACTATTCCAGATCCTTACTCCTACAAGCAACCTTCACTTATCACCATATCGTAATGTTGTCTGGCTGCAAGTCAGCTCACCAAAATCCTCAGACACACACCCACACTCAAACACACACACACATCGTAATCATCATCAGACAACAACCAACAGCAACAACAACAACAGCAACAGACTTACCACAGTGCTTCCATGAGGCGAATGGATCTGCCAGGAGAGAGACCTCTTGATCTGTCCCTCAGGAATGGTGATGGGGATGGAGGCGGTGGCCCCTGGGGTGGTGAAATGACCTACTCCCACACCAGAGGGCACTGACGATGCCTGAGCGTGATGCTGATGAGATCGGAACTTCTCCTCCTAGTATACACACGAACACGTTCAATATTGAGATTTTTAAAAAATAACAATCACTTTGTACCCTCTGTCTTTAGTTAACCTTGAAATAAAAACGTTGAAGTTGTAGGTCCACACTCACCACTGGCAATCTATACGGTAGACAGGGATAACCATCCCAGAACAGATAGGGATAGGAGCATAAATCAACATTGAGCCACCAGAGCAGTCATACTGCTAAGATGGACAGTGAAATGGCCTCTTTTATCTGGCCCACCCCAGGACTCCAACCTGGGTCATCGGTGTGCCAAGCATACGCTCCACTACTGAGCTACGATGGTGGGCCCCTTTCAACTCATTTCACTGGCAAAACCATTACTTTCAAAACTGGGATGCTGGATTCTACATCCCAGTCGTTTTTAACCCCTGAAGAAGCGTTTTTAATTAAATATATATTGCATTGAGAACATTTTTAGTCTGCTGCAAAACTGCGTTTCATCTTTTCTTTTCTTTTTTTTTTGGGTTGTTCTTTTATTTCGTCTTCAATTAAAAAAAAAAATTAGGGTGAACTTTGTATGCCTGCTACAAATAAAAAGGACGAAGGATAGAACATTAAAACAAAATATGCAATACGCATGAAACTGCTTTTGTTGAGACCTGCGCTATTCCAGACTACATCAAAAACTAAAACAAATAAAATCTGAAAAAAAAAAAAAAGAATTAAAAAATACATCGAAAAATAAATACATCAGAAAATACCTAAATAAACAAATAAACACATATAAATAAGTCAATCAGAAAATAATCAATATATCAGAAAATAATAAATAAATGATAAATAAATCTGAAAATAAAACAAAGCATGCAAATATAGCTACCTTTCTTTGGTAATCGTGGTCGAATGTTCTGGAAGTATCCAGGGACTCTGCGCTGGGTGTGGGTGGTGAAGACGTGTACATATCGGCAAATGACTGGGTCACCGAGTCCAGTTCATCGTCGCTGATCTCTTCGTAGTAAAACTCTTCCTCCCCATCCGAGAGTTCAAGGTCGCTGTCTCGGCTGTAAAAAAAAACCAACAAATTAACTTGAATAAAATAATACATGCATGTATATAATAAAATACAAGTGAATTAAGCATCGCAAGCGCATTTATCTAAGTACATGCATGATTATTATATCCATAATTTTTTTTTTTTTAAACCCTGGCCAAGTTTCATCTTTTAACTTCATCGTTACTATTATCTTTACACAATTTCATCATAATGCTAACACGTTTGACGCTGGAGAACTCATGAACCAAGGGAGGCAAGCGAACTACTGATCAGACTCATCGACTCCTAATATTTACAGTCCTTGGGGTTCAATACTTCACGATCAGACAAGCCAGTCAAGTTTTAATCAGAATCAAAATAATAATAATTATTATTGCTGTTTTCATTATTATTATTATTATTAATAATAATATTATTATTATTATTATTATTATTATTATTATTATTATTATTATTATTATTATTATTATTATCATTATCATTATTATTATTATTATTATTTTAAATTATTATTATTATTTTATTTATTTATTTATTTTAAATTTCAGAGACCACCATTCCAAAACTTGGTAAACAAATCAATTGTACAAACATGATGTGCTGTTACAGTTCAACAGAAAACGTGAACAGAAAAACCTCGTGAATTCTATAACTGCACAACAGAAAACTTTAACATAAATAATTTGCTCCATTATAGGGTCATCACATTGATTGATTGAATGATCTATAACTTCTGACGAGTCCTCCTATTGAGCAAAATAATAAGGGTGCATAAGCTGTCTCAAAGCATGTAGTTTTTTAAAATTATTTTTTAAGTTTTATTATTTTTTTAAAAATGTATATATATATTTATTAATCTAATTTTCTCAAGGTTAATTCACGTTCAAACAAAAATGAAATGTCAATTGGCGTATTATATCTGAAGATTTCGATACACATTTTTGCTAGTAATATTAAATGGTTAATATAATTTACTAAACTTGTAGAAAGTCCTTCTTTTTTGGGGAATCCAATGAGTGCATTCTGAAGTGATATTGAAATTTTATAATTAAAATCTGAAGATTCTATTTTGTTTTCTACTAATTTCCATATTTTGCAAATTTTTGGACATAGAAAGAAAAAATGTTCCACATAATCAACATCATGTTTATAATCCATAATTATTATTATTAACCTTTGCAGACATTCCCCGCACCAGCTGTCCGGAACTGAAAAACGTTTGGGGCAACTACACACAATGCCACCTTAAAATTTTCACTAGAATTGTGGGTAGGGTCAAGTGCCGAAGTCACAGATAATCCATGGGAGATAATAAAGACTATAGACTACAGTCACTAGAGTCTGTGTTTCCTAACCTCTTCACCGAAATGCGACTTCAATGCTGGCCCTACAGTCACATTCATGCGACACTGGTATATAAGGGTTAATATTATATATCATAAAAAACTGTCTTCTTCACAAACACACACACACCCACACACACACACACACACACAAACACAAGTAAAATGAAGATGTGATGGTAACAAATCTTACAAAGCTGGCCCAAGAAAAGTGAGACTTCATTAGAAAGACAGAACAGCATCATCATCATCATCATCATCATCATCATCATCATCATATTTGCCCAGTATTTGCATACTGTCATATTATTTGGTTATTACAAAGATTACCAATTTCTATTTTATTTTGTCGTTCTCATATCTAGATCTAGTGCTTTTCTAGCTCAAGAAATCTATTGCAACAACTGCTGTTAACAAAATGAATGAAATATCGTGAGCTTACTCAAAGTGCGCTCGTCGGATGTGTCGCTCAATTTCGCTGGCTGTTTGACAAATCATTGTGCATCCTCTCCACGTGCATCGGTATTTCACTTTTTCCTCCACCTGCACACATATTAATAATACATATATAAATACAGAATACATGATACATAATTTATTCTGGCAATATGATAACATAAGCTGCATATGTGGAATTGACCCCGATATATTGGTAAACCGCCGTTACACACATACACATCCGTAATTAGTTCATAGGGTGCTAATTTCCTAGGCAGAAGGTCATGAGTTCGAACCCCGCAGGGGATGAACTTATGTGACTTTTAAGTATGAGATTTTCAGATCACAGATGGGTTTTCTCTGGGTACTCTGGTTTCCTCCCTTCCTTCAATAATAATATTGGATGCAGTCTGCCTAAAATGTTTAAAAAAAAAAGTTTTAATTTTTGTCTTTTAATAGCGATTTGCCTTTAAACCACACATGATGTGTGTTTGTTGTGTATGTGGGAGTATCTGTAACATGTGAGTATGTATGTTGGTTACAGATTACAGCGCTTTGAGTCTGAGTTAGGAGTAATGCGTGTATAGCATCCAGTATTATTATTATTATTATTATTATTATTATTATTATTATTATTATTATTATTAACCATGAGCCACATAAAGAACACTTATAAAATTGTCACAGACATATATGGCAAATTAGACTTGTTCAGATAAAAACAGTAAACGTACAGGTGAAGGAACGAAAGAAATTAAAAATCTACAATCATACACCACACCATCACATCAATACCAAACAGAGAGAGAGAGAGAGAGAGAGAGAGAGAGAGAGAGAGAGAGAGAGAGAGAGAGAGAGAGAGAGAGAGAGAGAGAGAGAGAGAGAGAGAGAGAGAGAGAGAGAGAGAGAGAGAGAGAGAGAGAGAGAGAGACAGACAGAGAGACAGACAGAGAGACAGAGAGACAGAGAGAGAGAGAGAGACAGACAGACAGACAGACAGACAGAGACAGAGAGACAGAGACAGAGACAGAGACAGGCAGAGAGAGAGATAGAGAGAGAGAACGAATGAACCAACGAAGGAGATTATTCCGTTAAACGCCATAATCCTTCTTGGCAGGGTAAGTTAACAAATACAAACAAAACAACAAATTAATGAGGCATTAAAACGTCAAGACCTGACAATTTAACTTAATTTAAAGGTTTTGTATATTTTAAAAAAGCATAGTTTTTGTATAAGAACACGATTATTATTTGCGAGCCGTAAAGCCAGATGAAAAGTGCTTGGTGTTCTATAGTATTTATCTGGAATAAAGTCTTTTCTCAAATCATTCAAATCTGGGCAGCAAAATACAAACTCAGATCTAGAGAGCTTGATAGAGAAAGAGAGAGAGAAGAGAGAGAGAGAGAGAGAGAGAGAGAGAGAGAGAGAGAGAGAGAGAGAGAGAGAGAGAGAGAGAGAGAGAGAGAGATCTTTATAAACTAAAGCAGTGTAGTAAAGACTCTTGTTACTTATAGAATCTTTTATCAATCTTTTAGTTTTACGTCGTGTGCCTGCAGGTTGACCTTGGAGTTGGATGGTCTGTTAACCGGTATGTACTGCATGTGCCTATAGGTTGACTGGATTGTCCCACCACCGTTGCTTGATCAGTGGAAGAACAGCGTTTGCCTGGGACTCCTGATGACCCAGGTTCGAATCCCGTGTTGGGATAAAAGATAAAAGTGGCCATTTTCACTGTCCGTATTTGCAGTATGATTGCTCTTGTGGTTCAGTGTTGATTTATGTCCCTACCACCCCCAACCCCCCTCACCATCCATCCCCTCCCTTCCCCCCCCCCCTCGTCTGCCATATTGCCAACCGTGGGTGTAGACGTTAAACTTCAATGTTCATGGTAATCTGGGTCACTTGACCGAGTACATTATTCCAACTCTCTCCCTCTCTCTCTCCCACACACCAACACACACACACACACACACATCACACACACACACACACACCCCACACACACCCACACACAGAGCTGAACAAGCCAAGCAGCTGCATGCCTTGTTATCATAGGGCAGAGCACAGTGTCCGGATTACAGTACATGATATTACAAAAAAGAAAACAAATGCCACTACATGTATCACATTCAAGCATCGCAATGATAATTCATACTGATAAAAATAAATTCCAGATAAAACGTCAAAGGTAAAATAATAATAATAATAATAATAATAATAATAATAATAATAATAATAATAATAATAATAAAATAGCAGCTGGTTAAAAAAAATAATGTTAATGTTCTCAGTAGATGCATTTCGCTAAATGCTTCATCAGGCGGTTCCTAGATCCTGTGTACCTATCAAAAGAACCTGTGTACCTATCAAAAGAACAGATACACACTACTGCTACCCCTAAGCTATAGGGGATCCACTGCCTCTTTGCTATTCAATTTACCATGCCCCCTGTACTAGGAGTTGAGCCAACTCAGGGTCCGCATATAGCGTAACCGAGACTAGGTCACCTCATCAGCCATACGGTGTATAGCTGAGACTGCCTCTATTGAGGGAGTTTCTGATAAAAACGATATTTAGAGGGAGATACAGGGCACGGTGAAGAAACGAAACTCCGATGGTATGGCCACGTGACCAGATCATCAGGCCTTGCAAAGACCATCCTGCAAGGCACAGTGCAAGGAGACAGAAGAAGAGGGAGACCGAAAAAGACGTGAGGGGACAACATTCGAGAATGGACTGGCTTGACATTGAGCGAAGCCATCAGGGTTGCTGAGGACAGGGAAAGATGGAGTATGCTGGTTAAACGACCATCTGTGGTGCCCCTACGACCTCAGAGTTACGGGATAGGATAGGATAGGATAGGACAAGGCACGGATATGTATAGTGAGAGTGTCAACTACGTTTAGATCGAGTACACAGCCGTGTCTTTCGACCATCACCTCCTCAAACATAATTATTTGTCCTCGTTCCGACGCTAAGTATGGTATGTATCATATAATTAACTTTAATTAACTTGTAACTCATGACGAAGCTTTTTAGCGAAAACTATATGTACAGAGAAACTTTTAATCTGGTGGGTGTTAACTCCTTCAAACCTTCTACTTGTCTTTCCAATGAAACAGTCACATTTAAATCATCCAAACCTTTATTAAGAATAGAAGGCTTAGCAATAATTATATATAGATCCATCAAAAACTCCACATTAGTAATGCTGCAAACTGGCATAGTGTATTGAAAGTATGATCGAATAATTACGTGGCGTTATATGTAACGACTAAATATAAGTCTTTCGTCAGATAGTTTTACGATAACGGTTACCGGCCGGTATAGAATAGTTGGCAGATACCCAAGGAAATTTTTTGGTTGTTTTTTTGGCGGGGTAAGGAAAGGAGGTTAGGTAGGGGGGGGAGGGGGGAGGGGGTAGGGGGGTGGAGGGGGGTAGGGGGGAGGGGGGTAGGGGGGGAGGGGGGTAGGGGGGGGAGGGGGTCGCAACCTTTTATATGCAGGTGGGTTAGCTAGTCTTTGTCTAGTACAAGCTGAG
>CM072526.1:40612069-40787069 GCA_036898135.1 Oncomelania hupensis
CATTGTGATCCTTGCATTGTGTTGTTTCCTTGGGAAAGACTCTGTATTCCCGTTTCCTACTCCTTCGGATGAGAGTATAAACCGAGGTCTAGTCTGTGTCGCAAACATTCCATCATAACGGACTTTAAAGATCCTGACGCTCATGTCCAAGACGGGTGAATGCCGGTGACAAGACCACACCCGGCATGCACCTAGGTCCTTCTCCCCCCTCCCTGGCCGCCCAGGATTGTGCTCAGTTGTCTGGAGCGTTATTACAATGCCCAAAGGCTGCAAGTTGGCGCCTCGGGCGGCTTGAGTTAGATCCTGTATCGGCCAGCGCCTTGAGTCGCCAAATCCTCAATACTACTACTACTACTACTACTACTACTACTACTACTACTAATAATAATAATAATAATAATCCGGTTGAATTACATTACATTACATTATTATTGCTTTAGGTCCAGCAAACTCTTCCGAGCCAAATCAGGACCGGACAACCCCTGATCCGCATAAAAGATCTGCTGAAACAACCCTAGTGGTAAAACATAAAGCTCTCCACCAGCCAGTCACTTTACAATAAAGACATCCCACGCAGGGGACGGCTGAGGCTTCACCCCAACTTATCGAACCCCCGTTTACAAAAACAAAATAGAATACAAACATCATTATAAATTATCAACAAAACACATACATATAAAATGCCTACATTACTAAATAATAACATCATAGGAAGCCCTAGTGACCACCTGGCAGAAAGCGTCCAATATTCCCAAGCTGATCCAACAGACCTCATACACAAATAAGGAGTCTTGTCCCGGAAGAGTTTTCAAGAAAAAAGGTAGGAGACTGGTCTAGCGAAGAAGACGATAGTATAGCAGATTGATAGAACAGAGCAGGAATGAGAAAGAGCAAATGAGGAAGACAGCGACAGTGGGAATTTAAAGCACTAAATTTCCAGAAAGTGGGGATACTATTTATACTGAAACCCCCGACACCCCAACGGGGGTTTCGGTTGAATTTAACGGCCGATCTCTCATTTCATCCCGCAGTGACGAGGACCGGCCCAAACTGGCCCGTCGTCTGTAGGTTACAGTCACACGACACCGGAGCGTATATTATAAGCGACTACTGCATGGTCACATTATTCTGACACCAGCGAACCAGTTGATGGTAAAGGGGAAAATAATATGGTCGCACGTTGGCCAATCCGGGATTCGAACCAGGTACCTTTCGTTACTAGTAAGCCGCTCTACCAACTGAGCTACCCGGCCCCTGAAACACTTGTTGTTATGTTATGTTAAAATAGATTAAAGTCCCACGTCACATTAGCGAATAGGGGGACTCCTTCAAACACTTGTGTTACGCTTACGGTCTTAAAGCTTCCTATGTCAGCTGAGCTGTGCTCTACGGGGTGCAGGTACCGGTGTGAGGTGCCGGGCCACAATGGGCTTGCTCCAAAGAGCTGTATTGCTGTCATCGCCACCGTGCGGCGACATAAAAAATAAACCGTTATAAATCCTACCACTCTAAACCTCACATTACGTTTTATTTCATTTTAAATGTAGTACTACTATTTTAGAAAAATAAAATAAAATAAACGTTGTAAGCAATTTTCAATAGGGATCTTTATTTTTCAACCACCCGCCACCCGGCCTGTAGGTAGACTTGGAGAACTGAGAACAGACAGGGTTAGATAGTTTGTAATTCATTGCTTACAGTGCCCAGCGGGCTGCAAAGAGCAGAATCGGGACCACAATATCAAGACCACAACTTCGCTGAAAGAGGACTCGCCCCTGATCCGCATAAAAGGTCTGCCGAAACAACCCTAGTGGTAACACTGAAGGCGGTCACTTTACAATAAAAACATCCCACGCAGAGGACGCTGAGGCTACACTCTAATTTATCGAATCCCCGTTTACAAAAAACAGAATAGAATACAAACATCATCATAAAATATCAACAAAACACATACATATAAAATGCCTATAATCCCAAATAATAACACCATAGGAAGCCCCAGTGACCATTTGGCAGAAAGCGTCCAATATTCCCAAGCTGACCCAACAGACCTCACACACAAATTAGGAGTTTTGTCCCGGAAGAGTTTTCAAGAAAAAAGGAAGGTGCTAGGTCTAGCGAAGAAGAAGATAGTATAGTAGATTGATAGAACAGAGTAGGAATGAGAAAGAACAAACTTAAGGAGAAAGACAGCGACGGTGGGAATTTAAAGCACTAATTAAATTTCCAGAAAGTGGGGACACTATTTATACTGAAACACCCGGCACCTCCACGGGTGGGGGGAGGGAGGGGTGAACAGATAGGGTGGGCGAACAGGAAGGTTTGTGGTGACAGCCTATAAATATCGATTCAAAATGTGTGTAAAAATCCACCAGATACGGTCAGGAACCCAAAAATCTTTAATGTCCGTGCTTTAAGCGGATTATTATTAAATCAATCGATAAAGAAATATAGAAAAGGTTGCTGACGTAATGTCGTAACGACTGTCTACGTCACCAAAACCCAAATAGCTTATAGCTAGATATGCATAGGACCCTGCATAGGTCGCTGTCGAGTCTGCATTGACAAGTCGCACGCAAACGTGGTAGGAAACGGTAACCGTTCTATGTTTACAACGCCAAAAGCAGCTGATGTCAGCCCGCCGGGTCATGTGATCATAACAAACCCAGCACGCGCTCGGTGCGTGCGCGCGTGGATAAAAGAAGGCGAAGTGAGCCCTGTACGACTGCCACCGAATGCAGCGAAGTCCCTTTTAGTTTAGCCCTTATTAACGATCCGGCACAAATTTATCTCCCAAACGCCACCCATTAATTCGCCGTTTGTATCGATTTTCGACATCCCTTTGTCTACTAAACCTAACTAAATATGACGCCAGTTCATAGGAGACATCGAACGCGAGGCTCTCTTCGATCGGCAAATTCCGGCAATGTTCGGCAGGCAGGTTGTAAACAAAGCGAACCGTGCCGGCGTCCCGAGGTCGTGGTCGTGGTTGCCGGGTGCTAAAAATAGCCGCTGACCTCGCGCTGGCTGTAATCAGCAGTGGACGGAAAATAGGTCAAGGATTGGGAAGGGGATTGGGGGGGGGGGGGGGAAGGGAGAGATACAAGGTCAACAGAAGCACGTTTGCAGCAGGAGAAAAGAAGAAGAAAATAAGATTAATAAAGTGAGTCGCTACATCTACAAATGGTCGCTACTAGTATTGTTTCAGTGAAAAAATGCTTATGAGGAGAAAGTGGGTTACGTACACACAAACCTCCAAAACACACACACACACACATGCACACACACACTCCCTCCATCCCCCTCCCCCCCCCCTACTTCCACCTTTCAATACAATACAACAATACAATACAACAAAACTTTATTATCCCATAAGGAACTTCACAGCAATGTATGTCAGGCATATAAAACATATAATTAAAAACAGCTTTCTTTCTCATTCTTCTTCTTCTTCTCCTTTTTCCGGATGCTTCCCACCGTCCCTTCCCGCCTCCCCCCCCCTTTTTTTTCTTCTATTTCTCCTTCTTCTATCTACTGTGGATACTCGACTTCTGCACCAAGTAATTAAGTCATTGTTTTTAGGGTCCAGCGGACTGCACAGAGCCAACTCAGGACCATAACTTGGTTCAAAGAGGGCTCACCCCTGATCCCAATTTAAAAAAAAAAAGATCTGCTGTAAACTGAAGGCACTTCACCAGCCGGTCACTTTACAATAAAGGAAAAACATAACACACACTCAAATCACCTCGAGGAAGGGATTTTCACAGAAGTTTTCAACGATACCGTATAAGTTATAAAGCGGTTAGAAACAAAACCATTCCCCACTCCACCCTCACCCCCCATCAAAAAAGTCACACACTCAAGGGTCTTTTTTTCTCTCTGTCTCTTTCTGTATCTCTCTTTCCAACACCACCACAACCACACCACCACAAAGCAACACCACCACAACCACACCACCACAAAGCAACAGCGCAAAAAAAATAAAAATAAAAAATAATAATAAATAAAGAACAACTTCCCCCAGGCAAAAGACATCACAAAAATCGAGCAAGAGAAGAACATAATATCGTTTGTACAATGAATTACTGTTCAATTTGTAATACATCTTAATGTGTAAGTTTAATCAAGTTCGATACTGTTCTGTTCTCGACCTTAGCAGTTGTTTGCGCTATAACAACACTTCATCCTTCGGATGATAGGAGAGTATAAGCCGAGGTCTAGTCTGTGCACTCACGTATTCCATCGCACGGACTTTAAAAGATCCTGACGCTCATGTCCTAGACGGGCGAAGGCCGGCTACACAAATACGCATACCCAGCATTCGCTAGCTAGATCACTTCTCCTCCAAACCAGGGTCGCCCAGGATTGTTCACAGTTGTCTGGCTTGAGTTAGACCCTGTAATGGCCGGAGCCTTGAGCAGCTCATAAGAACTAGAAAAGCGCTATATAAGAAAGTTTACTTAAAAAAAAAAAAACACAACATATTAATAACCCACACGTGTACACTGACCTCGCTGAAGGGGAGCAAGGGCGTCACGCGAGAAGAGTCGGGGTCGGCCGGGGGAAGGAGAGGGAGGTCAGCACGGCGATGGAGATCGAAGGAGGCCGGGGCGCTCTCGCTGAGGTGTGGGGGCGAGGGGTCGTCCCTCTCGGAGTGACCGCTGCAAAAGCCGCTGCTAGCCACACTGCTGGACACGTAGCTGTGCTCATGAAGCTGGCTCATAGACTCCAGCACCACGGGTGCGTGCACGGGAGAAGGGTCGCCTTGGGCTGGGGCAACACAAGGTCAAATCAAGACAAGGTATGACATGGAATGGAAAAAAGGTTTTGGGTAAAATATAAAAAATAATAAAAAGAAGAAAGAAAGAAAGAAAGAAAGAAAGAAAGAAAGAAAGAAAGAAAGAAAGAAAGAAAGAAAGAAAGAAAGAAAGAAAGAAAGAAAGAAAGAAAGAAAGAAAGAAAGAAAGAGAAAGAAAGAAAGAAAGCTTTTGATTAAACTCACTAGATCTAGATTCCAGCACTACATGATCATCACCGCCATCGCTATCTCCTCCACCTCCACCACCACCACCATCACCACACCATCATCATTTATACAAGACTACATCATGATAATCATAATCGTCATCGTCATCATCATTATCATCGGTCGATTCGTTGTCGCCATCATCGTTGTCATCATCATCATCATCGCTACTGACAAACTGACAGTACAACCGATTAAACGATTTACTGATTGATTCTCGCCTCGGTACATCACCACCACCCCTACCACCCTACCACCCTACCTGGCTAACTGCCTGAAGGACCGATTAATTGATTTATTGATACTGAATGAGGGTTGAGCCAATATGAGGGTTGCTGAGGACAGATAAAGATGGAGTACGCTAGTTAAACGATCATCTGTGGTGCCCCAACGACCTTCGAGTTGATTGATTGATTGATTGATTGTTGCTTTAGGTCCAGCGGACTCTTCCGAGCCAAATCAGGACCGGACAACCCCCAATCCGCATAAAAGATCTGCTGAAACAACCCTAGTGGGAAAATTGAACGCCCTCCACCGGCCAGTCACTTTACAATAAAGACATCCCATGCAGGGGCGGCTGAGGCTTTACCCCTACTACTCGAACCCCCGATTACAAAAACAAAATAGAATACAAACATCATTATAAATCATCAACAAAACACATACATATAAAATGCCTATAGTGCTAAATAATAACATCATAGGAAGCCCTAGTGACCACCCGGCAGAAAGCGTCCAACACTCCCAAGCTGATCCAATAGACCCCATACACAAACAAGGAGTCTTGTCCAGGAAGAGTTTTCAAGAAAAAAGGTAGGTCATTGATCTAGCAAAGAAGAAGATAGTATAGCAGAGTGATAGGACAGAGCAGGAATGGGAAAGAGCAAATGAGGAAGACAGCGAGAGTGGGAATTTAAAGCACTAAATTTCCAGAAAGTGGGGATACTATTTATACTGAAACCCCCGGCACTCCAACGGGGGTACTGTTGCCGCAGTGAATCAGTCATACCTACAAAGGCAAGACAGGTTTTCAACTGGGGCTTTCACTTTTCCCTTAATAGGTTAGAACAATCTACAGTGGCAAGATTGCTCATTACCCCAAGGGGGGAGGCCTTCGAGTTACGAGATAGGATACTGACTAGATGTCTGGATACATTGTTTGGTTGACTGACTGATAAATTGGTTCTTACCTCTGTACTGTGTGTGGAAGGTGGGGGACTTGGGGCTGACGGAGAGGGAGGTGAGCACCATGGCGGCCACAGTCTCGTCCATCATGTCGATGTCGTCGTGGTCATCGAACTCCCCCTCCCCCTCATCCCAACCGTACTCGCTGCCCTCGGTGTCCCCTGAGCTGTCTCGGTGCCTTCGTGGTCTTCTGAAACAGATGGGGTAGGAACTGTAACGTTAACCATCATTATGACTGTCGTTAACGTTTGGGCATTCTATTTAAACTGGCTTATAAATTGTATAATTACAATAATTATCTATGAAATCTATTAACTGAAGTCTACATTCCAAGGTAAGGCTTTTGCGCTCGCTTGTCATCTTCATCTTCCTATACGCTTGCGAAACATGGACCCTCACAGAGGATCTACAACGAAGAATAGCATGGAGGTGAGGTGCTACAGAAGAATTCTGGGCATTTTCTATACCCAGCAAATCACCAATGACGAAGTCCGACAGACCATCACACAAGCCATTGGACAACATGATGACATGCTCACAGTGGTGAAGAAATAGAAACTCCGATGGTATGGCCACGTCATCAGAGCATCAGGCCTTGCAAAGAACATCCTGCAAGACACGGTGCAAGGAAGCAAAAGAAGAGGGAGACAGAAAAAGAGGTGGGAGGACAACATTCAAAAATGGACTGGCTTGACACCGAGCGAAGCCATGAGGACAAAGAAAGACGGAGTACGCTGGTTAAACGATCATCTGTGGTGCCCCAACGGCCTTCGAGTTACGGGATAGGATAGGATAAGATCGCTATCACTGTCGATATCATTTGGGCATACTAGTTAAACGGGCGTATACACTGTATAATTATAATAATTATCTATGAAATACAAACGCGACTTCAGCATATCCAAAATCTATTACAATGTAGGCTATGTATAGAACGTGTCCGACAGATGTGCAGGACAGGGCGTTTTCCAAAATAACTCGTTTGTCCACAATTGATCCACACAAATGTTTTGTAGCACAAAACATACAGCTGCATGAGTAGGCTAGGCAGCCTACATCGTAAAACCCCGAAATTAAAAAAAAAAAAAACGAGGAAAGACACATCCCCCTTCCCACCCTCCACCCCCTACATACATAGTCACAGTGAGCTGGTCTGGTTATATGAATGTTCTTTTAAGAGCCTTGAGCAGGTTGTGCGCGTTGAAAATCATCATCATCATCATCATCATCATCATCATCATCATCATCATCATCATCATCATCATCATCATCATCATCATCATCAATCATCATCATCATCAATTCAACAAATATTTATTACCTCTTACAAGGAACTATGACAGGCATTCAACATTACTGAAACAAGGTAAAGACACTTAAACTAGAGATGGTACATACTAAGGTATGAAATGTACAAATGCATTATGCACAGGTGAACACTCTGTAGCCTATGTCCTTTCATTTACACCATAATCGCAACTCCCCTCATCCACATTTAAACGTACGTCATAAAATTGACCTTATTTAATATAAAGAGCATCCCATGTAAACATGTACCTTACACAAAATTGATCAAATTGATGTAATCAATAAAGCATAATTATGAAGCACACACATTCCACCCCACCCCACCCCACCCAACCTCCCCCCATCACAAACGCCCGCTATCACAAAACTGAGAGAGAAAAAAAATGCAGTGTAGTATCACTGTCAAAACAATAAATCACCATAATAACAAGACAGATTTACTCCCCCCCCCCGCCACCCCTTAAAAAAATTTAAAGAAAAAAACACCGTCATGCGATATCATATAACATAAAATGTCATCATCATCATTTCAAACACCGTGTGCTAAATCAACCAAGTAAGCAAAGTAACGTGCTGCGAGTGCTACAAAAGGACTGCAATCTTTTATAGCTTTCAACTGTAAATGAAAAAAAAAATTAAAAGAAAACATGACCAATAATAATTATAAGAAGTGTCCAATTCATAACAGTCGCTCTCTGGCATTCAAGTACAACTCAACGATGTTGTTGGTCACTTTCTGGCGTTCAAGTACAACCCAACGATGTTGTTGCTCTCAAGTAACATAATTTTTGTATGCAAAGCCGCAAGTCCCACAATAAGGTAAAAGGTCAAAGAATGCGAACAAGTCATGAACCTGCACAAAAAGGTCAGGCAAGTTCAACCTTGAGAAAACAGCGGATGGGAGAGGGGGGGGGGGGGAACTGCACTGCGGTTCTCTCAAAAGCCGGTAATCATCAATAATGGTGATATGGTGGTGTGGTGTGATTTGGTTTGGTGTGTTTGTGTGTGTCGAGAGTAGGCGGATGTGGGTGGGGGAGGGTGGGTAGGCGTGCACACAACGTAGCCGAGACTAGAAAAGGTTAGCTTCAACCTCTTCCCTCAAGATCTAGTCTAGATTTAGTCTCAGCTACCTCATTGAATGAGTGGGGTAGTTGAAAGTCTGTTATTCTAATAGTCGGTTTTATTGCTTCTATGAGTGCTTGCGTTCCAAACTGCAGCTGCTAAAAGCCAACAATATCTATGTTATCTTTATCTAATATAACTTAATATATCTATCTAAAACAAATCCGGCGAGCGGGGATGACTGAGAGAGAGAGAGAGAGAGAGAGAGAGAGAGAGAGAGAGAGAGAGAGAGAGAGAGAGAGAGAGAGAGAGAGAGAGAGAGAGAGAGAGAGAAACAGTGAGAGGGGAGTGAGTGGAGAGAAAGATGGATTGAGAGAGGGAGAGAGAATGAGAGAGAGGGGGTGGGCCGGAGAGAAAGATGGAGAAGAGAGAGCTAGAGAGCTAGAGAGAGAGAGAGAGAGACGGAGAGAGAGAGAGAGAGAGAGAGAGAGAGAAAGAGAGAGAGAGAGAGAGAGAGAGAGAGAGAGAGAGAGAGAGAGAGAGAGAGAGAGAGAGAATACATTTTATTATTAACACGTAGCTTAATTTTGTGTAAACTGGACGTGCTCGAGTACAAGCTCTATATTTCCTAATGTAGTGAAAAGTTTAAAAATAAATCTGACGCGGCTGACGCAATGGGACATGACATAGACAACCGCAGTGTGTCAACAAACAAAGCCAACAACAAGCACTTTAAGAGGAAGAGAGACGGAGAGAGAGACAGACTAAGAGGCAGTCAATCTCTTAAAAGTAGGCCTATGGTACACACAATAGGCTCCCTATACTCCCCACCGTCCTTCAATTCTCCCTCTCTCTCGCCCCCCCCCCCCCCCCTTGGTTGAAAGAGGGCATCACCGTATAAAAGATCTGCTCAAACAACCCTAATGGTAACACTGAAGTCACTTCACCAGCCGGTCTCTTTACAATAAAGGCATCCCATGCACGGAACGCTGCGGCTGAACGCTAATTTATCGAACCCCCGTTTACAAAAAAAAAAAAAAAAAAAAAAAAAAAAAAAGGAATATAAACATTATATAAAATATTAACAAACCACATATAAACTGTCTACATTGCTAAATAATACCACGGAAAGCCCTAGTGACCATTTGGCAGAACGCGTCCAATTAGATCTCTGTAACAACTTATGTTAATCTGATGAATAAAAATTGGTGCAACAACAACAACAACGCGTCCAATATCCCCAAAGCTGACCCAACAGAACTCATACACAAATGAGACGTTGTTGGGAGAGTTTCCAATAATAAGGTTAGGCGACCGTTCCAGGGAAGAAGATAGTAGATTGATAGAACAGATAAGGAACGAGAAAGAACACAGGAGAATGACAAAACAGTGGTCATTTAAAGCACTAAATACTAAGTCATTGGATACCCATATCAGTGATTATGTATACTAGATACGTTAGCTTATACGTTTCCAGTGCCGATATAATCTGGCTAGTAAGGACCCCAGTTTGACTATGCCCCTTCGACAGATCCTTTAAACAATCACAGTGATTGTAGCCCCACTGAAAAAAAATTTGCTTACAACAAAAAAAAAAGAACTCTTTAGGCAGCATAGTTATTTTTAACATCAATAAATTCCGTGGTTTGGGTGCCTATTATTAACAGCCAGCCAGCCAACAATCTGGAGCTAAAAATAGCAGCAACCAAAGCCGGGAAGAGACAGGATCCGTAAAAAACCAATGCTCGTAAAGGTTGTTCGTTTCAGGTTGATAAAATATTCCCTACCCTACTCACCAAAGACGCACACTTCAAACCGCGGGGTTCACCTCGAAACAGGGTTCAAAGGTCACACGGCTGTACCGTTAAAAACGGGGGAAATCACTCCCTGTCAGGCCCCAAATGACAAAATTCAAACTTTGGCGGGTGGTTTTAGCAACAAAAGCCCACTTCATAGTTATTTAACGTAATAACATTGCGAATTTTAGGGTATTCGCCAAACGTAAACAGCAATCGAGAGAGGTCCTTTTAAACCTACTTCACCAATAGTACTCAGAATTTGGCAAGTCACAGTGGAGTGCCCTCATTCCATCTATGACTGGACATTTGAATTCAGAAGTCGCGTTCATTTTGGTAGTGGTGGTGTTGCTGATGTGCGTTTAAGTCTTGAAAAAGACGCCGTCTCTAAATAAAGTCTATCGTGGAAAAACTGCATTTAATTTTTTTAAATTATATATAATCGTATGCCTATTGTTAGATGTTAGATGATTGTATCTGTTGATTCATTGTCGTAAAGAGCGTGTATGTTGGTATAGATCGCCGCGCTTTGAGCCTTGGGGAAAGGCGCGTACACAGCATCCTGTATTTATTATTATTATTATTATTATTATTATTATTATTATTATTATTATTATAAAGAACCATCACACAAGCCATTGGACAACACTGGTGAAAAAAACAGAACTTCCGATGGTATGGCCACGTCACCATATCATCAGGTCTTGCAAAGACCATCCTGCAAGGCACAGTGCAAGGAGGTAGAAGAAGAAGGAGACCGAAAAAGAGGTGGGAGGACAACATTCGAGAATAAACTGTTTTGACACTGAGCGAAACCATCAGGGTTGCTGAGGACAGAGAAAGATGGAGTATGCTGGTTAAACGATCATCTGTGATGCCGACCTCCGACCTCCGAGTTACGGGGTGGGAAAAGATAGGATAGGATAGGATAGGATAGGATAGGATAGGAGGATAGGATAGGATAGGATAGGAAGAACAGTTTGCAAGGCTTTTAGGCCTGGGACCTTTCAAAATATTCAACGTTCCAATGGTCAATGTGTTTATAATATTGCCCAAAAACGTTATTAAAGGTTCGGATCTATCGGGTTCACTGAAACACAAGATTGTTCTCCTTCCACACTTCATTGTATTCATAATCTAGTAAGAAAACAGTTACAAGTACAAGGCACTACTTTTTTTTTTCAAAAGGTCTGGGCTGACATTTAAAAGTTTAAGTTACAAACAAACCCATTTGTTTGGAGTGACATCGGTGTTTCTAGGTTTAGGTCAGGATAGGTTAGCTACAAGTATAGCGGTAAGTGGGTCTAGTCAGTGTCATAATTATATTTTAATGTCTGTCCGTATCGTAGACATAATTATGTCTGGACTCGATTCATGGCGAACGTACCAGACAGCGTAGTCGAGACTAGATCAGTAGATGAGGTCTACTCTCTCTCTCTCTCTCTCTCTCTCTCTCTCTCTCTCTCTCTCTCTCTCTCTCTCTCTCTCTCTCTCTCTCTCTCTCTCTCTCTCTCGTTTGCCCGCTCTCCCTCGTTTGCCCGACCTCGTCTTGTCTCAGCTACGCTCTGTGATTAACGCTACAGTTTGTGACAGCGGTGTGGAATCTCATTCAAAGTACCTGAGGCTGAGTTGGGGTACACAAACCTCGGGAAGCTTGGTCAGTCAGTTATTGTTGCCAAATGAACCGAGACAAAATCTCACCAACGGTATCTTGATTGCATATCATCATCATTATCATCATCGTCATCTCTCTTTCTTTCCCTCCCCCCCTCCCCCCTAATTCCCCTCTATCCCTTTCTCGGAAACTATGGGTCCTGAAACAGGTATATCTTTCTCCACTGGTATCTTGGTTGCATCACCACCTTAATTATGATACACAATACAGCACAATTTACGTCAGCCGAAGCGTTGCGTTTACTACTATAGTCCTGAGCTAAACAGGCATGCAGCGTAATCTTAAAACAGTCTACAAAAGAAAGCCGTAACTATTAATTGTAGTCACCCACGAGACTAAAGCTAAAACAGCATCTGTGAGGCATGCCCTGTAGGTTGTCTCGCCTACAGAAAGAGGACTGGCGTTAAATCGTTGACATAATCCGTATCACTAAACATTCTAAAAGCATTTTCTCGGTCGCCAAATTAAATAGGAGTTAAACAAAAATTCTCACGGGCAACCTGAGCCTTGTAAGTTGAGGTTGACAGGGCCTACTATAGTACCTACAGTGACATTTTTCTCCCTGCCGGTCGGTCACCTTCTACACCCCCCCCCTCCCCCTCTTACCTTCTTCCCTCTTCGATTAACAATGATTCGTTTCAACATTACTAAATCTCCGATTCTCAAACTATATGCATTCTGGGGAGACAAGTTTGTGGCAAAACACACGTTGCAGTTGTCTCTCGCCTACAAAGTTAGAGACTAGAGAGTTTAATGATCTTCTTTACGCTGACTACTCCTTTCATCCATAGTGAAGAGTCGGTAGACCTTAACAGCATCTCGGATTAATGAATAATCATTAGCACCCCCCCCCCCCCCCCCCCCCCACAAAAATAAAAATAATAATAATAATGTCTGTTTACGGGAACATAGGAAAACAAAAAAGATCCATAGGTCGCAATTTAAAAAAAAAACTTCCATCTTGGGTGCGATTTTTTGTTGTTGGTCTTTTTCTTTTTCTTTCAGACGATCCCCAAAAATAGTTGAGGGTCGGACCAAAAAATTAGGATCGGTCGGAATACCGTAAACAGGCTTCTTCTTTTTTTTTTCCTTTTTTTTTTAGAGAGGGGGGGGGGAAGGGGGGTAAGATGTGGAGGGTGGGATGGGGAGGAGGAGTGGGGCCTTAGTCCTGTGTGTGTTCTGTTGTATGTGTGAAAGTTGTCCACAGACTTGAAGTCAAGGGAGAAATGTGCGAGCATGCAACTCTGCCCCAGTTACTAGCCTGGTACATAGTGGGCGAGTTCACATTAATTTCAGGACTCGTGTTATCAGCAACCCTAAGGTACACTCTGATACAATCGGAAATATGGTCATGATTTCGACCTCAATGTACTCGGTGGTACTGAAATCTAGAAATATCCGCATTTTCCGATAGTACGGCCTATCTTAATTGTTAACTGAACCGTTCTTATCTGTTCTTTTTTTTGTTTTTGTTTTGTTTACCTATTTCACCTTGCCGGTAACCTCTCTCTTTCTATCTCAACCTGCCCTCGTCCGTTTTTACCTAGATTTTACCTAGTACCTTGATGGTTCTATCTCTGTCTCTTATCTGTTTTGGCCTAGTTTTACCGGCTCCCTGAAGTCCAGTTGCCACATGACGAGAAGCTGATCTGGTCTCACAGGTAGATGATTTAGTCTCCTATTAATACTAATCCTACTAGTTTTGCGTGCAAATAAACTCGATCAAATGCACAGATACTGCAAGACATGTATTAACGTGTTTTAATCTTATCTGGTCTTATCTTATTTTTGGTAATTACAATTAGTATTATGGATGAATGATTGCTTTTAAAATATTTAACTTGTTCTTTTTATACTGGTCCTGAATTTTATCATGCTATTTATTTTATTATTCACGCCCCCCTCCCCCCCCCCCCTATATTGCCAAGTGTCCGGGGACTCAAATTTAATAAATGGAATGGAATGAGAGACATGCGACTGGCTCAATTCGGTATGATACTGCGCGTTGCGTACTTATAAGCGCTGCTGACCGTAACTGTATCAACCTTTATATCTTTATCTATATCTTTACATTATGATTGCTATGGCCCATTAGTACAAATTTCATGGATATGGTTACCAGCCATTTTCAAAGATAATAGATCTACAGGTTCTACGCTAATTTCGTACACAAACGGGGAAATACCGACTGTAGACAACTGTCACACGATCAGTCAACTCACCGAGTACCTCCCACAAGTGGAGAGAAGAACGTAAACCTCAGCAAGTCTCAGCTAGGCAGTGTGAGCTAGAGTGAGGGGTGACAGAGAAGGTGGGGGTGGGGGGTGGGGGTGGATGGGGAGGGAGGGAGAAATGGAGAGAGAGGTACTGAGTGAAAAACCGGGATACCGTAAACAGACATTTTTTTGGGCCTAATTTAATAATAATATAATCAAGACCTGCGCGCGAGAAAGAAAGAGAGAGAGTGAGAGAGAGAGAGAGAGAGAGAGAGAGAGAGAGAGAGAGAGAGAGAGAGAGAGAAAGAGAAAAAAAAAAAAAAAAAGAGAGAGAGAGAGAGAGAGAGAGAGAGAGAGAGAGAGAGAGAGAGAGAGAGAGAGAGAGAGAGAGAGAGAAAGAGAGATAGAGTAAAAGAATGTACATTGTTGATTCAGTCCAGCTCAAAAGACAATTAGGTACTCTTAACTTCTCAGATTGAGATAATAAAGTACTGTTTTCTTGTATCGTGTATGGTTAAAAAAAACAAAACAGCATGCAGACTACAACTGTCTAGAGGAAAAAAGTTTTCATCGTTTTCCCCCTAGTATGAAGGCAAGGTGGGATAATATATGAATGGAAAGAATAAGGAAAGATCAAGTAAAGAAAACTGGGTCGAAGGAAAAAAGTTAGGCAGCTGGAAAATGCGTGTGGGAGAGACGAACATTAGCCCCACATTTATCTCTGTTCACCTACAAGTCACACCCCAGGCGAAGATGAATAAGAAGCAATGATGAAAAAGAACGTTAAGTAGGTCTATATAGGTACGAGGATAGTGGGTTCCGTGCGACCTACAGGCACTAAAACCGCTAACGTCATCGTTATTCTTTGTCTTCCAGGCGCGGTCACGACATCTGGGAGAAAAGTAGGTCAGAAAACTTTTTTCCCTGAAGCTGTTTAGTTGGCCTCGAGCCAACTTTATAACGAAACCCTTGGTCACGTTTCACAGTATATATTCACTGAACAAATAAATTCCTTAAAAAAATTTAAAATAATAATGATAATAACAAATTTACCCTCTATTCGCAGACCGTAAAGTCAGCGAGAGAGGCGCGGTGGACGAGTGAACGGCACAGCTTTTAAGCCCAACTGTCATCCTAGAAGCCGGGCGACCGGCAGCAATAATCTTGCACACCGCGATCAGCTGGTCGTGACCTACTTTCTTGGCCGACTTTAACCGAAATGGGACAGCGGCCAAAAAAGTAGCGAAAATCGCATTACCTCCTTAAACAAATGGCTGAAATATGTAGAAGAACGATCGGGGAAGGTTTCTGTGCGTTCGAAATGCAGAAACGGGGTTAAAAAATGGGTGTTACTTACGATTTAAAAGTCTGGCTGGGAACGTCAATACTGTGCGACACTGCTCTCTTCTTTGGCTCGCTCAACTGGAGGTCCGCCAATTTGGAATAGTCCGTTGCCTGGTCCACCAACCTGGCGGATTTTCTGCTCTCCATCAAACGCACTTCGTCCACTTTTCGGTTGATGGTGAACTCCTCCCCGTTTTGTTTGGTAAGGCTGATAATGACTTCGTCACGACGACGGTCGTGATGGGCCACCATCCCGCACACCTCTCTCCCGTTCATCGTCACGAACACTTTTTGGGCATGCTTGAGCCTGCCTGTGGGTCCCGCCTGGAACCCTGGTCCGATGATGTCGCTGCTGGTTACAGCAGCTTCAAAACCGTCATCGAAATGTATATTGTACAGCGCCTTGGTGACTGGAGTTTCTTCGGCAGTAAGCGCGCGGATAACGCCAGGGTAATATCGGCCATCTTGTTGCCATAAGGCGCTAACTCTAGTCCCCACGATGGAGCGCTTCGCCAGCCGCTTGGTTCCCGACATGGCTTCTTAGGTGATCATCAACACTGTCACAAAAATGAAGTCGATTGTATGAAGTCTCTGTTAGTTCTGAAGTCTGTACCCGAGAAACAAAGTAATACTGTCCAGTTACTCGGTCCTTGCGATGTAAACAAAACAGCCGGTGAACTGCGCCGGTTTGTTTTGGTGCTGACGAAGGCGGAGCTTCCTGCTAACGTCAACAGTGGCACGTGATTTCAGAACCATCACGCTCATTGGCTAAAACTGGCACACCTTCGCATTTTCATTGGTCAATGGCGTTTGGCTGTCAATCATTCGAAGGTCATTCAGCTGAGCTCGGTGCAAAGGTTGCGGTCAACATTCTTACCGGCTGGCAGATTAGCCGAATTTTGATTTAAAATCTCCAATTTATGCTTCGACGTCAGCAACTAAAGGTTCATCGTGCATGCATTTACTAAAATACAAGCATTCAATATTGGGAATTATAGACTTTTTGATAAAAAACGCAATGTTTACCATCCCAAAATGTTGTTGTGATGTTGTTGTCATTGGTGCTAACTTAGATACTGCATCTATCGATAAACATACTGGTATCATTGATTGCAGAGCACATCAACAGTCAAAGTCATGATGGGGATGCAAGAGATATTGCATATGCATATTCACGTAATACTAATTCCATTATCTGGCTTTAAAAGGTGTGTAAAATTTAAACAAACAGTTTGAGTTGTCCAAACGTCAACATGTGCTCATTTGATGGAACAGCCTGATGAAATTCGGTCGTTCCCCAAAATAAACTAATCTACATAACCACAATGCACTTTTCAAGATGTCACTGCCCAGTAGTAAGTCGATTGCAATGGCAATTGGCAACGCTTTGGAAGTGTTTTATGCCGTTATTCTATTGCAACTTATTGCAAATACAGTTTGCAACAATACTGAACAATTCGAAGGTGCGATGAATGGAATAATACGAACTTAGGATGGGGATGATTGCACGGTGTATAGGTGTTGAGTTTAGTTGTAATGCACACATTCTTCTCGACTTCTGTCCATCATCCTCCATGTCATACCTGCATTGTTCTTCTTCTTTCTTCTTTCGTTTTGGGGCTGCCACCCTCAGCTTATTGAGGACTCTGCAGCCAAATGCTGGGTATGTTCTTGTTACCGGCACTCACCCGTCTAGGACATGAGCGTCAGGATCTTTAAAGTCCGTTATGATGGAGTGCATGCGACACAGACTAGACCTCGGTTTATACTCTCATCCGAAGGAGTAGGGAACGGGAGTAAAGTGTCTTTCCCAGGGACACAACACAATGGCCCGGACAGGGCTCGAACCCGGGACCTTCACATCCGCAAGCAGAAGCACTACCATTAGACCACCGTTTGGTCAACCGTCAAGTGTTAGTAATAGTAGTGTTTGCATCAGCAACGTATACATGTAAATAACGCAATGAAAAATAAAATTCGACTTTAGATTTAGATTATCTAGTCAAAGACCCCAATGTATTATTTCCTTTCCATCCCCCAACCAACACTTTAATTGACGGCATTCACACAATAAAAAATAATATGTTGTGCTGAAAATTCGTCGTGCTTTTTTTGTTTTAAATTTTAATTTTATTTATTTATTTATCTTCTGTTTGGAAATTCCACTCACAAGCCTTGTCTGCAGATAAGTTTTGTGTAATTATATTTCCTTTTTTTAAAATTGTGGACGTAATCATCAGTTTTATCTTGATCTCTGTGCCCACCGGAACTTTGTAACTTTTCATTATTCCCTATGAATGAATTCAGCATGCATGCTTCCACTAACAGCAGGGGACATTACTTTCGATCTGAACATGTGAGCCTGAAAACCACGTACATGGAGTTGCTAAGCGTGCTGAAGACCTGCAACCAATAAATATAGACTCGGCCAACTACATGGTCAGGCCTACCTTAGGACTGTGTGGTTCTCTGTTTTGAACTTATGTGAGAGAGAGGGGTGCAGACATTGAAAAAGTGAAGGGCAAATGTTCAGGCAAATCTATACACTATTTTGCATAGGACTACACAAATTTGACACTTTGCGGAGTCTGTTTTGGGGGTACACTGTATTGTTGTGTACAAGGGCCTACAAGACTGGAAATGCTAAAGCAGCTCTTGGTTACTCATTCACGCTGTGTTTTGTTTTGTTTTGTTTTTTTCAGGGTTTTTGCTGTGCCGTCAATGTGGTTTCGAAGTAGCGGACAGCAAACAGTTGATCAACGTTCCCAGTCAACTGGCACATCGACGACGCAATGAATCCTTTCCAGGCTCCCAGCATGTGTTGATCCAGCTCTTTCAGAATCCAAATGGTATACATTGCTTGAACATTTGAACGTAAAACTTGTTTTTGTTTTCGTCAGTAACATTTTTAAAAGTGTAGTGCTGATATTGGTCATAGAAATACTTGCACTGTCTTCTGCTATCCCACAATACTCCACCCTCACCTTACCCCCCTCCCCCACCTGGCCACACACACACACACACACACATTTTCACACACACCCCACCCCCACACCCCCCCATGGGGTGCCAGGGGTTTCAGTATAAATAGTATCCCCACTTTCTGGAAATGTAATGCTTTAAATTCCCACTGTCGCTGTCTTTCTCATTTGTTCTTTCTCATTCCTACTCTGTTCTATCAATCTACTATACTGTCTTCTTCTTCGCTAGACCAGTCACCTACCTTTTTTCTTCAAAACTCTTCCGGGACAAAACTCATTTGTGTGCAAGGTCTGTTGGATCAGCTTGGAAATATTGGATGCTTTCTGCCAAATAATCACTGGGGCTTCCTATGATATTATTATTTGGCAATGTAGGCATTTTATATAAATGTGTTTTGTTGATATTTTATAATGATGTTTGTATTCTATTTTGTTTTTGTAAACGTGGGTTCGATATATTAGAGTATAGCCTCAACGTCCCTTGCGTGAGATGTCTTTATTTTAAAGTGACCGGCTGGTGGATTGCCTTCAGTGTTATCACTAAGGTTGTTTCGGGAGATTTTTATGTGGATCAGGGGTGAGTCCTCTTTCAGCTAAGTTGTGGTCTTGATTTTGTGGTCCTGATTCGGCTCTTTGCAGTCCGCTGCACCCTGTAAGCAATGAATAACTAACACACATTTTCTCATGAGGTATTTTGATAGGGGATTTGAGTTAGAAGGAAGAGTTTATAATTTCAAGCAGATGGGCTATGGATTGACTTGAGAATGTCTGATCTTTCCACACTGGACAGACCTTTTTCAATAGAAAAGATACAGAATAAACTAAACTCTTGAATATTAGCCGTACTTCCATCGAAGCTGATTTGAATATACAGTAGTTGATCTGCAGTGTAGAGTAGAACAACTTTATAGAGCCACAGGCAAAACACTACATATATTTACACCAATGTGGAGTAACTGTAGGAAGTGTTTTTACAGGTCTAAATAGCTTTGATGGATTGGATATGTGTAACACTTTTGTAGGGTTGGGTATTGTTTGACGCCTGCCCATTCCCAAGAAGTGTCCTTCAGCAAATCTGATCTTTGTGATACATATTGATTGATGTTCTGATTCCTACATTCATGCCTTGAGTGAGAAGGTGGTTGTGGTGCCTGATGTATTTCTTTGCTTTGAATTTGTGTTTCAGGAAAATATTTTGAACTTATATCTGCCACAAGCGCTGATATCCAAAAAGTTCAGGAGGTGATTATTCTACCCTCTTCTTTCTCTCTCTCTCTCTCTCTCTCTCTCTCTCTCTCTCTCTCTCTCTCTCTCTCTCTCTCTCTCTCTCTCTCTCATCTCTCTCTCTCAATCTCCCTCTCTCAATCTCCCTCTCTCCAATTTCTATTCTCTCTCTCTTTCTCTCACTCTCTATCTCTCTCTCTCTCTCTCTCTCTCTCTCTCCATTTCTATTCTTCTATTCTCTCTCTTTCTCTCTCTCTATCTCCCCCACCCCTCCTCCATTGCTCCCCCCTCCCCTTTCACTTTCTTTTTGTAGTATAATGGTTATGGGTGAGGGAGGGAAGGGATGGAGAGGGGTGGGGGGGGGGGCGTAAAGGGGGCGGACTTCTTAGCAAATTAAAATAAGTTTGATGCTGCAACAGAACGTAGTTTTATACTGTTACACAAGGAATCAGCCTGACAGATTGTAATCAATTTTCTTGATCCAGTGTAGCAAAGTTATATGATGGGTTTGGAAGGATAGGAGATGGGGAGTTTAGGTGTAGAGGTAGTGTGGGGACCTGTCTACTGCACTAGGCAACAGCTTGATTGTTTGGAGCCGGTACAGAAAGCCAGAAATTTCAACTCGCCCACCGGGATACTGCTTCAGGCTAAGTTACTTAACCCACGCCTACAGCATGTCTCACTAGTATCTAACCCTTCGCCAATTGGCTGAAACTTGATGGGATCGTTGGGAATAGAAAGTTCAGGGTGACAGGACGGCAGGAAAAAGCCGAGTGCTTTCAGCACTCCTGATGAAGCTGATTGTTGGTTTGCAGTCAAGTACTGAATAGAGCATTTTTGGTTTTATTTCATGTAACGTATTTTGATCAAAGGGATATAACCTAGCGTCAGCATGATTTTTACATGTCATTTATTTTACAGCCGCATACAGAATATAGCTGGTTTCCTGGCTTTTCATGGACAGTAGCGGTGTGTCCGAGGTGCGGGCATCATTTAGGATGGTGAGTAGTGTGTTATATATATTATGCGGACTCCCATCTTTATAATGTTTGACAATTTAAGGTTAATGTTGGTGCAGTCTCGTTGGCCAAGGGTTAGGGGGAGGAGAGAGAGAAATGAAGATTTGCGGTAACGTTTGTCATTCTTACTTTTTGTTCTGATTGGTTATTTGTTTCTGCTGGTTGGTAATGGATTACTTCCCCTCAACAGTAAACTTGTTCAAGAGATTTTACTTGTTCTTGTTCAACGTTCCTCTTTCTCTTCTCTTGGTTTTCCTCTTAGCTATCAAAGTAAGGATATAAAAGTAATTAATATATTTGCTTTTGACTGCTGTGCAGAATATAGAATTTTATTTTGCTGACACATTCATGCAGCAGTGTTGATTGTGCATTTTTTTTGGACTTACATGTTGTTGCTGTGTATTTATTGTTTATTTTTGCTTTACCACAGGGTGTTTGATCCTTTGAACAAAGCAAGCAAAAGTTTTTCGGATCCTGAAAATGCAGCAAAGCATGACCAGACCTTCTTTGGCCTTATATTAGAACATCTGCTTCATGAACACGGTAAATGAACATTTCCGATGTGTTTCGATTGAGATGCGCACAGTAGTTCGGATCATTTTATTTTGCAAAGCATGCAATTATAGCATGCATTTACCTTTAATTTGATTTTGCGCTGTTGCTAGAAGAAGCTTTGTATAATATTGTTAATTTTCGTCGGTCGATATTGTTGAGAATTTTCTGGAATTACTTGTTTATTATTGATCGAAGTTTCCAGAGTTGTCTCGTAATAGCTAAGCAATTCTTCTAACCTAAAGAATGTTCTATGACGTAATACAGTGCCAAGTTCTGATGACGAGTTTTATTTTGATTGGGTGTTATTCCATCATGTTGGAGTGTTCGAAGTTTTTCTCGTAATGCACTGTCTGTTTGAAAAAGTTATCTTTGTAGTGATTTTCGGAAAATGATCTTGTATGCAGATGGTGTATGCTGAACAAAGTTGGAAAACATTATACAATGATTCCTGCCTTGTTGCTGAGTGAACAGGCGGCGTGGATAAACGAATTCGAGTTACACATATCAAGATTCAAGCATCGGGGCTGAATCGACTATTGATAAATAACGTGTAACACAATGGCACAAAGTAGCACACACACACACATACACACTCACACACACACACATACACACACACACAAGCACACACACACCCACACACACACACACATTCACACACTCACATACACAAGCACACATGCACAAAACCACATACCCACACTAATTTGGCATTTAGTAATGGGATATAAAAAATATTAGATTTTCTTTCTCTGTGTAAGAGTAAATTATCAACAAGAGACCACTTTTGCTTTAAATTTACTGGTGGGAATACTAACAGATGATATACTGATTAAAAGTTAAACTTAAAAATACTTTTAAAAAAAGTATTTATCAGGAAATTGGCAGATAGGTGCCTCACTTTAGCGACTTCTTGTTTCACGCACAAGTTGCTAGAATGATAAGACTTAACTGTGTCTGTGCTGTGTTCTAGGTGGTTCCGGTTGCTGACTGTTCCAAGAAGAAACTTCTATTTATTTATGCCTAGGTCTGCTGCTTGTATGTTTCAGAAGCCAACTTTATCGTTGCTCCAAAGGCATTTGTCAGCTGATATTATCAACAGGGCAAGACGGGAGAGAAAGAGACAAACCTGATGACTCGTATCTGTGCAATGTGATGAAAGGAGGGGTTGGACGTCTGTGTTTTCTGATTTGCTGGGTGAATTATCAAGCTCCTGTACATAGCAGACCTTCCCACTCCACCCCCTCCCCATTCTCACCCTTCATCAACCTCCTGCATCTGCTCCCTGGTACTTATACGCACCGAGGCAAGTTTTTTGTAAGTGTCGATACGAGTACCGGATGTTCCTGTTACCCCAGAAACACGAACAGTGTACTACAAGCTTAAACCATGACTGAGACAGTCCCAGTACTTTGTTCAACAGTACTAGAGGATGTGAGGATTTTCGTATATTATTACACTAGTGTTTTTCAATACAATGCATTACAGTGCAGTGCAATACAGTATAATGCAATTCAACACAACACTATACAATTCAATATAATAAGATACAAGTTTTATTGTCCAATAAAAAGCACAACCCTTATCTCACCGTCTAAACATGCAACAATTTTAATAAATGATAAGAAAAGAAGAATAAAAGTGAGACAAGTTGTTCATTAGCAATTATAGCATATATACAGGTATATGTTTTTATTATTCTAATATAACCCGAATATTAATTGACAATAAATGAAAATACAGGTATAAAGAAATTGTAACCCGGAAACACAAATAGCAACTTAACACTGACTTCATCTACGATATATTTTTACTGATCCTCACATCACAAGGGTTTTACAGGGGAATTCATTATTTTGAATGATGAGAAAGTGCCACTTCAGTGATAAAGTTGTTGGCCAGACATTCGCTTGATCTGTTTTAGACGGACATGCATAATGTGCACTTGAATAAGAGGGGAAACAGTTGCCACATTTTTTTTAATGTGAGGTGATTGTTTTCTGCTAATTACATTGGTGTACTACAGGAAATTAAAAATCTCACAAAAACATACTAAGCATAACAAGAATATAACAAAAACAAAAATCATTAAAAGAAGCATCATTGATTAAAATGAAATAACATAAAATAAATTCTATAAAAAAGAAATCAGATTAAACATTTGCTTTGTTTCGTGAGCGGACGTGAAGGTGAAATTTGATGTGAGGGGTTAGACATGTATATGTTGCTCTTGACCCTTTATTCTATGCAATGCGATGAACAAGGTTTGAAATCCAGTTTTATTTGTGGTGTGTTATATTTTTATTATGAGGGCCGTTGTGATGTGCCATGCAAAGTTTTGCAAATCTTTGTGAATGTGTGAAATGATTTGTGTTGAAAGATTACTTAACAATTTACGTGTTGCATTGTAAACATTTATTTTCCTTGTATAATATTTACCATATAATTTACATGACGTGAAGTTGTATACATTTTGTAAGAAGATTGTCTTGAACAACAAACAGAATTAACCAAAGTCTGGAGGGGTGGGGAAGAGAGGGAGGGGGGAGTATTTAGTATTTATTGCAATCAGAAACAATTATGAGAAGGAAAATAATCTTGTCTTTATTGAAAACAACCACTCAGACCCAGGTGTTCAAGTTTTGATGTTGAGTTTATATATAGTGTATATAGTGGGAAGCTCTCTGAGGTTGTAAGTGTGCTATATAAGAGAAATATATATATATATATATATATATATATATATATATATATATATATATATATATATATATATATATATATATATATATATATAGTCTCATATTTACCGGAATGTGTCAACCTGCACAACCGTTAGTACAACGGCAGTTGTGATACGGCCTCCCGGAAAGTGTCAACATCGCAAGTTGCCGCATTACGGGAGGCCGCGAAGTACTTTAAAGAAACTTGAGAAAAAAGGAACTTTCGTCCCCTCTAGGCGACGAATTAGGTCACGCTTAGTTGTATCTAGGTCAGGAGACTTTTGCCAACCGTTTGGGAATATTTTCGAACCGTTTATTGACGCCGGATAGCGTCCTCACTTGGTTTCATACAATTTAAGAATCCAAGAAGGCAGATGGGTTTTTGGGACGGAAAGAGCGGAAAGAGTTAGGGCAAGGGCTAGTGATAGAACTGCAACTAACCCTTACCCGAACCCTTCCCCTTAAATAGCGCTCTTTCCGTCACAAAGTAAAATGTTGACACATTCCGGTGCGTATAAGAGTATATATATATATATATATACTTTCTTTTTCTTTTTCAAAATGATTGTGAATAATACTGGTCAATACAAATTATGTTGAACTGTTTACTTTGTATTGAGCTTTCTCTTTTTTTTTTTTGTGGTCTGTGCGTGAGTCCTGGTCATCAAGCCAGGGATAATATACCCAGAATATGTGTAGCTCTTTAGAAATGGAAAGAGAGACTTGTCGGGGGAGAGAGAGAGAGTCAGTGTGTAAGCTTATTTTATTTTATTGTTCTTACATAGCTTTTCCGCTTCCATGCGCTGGCCGATATGGGATCTAACTCAATCGGCCTGAGACTCCCACTTGTTTTAGCTTAGGTGCTTCGTAGGACGTCCAGACGACTTAGCCCAACGATTCTGGGCAACCAGGAATGGGGGCAGAAGGAAGCTAGTGTGTTTTGGAGGGTGTTTGTGTAGCTGGCAAACATTCGTCAAGTCACAATCTTTAAAGTCCAAATGGGCGAAAATGATCTTATGGCATTGTTGAATATGCTAGAGTTGTGAGCGAGCGCTGATATGCATAATAATTATGCGTTATTGGTGAGTGTTGACCAAATATTGGTAATTAATGTCTGAAAATCTACAGCATGCTTGTACAAGCTGCGCACATGTGGTGCGAGTCCTTAACTGCCTTAATTTTGTATGTGTATGATAGCAAATGAAACAACCTGCATAGTAGTTAACCAGTTTTAGTTTATTTAGCTAAAAACAAGGACTGAAATGGAAATCTAACTTAGTTGTGTTAACTGAACATTCTTTGAAATCTTTCGTATGTGTATTGTTGATGTTCGACTGTCCAAGATGTTTTTTTTTTAATTTTTAAGAACCACCAGTCCCTGCAGCAGTTTAACCTACACCTGCATTTTGCACTATTTTTGTCTTTGGTTGATTATGACTTGGAGTGGACGAACTTATGGAATCACATCTCCTTCATTCTGATAATTATTTGTTTTTGACCTGTAACTACTTTCTCTTTGTTTTCCTTACCATGCTTGTTGTTTGTTCACTGTCTTAGTCTCGCACACATCTCTGTCTGTCTGTCTGTGGTCTCTCTTTGTCTACATCTTCCCCCCTCTTTTTTTTATTTTTATATCTGTCTCTTTCTTCTCCACTTTCAAGAAGGTGAGAGATGCACCATTTCCTTTTGAGTATAGCGCAGTCTTGCTTGTCGAAATGCCATTGTTTCATGCATCATGTAGTAAGATGGTACTGATAAGACCTACTGAAATTGCACCTAAGAAGGGAGATAATTTTGCGAGAAAGTAAAGAAAGCGACGGTAAATAAAGGGAGGTAATCTGCGTGAAGCGAGTTTTGTCCCCTATAAACGTCGCCTGGCACACGAATGTTAGTTATTTAGTTAGATAGTTTTTCTTTGCTTACAGGGTCCAGCGGACTGCAAAGAGCCGAATCAGGACCACAAAATCAAGACCACAACTTCGCTGAAAGAGGACTCGCCCTTGATCCGCATAAAAGATCTGCCAAAACAACACTGAATGCACTCCACCAGCCGATCACTTTACAATAAAGACATTCCACACAGGGGACGCTGAGACTACACTCTAAATTATCAAACCCCCATTTACAAAAACAAAATAGAATACAAACATTAAAAAATACCAACAAAACACATAAATATAAAATGCCTACATTGCCAAATAATAACATAAGAAGCCCTAGTGACCATTTGGCAGAAAGCATCCAATATTCCCAAGCTGATCCAACAGACCTCACACCCAAACGAGGAGTTTTGTCCCAGAAGAGTTTTCAAGAAAAAAGGTAGGTGACTGGTCTAGAGAAGAAGAACAAAGGAGAAAGATAGCGACAGTGAGAATTTAAAGCACAGAATTTCTAGAAAGTGGGGATACTATTTATACTGAAACCCCCGGCACCTTCACAGGGGTAGGAGAGGGAAGGGAGAGGGGCACACGAATGACCCAGGTTCGAATCCTGCTAAGGACAAGATAAAAGTGGCCATTTTGACTGTCCATCTTAGCAGTATGATTGCTTTGGTGATTCAGTGTTGATTTAGATGTCCTTACCCCCTCTTTCCTTGGATGGTTATCCCCATCTGCCAAACGGCCAGTGAGCTAGGGTGTGGGCGTCGAGCCACACGCCCAAACCCCCGAATTAAATATTTGGTGTTTTTTTTAATCACTATGTAAGTAAGGCATTGCCTATTTTAAGATGCACAAGAAAATTATGCACGTATAATAAGACTAACTTGGTTACTATTATGAATCTTGACTTCGGACAAATTTTCGGCTCACTGGTCGAAGTTGACGAAAATTAGTATAGCGTTGTAGATCTAGCCCGTTGTTACGTTGAAACGAACGAAAGTATGTCTAAAACGCGCACGATAGATCTAATCGTTTCGTTTTGCAAAGTATTCAATAATGGAGTTTATTTACCTTTGATTTGAGTTTGCATTGTTGTTAGGAGAGGCTTTGTATAACGTGGATAATTTTCGTTGGTCGATATTGTCGGAGAATACTCTGGATTTGCTTGTTTACCATCGATCGAAGGTTCGGGACGATTGTCGAAGTAAGAGAAGGTTCGGGGTATGTGTGGAGAGATGTATGACGTAAGTCAGTGATGACGATCTTTAATTCTGATTGGTTAGTTGTAATGCGTCATTTCTAGAACAAACTGTCGTCATCTCGAAGGATAGAAAAAATTATATATTCGATGCTTTGTGTGTTTTTAAAAGAGTTGTGAGAGTTGCTGTGAAAGTTGTTGAGTTGAGTTGAGAATTGTATGCAGTTGTTGGTGTGTGCTGAATAAAAAGTGGAAAACTTCATACGTCGACTTAGTGACTTGTATGCTGCTTGAGCGGGTTGCGTGAATAAACGAATCTGAGCTACACTCATCAGTACTTCAGCATTGGGGCTGAATCCACTACTGATAAAGAAAAACACCATCATCAAACCGAGTGTAACATTTTGGGGGTCAAGCCGCGATTCACGCCATAGCCAAGGGTTCAACTGCTACAACAAGCGAGTCAACGTTACGAGAGGCAGTCATCGAGGGTAGCCGCCAACGAGTTGCGTCGAGAGGGGCCAACATACTGGGACTACATCACCGATAGGTTCGGGTTGACTGCAAGGGCGTGTAGTCGCTGAGAGTTGCTTCGTGAGCGAACAACAGATCGGGACTACGTGGCTGCCGCAGGACTACGTCGAGGGACAGTCTCGGAGCTACATCGCCAGTGTAACAGAGAGCGGCGAGCGGACGTCGCGTCTACTTCAGCACAGGAGCGTATACATCAACACCAGCGTGGTGCAGCGTCGCATACGACGAGGACAGCGGGGCCTGCGTCAACGAAGGCGACTAGTGACAAGTATCAGCGCTACTGCAGAAAGCGTACTGTTCTAGAACAGTCTAGAAAGGTACAGCACAGTCAAGAACTTTCCAGAAAAAAAGAACTCTACAGTCAAGAACTTTCTAGAAAAAGAACTTTCTTGAAAAGAACTTTCCAGAAGCATCAAGATGGCTGACTTCTGGCAGAAAGGGGTTGAACTGAATCTAAAAGGCAAGCAGCTGACGGAGTACGTCAAGTCTCAGGAGAGAATACGAGAAAGAGAATTGGAAGAGAAACGTCTAGAAAAAGAAATAGAATTAGAACAGAAGCGTCTAGAAATTGAAGAGCAACGACGTCGTGAAGAAAGAGAAATAGAGGAGCAGCGACGCCGAGAAGAAAAGGAAGAACAGCGTCAACGGGAAGAAAGAGAAGAGCAGCGTAAAGAAAGAGAAGATGAGCGCAGGCGTGAGGAAAGAGAAGCTGATCGGCAGTTCCAACTAGAGTTGGCGCGCATCCAGCAACAGCAGCATGCGCCACAAGTTATCAGTGACAACAAAGCTCCAAAATTGCCAGCGTTTGTCGACGGGAAGGACCAGATCGACAGTTATTTGGCGAGATTTGAAAGGTTTGCCAAAAGCTCTAACTGGCAACCTCAAGACTGGGCGATTCGACTAAGTGCACTTCTGACGGGGCAAGCACTCGACGTCTACACCAGATTGTCGGACGACGACGCTAAAGACTACGACGTCTTGAAAGAGGCCCTATTGCAGTGCTACAACTTTACAGAGAAGGGCTACCGTAAACGCTTCCGTGAATGCCGGCCTAAGTCAGACGAGACGCCAAAGCAGTTTGTGGAGCGCCTGTCGTCATATCTACACAAGTGGGTGGAGTTATCAGGCGAAAGGAAGTCTTACGACAGTCTCCATGATCTGATCGTGAAGGAACAATTTCTCAATGCCTGTCACAAGGACCTAGCGACCCACTTAGAAGAACAAAAGCTGCAGACGCTTAAAGATGTGACTGAGGCTGCTGAAAGATATCTCATCGCTCATGGGAAGACCCTGGGGCCACCAGCGCGACGAAACATTTTCAGAAGACTGGAAACCATGTGAACCAGATCCAGGGGAGCCAGACGAACCAGAAACAGACGGACTCCACGCCTCCTCCCAGGGAAGGGCATTCAAGAGGCTGTTTCACCTGCAACGCTACAGACCACAGGGCGGCTAATTGTCCTCAAAACAAAAGTAGCGGACAGCGGAGCAGTACGGACAATTCAGCGGCGGGCAACCGGCAGAGGCGGTTCTCCAATCAACGGCAAACCAGTAGATCTGACCATCAAGTGTGCGGCGGGAGCGTCATTCTTCCGAGTGAGACCAAGCGCACAGCTACTCCTGCGGACGTGCAAGAGTGCATGACTGATGGCCAACTTCTCCTTGCCAACGGAAAATCCATCCCCGTCGTCGCCAGCGCAGCTGTGACCGTCCAGAACATGCCTGTTTCGAAGGGACGCGTCGGAAATCATGAAGTGACTGTTTTAAGAGACTCTGGCTGCAGTGTGGGGTCATCGTCAGAGAAGACCTAATCGCTAAAGAACAGTTCACTGGCGATTCAAAATGGACACTTATGGCCGACAGCAAATGTGTGAGAGCGCCAGTTGCGAAAATTCATGTCAACACCCCTTTCTACATAGGCGAAGTCGAAGCGGTTTGCCTGAAGAAGCCGCTGTATGATTTGATGATCGGGAATATCGACGGCGCGAGACGACCCGACGACCCCGATCCAGAGTGGAGTCCTGCCTCAAATCAACACGTCGAAGTTGTGGAGGAGGATCCATTGCCATTTCCCGATGGAGACCTTTCAGAGCTGCTACGGGACAATGTGGTTACTCCGGCTCAGCCCTGCCGACCAGAGATCGTCGGTGCTGTTACAACCAGGGCCCAGGCCAAGAGAGACAAGATGTCTACACCACTGAAGGTCGCCGACAACTCCAAAGCTGCCATCGTGGACAGAGATAAGCTGATCCAGCTCCAGGAAGCTGATAGCACTTTAAACAAGTACAGGAACCGCCAAGACCACGTGACCAAAGGCAGTGGTACGGTCTATTTTGAGGTGAAGGCCAAGATCCTGTACCGAATCTTCCAGCACCCGAGGGTCAACGGAGGGAAACCACTACGTCAAGTCTTGGTACCATTACCCTTAAGGCGCCAGGTGATGGAAGTAGCGCATGACTCAATCATGGGAGGTCACCTGGGTATCAAGAAGACGTCGGATAGAATCCAGGCGGTGTTCTACTGGCCAGGGCTTCATGCGGACGTCAGCCGTTTCTGCCGATCATGTGACATTTGCCAGAAGACCATACCTCGAGGAAGGGTCCCGAAAGTGCCTATGCAGAGGATGCCTCTGATCGACCGACCTTTCAAGAGGGTGGCCTTAGACTTAATCGGCGAAATAAGACCTCCGAGTGAAGAAGGTCATCGATGGGTACTGACTTTGGTAGACTATGCGACTCGGTACCCAGAAGCAGTGCCACTGAAGAAGATTGACACTGAAACTGTAGCAGAGGCACTAGTGGACATGTTCAGCAGACTTGGAGTGCCTGAAGAGATCCTGACAGACCTCGGGACGCAGTTCGTCTCTGACTGCATGAAGGAAGTCAACAGATTGCTGAGCATCCGGCATTTAACTACGACACCCTACCATCCAATGTGCAACGGGCTCGTCGAAAAGTTCAATGCTACGCTGAAGTCCACCCTGAAGAAACTGTGCAGCGAGCAGCCCAGACAATGGCATCGCTACATCAACGCCCTACTTTTCGCCTACAGAGAAGTACCGCAGGAGTCCACCGGCTTTTCTCCGTTCGAGCTGCTGTACGGAAGAACCATCAGAGGGCCGATGCACATCCTGAAAGAACTGTGGACGAAAGAAGTAGACACCCCAGAGGTGAAGAACAGTTACCAGTACGTGTTTGAGCTACGGGAGAAGCTGGAGCAGACTCTCGAGATAGCCAGAGAAAACCTGAAGAAGTCCCAGGACTGTGGAAAGCACTACTATGACCGTAGGGCCGTGAACAGGAAGTTTAAACCTGGCAACAAAGTGCTGGTGCTGCTACCTACCGATCATAATAAGTTGCTGATGCAGTGGAAAGGCCCGTACGAAGTGGAGACCGTGGTGGGGATCAACGACTATAAGGTGAAGGTCGGCCAGCATTCCAAGATATACCACGCCAACCTCCTTAAGCTGTACGTGGAAAGGCCATCAGAGACTGTGCATGCAGCAACAGCGGCTGAGATCGACAACAGCTTTGACAGCGAGGAACTGTTGGAACCAGGAGACTTCCATAGCAAAGAAGGCATTGATGATGTTAAGCTAGGACCAAGCTTGACGGAAGGTCAAAAGATGGAGCTCAAGGACCTTATGGGCGAGTTTCCCCATAGCTTCAGCGATGTCCCTGGCTCTACGACTTTGGTCGAACATGAAGTCCACACCCAGACCTGGAAGGAGCATCTGCAGACCTTGAGGGAGCTGTTCCACCGTCCCGCAGAAGCCAACCTGACCGTGAGACCCAGCGAATGCATTCTGGGAGCTGACAACGTCGACTGCGTCGGACATCCGACGGAAGGAGACAACGGAGGACGCACCGATTCCATGGAAACCCGCGTGATCATCGTCTTTGACCCTGGGCCGATGACGACCGCAACTGACAAGGGCGTCGTTTCCTTGCGGATGAAAGAACATTGACTGTGTATATAAACTGTGAACATTGACAGTACCCAGAAGGACTTGCAGATGAGAAACATTGACCCTGTGTGAATGAACTGTGAACATTGACAATATCCAGACAGATTTGGAGATGAAAACCATTGACTCTGTGTGAATGAACTGAGAACGTTGATAGTGTTCAGACAGTCTGAAATAAGTCTTAATTCTGTACTTTGTTTGTGCATTACGTTTCAACGTTGTTGAAAGAAATTAAGTAAATTTCTTCTTGAGTGGGGGGTTATGTTACGTTGAAACGAACGAAAGTATGTCTAAAACGCGCACGATAGATCTAATCGTTTCGTTTTGCAAAGTATTCAATAATGGAGTTTATTTACCTTTGATTTGAGTTTGCATTGTTGTTAGGAGAGGCTTTGTATAACGTGGATAATTTTCGTTGGTCGATATTGTCGGAGAATACTCTGGATTTGCTTGTTTACCATCGATCGAAGGTTCGGGACGATTGTCGAAGTAAGAGAAGGTTCGGGGTATGTGTGGAGAGATGTATGACGTAAGTCAGTGATGACGATCTTTAATTCTGATTGGTTAGTTGTAATGCGTCATTTCTAGAACAAACTGTCGTCATCTCGAAGGATAGAAAAAATTATATATTCGATGCTTTGTGTGTTGTAAAAAGAGTTGTGAGAGTTGCTGTGAAAGTTGTTGAGTTGAGTTGAGAATTGTATGCAGTTGTTGGTGTGTGCTGAATAAAAAGTGGAAAACTTCATACGTCGACTTAGTGACTTGTATGCTGCTTGAGCGGGTTGCGTGAATAAACGAATCTGAGCTACACTCATCAGTACTTCAGCATTGGGGCTGAATCCACTACTGATAAAGAAAAACACCATCATCAAACCGAGTGTAACACCCATAAAATACAGAAATGTACAAGCGGCTGTTATTTTCTCTTACAATAATAATTATTTACTCAGTGCTAACCATTACCATTACACAATACTACTATGTGCACACATATATGTACTTATTCAACAGAACTTGATATCTCCATCCTATTGCGCATGCATAGAAAAAGAAGCAGAGATAGTAGCAGTTTACATGAAGAAGTATAACTCACACAAATCATCATGGTCTACAACATAATCTTGTGTGGATTACACATTTTTTTATTTCTTCCACATTTCATTATCACAGAGTCATCTCATATTTACATCTTCGGGTTCTTAGTTTAACTGTCGGTTAAGTCACAGGCTACATATAATGACTTCATTGCTAAAATAAAACAAACAGAAACATTTGTCATACAACCTGCGACACCATTTTAAACTTCACCAAGTAAAAATTCACCAAAGACATTACAAAAGCAAATTGCTGTGCTATCAGGAATGTGATGTTCTGAAAATATACCCATCACATTTTGTGTAGAAACATATATTTTGTATATCATATCTTTCAGGAAAAGAAATAAGGCTGGTTTTGAGAAAGTAAAAATAATAGACAATGGATTGTTTTTTTTCTCGATATATCACCATGATTGAGATTGACAGATACTAATAACTCTTAAGGTTTGGTTCGATGATAATCAACAATATTATCACAATCACTGTATACTTTATTCATGATTTTAGCATAAAGACGGAATAACTGATTATTCCAGTAAAACAAAAAGTGGAGAGGTGTGAGATAAAGGAAATGGGAGGGGAGGAGGAGGTTGGGGTCAGGGGCGGATGAGAGGGAGGGGGAGGGGAGGAAGGTGCACGTGCACACATACCCTACACCCCACCCTACACCCCCAAAAAACAACACACACAAAAATATGAAGAGAAAAAAAAAAGGGAAGGGAATGTGCAATTACAGCTTTTGACAATTGTTTGACGGTGGCTGCCTGTCAAAGCTCAGTAGTTTGACCATCCTGAAAACCCGAAATTAGCGTATTAAAAGTGTTGGTGCATTCCTCCCTGTTCTGACCATGGAGAGGGGGGTGGGGGGTGGAAGAATTAAAATACTCTAAGAGCAGCATCGTTTGTGAAATTTGTCTTCACATAAATATAAAATACAAAATAACTAATTTTAAAAAAAGAAAAAAGAAGCTCTTCGTAATCTATTGAATTTGATTTATGGGATGACACTTTTGTGGTGGATTTTGTGTAACCTCACAGTTCATGCACTTTCTTTTCTTTACAGAAGAAAATAGTTAGTTAGTTTTTTTATTGCCTGAACATTATTCACATACAACTGTTATCTTATTACAGTTTTTAAAAAAAAAGTCATAGAAAATTATTAAATTCAAATAGCCGCACATCTTTTATTCCATACTTTCTTGACAAACGCAAACATACTTTACAAATAAATATATATAATTCAATCTTTTAGCAAAAGGCTGATATATGTAAAGTCTGTAAGGTCTACAGCAAGGGGGAGGGAAGTGGGGTGGGTTTAAGACTAAATATTTCAACAAAAAAAGAACCATTTTCTTCAGAAAAGAGAGTACAACTGTTGCAACAAAGTCTCCAGCAAACAAACTAAAACTGCTGATATTGTAGGTCATCGCCGAAAGTCATTAGAACATGAATAAACATATTATGTAAAAGCTTTCAAGGTCATTCTTTCTTGTAGTGTTGACGTTCTCTTAGCAAAACATCAGCTACTGTAAAGTCGACGAGACTCCAGGAAAGTTTAACACACTGAAGTTTCAAAATCGATTGTCAGTGGAATACTGGATCAGTGGATGTGATTATTGTGAAGAAAAATCAAAAACATTTTGTTGTGAAACAAACGCCTAAACATATTTTTTTCCTTCAGTTATCAAAACAATAAAAATGAGTGCTGGGAATTCTTCACAGTGGATGCAACATGAAGATTGTTTTGTTTTTTTAAAATCAAATATTAAAATCTGTTCAACGGTGAGTACTTGTAATACAGCATTTAAGTTTTATTATTATTACTATCAGTCAGAGACCATTCAAGTTTATATTTGAGCAACAGTGAAGCCCTAAAGTTGCTTGCTTGCTGGTGTTTTTTTTTTCCTTTTCAGTAATGTAAGGCGTTTTGAGTTTAACACATTGATTAAGAGCTCTCCACGAAGCGACGGAAGTCTTCTAGACTGATCTTGCCATCGTGATCCATGCTGCACTGCTGAACCAACTGCAACACACCAAGCATCAATACCGATGAATTAAAAACAAAATAACAAAAAGAAATTTTGGGAGGAGTAATATGGAGGGGAATGTTCCATTTTCACTGTTGCCATCTCAAGTTTTCTTCCCGCAAATGCCCCTGCCTTGCAAATTTGCTTTACCACAATTAATCCCTCTGAAAATATAACAGCTGATATGCCTACGGGTCCAGAAGGATAAATTAATAATAAATAAATAATTCATAAACGTATAAATACACATTTTTGCATTTATGATTTTTATACTGAAATGATATTAATACAACTATAGAAGGGCAAAGCCCATATGACTCGCATGTTCCTGATAGAACTTGCAATATTTCCCCCCACGTGGAAGCCCCGGGGGTTTCTGTATAAATAGTATTCCCACTTTCTGGACATTTAGTGCTTTAAATTCACACTGTCGCTGTCTTTCTCATTTGTTCTTTTTCTCTCCTACTGTGTTCTATCAATCTGCTATACTATCTTATTCTTTGCTAGACCAGTCCCCTACTTTTTTCTTGAAAACTCTTCCGGGACAAAACTCCTCATTTGTTTGTGAGGTCTGTTGTATCAGCTTGGGAATATTGGACGCTTTCTGCCAAATGGTCACTAGGGCTTCCTATGATATTATTTAATAATGTAGGCATTTTATATGTATGTGCTTTGTTGATATTTTATAATGATGCTTGTATTCTATTTTGTTTTTGTAAATGGGGGTTCGATAAAATTGAGTATAGCCTCAGCGTCCCCTGTGTGGGATGCCTTTATTGTACAGTGACCGGCTGGTGGAGTGCCTTCAGTGTTACCTCTGGGGTTGTTTCAGCAGATCTTTTATGCGGATCAGGGATGAGACCTCTTTCAGCCAAGTTGTGGTCTTGATTTTGTGGTCCTGATTTGGCTCTTTGCAGTCCGCTGGACCCCGTAAGCAATGAATAACTAACTTGCAATATTTAACATGAAAATAATTGCCCAGAAAAAAACAAAATGAAATGGTGGCATTAAAAAGTAATACTGACTTTGAGCTTTTTATGCTCTTGACCTTGAAATGACCTTGACCTCTGCATGGTTCCAAATACACTCATGTTTTATTTATAATAATCTACAGCAAAAGTTGTATTATGCCAAAAAAATATACCCAGTAACTTAATTGGAATGACCTTGATCTTCAGTGGCTTGACCTTGGGATGACCTTGACCTTCATGTGACCTCTCATGCTCATGTATGATCAAATAACCCAATGTTGTTGCATACTATGGGTTAAATAGAGCCATTCCACTGTACGATGACATATTTTGTGTATGTTTTCGCAAGGCTTAAAATGACCTTGACCTTCAAGATCAATGCAAAAATGGAAGATATATGAAAGATCAATCTATAATCTCTAAATACAAAAAGTTAGAACTTTATATCTCTCATAGTTTAGGATCAAGGTCACTTCAAAGTACCTATATACTAACTGACTTTGGACAGCTCCAATCGCCTTGACCTTGGAGTGCGGTTGACCAAATGTACAAAGGATGTGTGTCTCATTGACATCTATCATGCCTCAAAGAATTGTAAGTTCAATATTACTAACTTAGAAAAGAAGTGAAATTTTGTGAAAAGTTTTCATTTTTTTGACTAACATTTGTTGACTTTGTGATCTTGACCTTGAAGTGATACTTTTTGAGGTCTCGTGGATATATACCATCTTACCAAGTTTGGTTGTGATAGTTGAAATAGATTCTGAGATATGTAATCCACTTGCAAATTTTGCACATCCAGACGTTGAACACCGGACGGCGGACTAACAGATGGACGGAGGGACCAAAAAAATTGTTTTTATATAATTTTTGGACTATTCAGAACTCGTTTCGCACAGATTTGCAAAAACCTGGAAATTTGTTTTTGGTGGGGTCAGTACATAGACTCACATTGTTATGCACGTGAGTCAAAAACTAAACAATATACGCTTGATATCAACACGTTTTCTTTCTAATATATATTTCAATCATGCAGCAGCAAGGATACTATCTCGGCATTACGTGACTCACCGCCAGAATGACGTCATCATCGACAGGCAGCTGTAGACGTCTGCACAAATCTCTCATGTTGTCTACACCAATGAAGCCAGTGCGGTCGCGGTCATAACGCAAGAACATCTCATCCACTCGGGATTTGTCTGTGATGGAGATCTTCTTCAGCTGTGCCCTGACTTGCTTCACCAGCTGTTCAAGGTCACCTTGTCTGTTCAAGGTCAAAGAGGTCAGTCAGAAAATGTGGGTCAAGGTCAAAGTAAGAAATATGTGTAATATCGGATACTTTCAAGTGACCTGGCACCTAGGATCTTGAGCTTGGAAGGTGCTACATAAGAACAATAATAATAATAATAATAATAATAATAATAATAATAATAATAATAATAATAATAATAATAATAATAATAATAACTTCAATATGTGGGAATATAACAATTCCTTTTCAACAGAGGCAAAGAACAATGGTGTCACGGACAAGTTTGAATATAAATATTTTGTTTTAAATACAAGTGGACTTGATAATATATGTAACCTTCACTGTAAATTATACTGCATGCTGCCTGGCACTATAATAAATGTTTTATGTCGCTATGTCATAACAGTGGGATGATATGAGTACTACATATCTGTAGTAGTAAAATTGTGCTTTATGTCCTAAGACACGATGTGGTGTATGTAGGACGGTGTATATCTGGACGATGAAACGCAAAATGATGACCAACAACACCAATGGCATCAACACGGACATCAAAGTACAAGGCCAATCCCTCAACACAGTGCACAGCTTCAAATATTTAGGAGCCATTGTGTCAGACAATGGGTCTCGACAGGAAGTCCTCTCCAGGATCGCACAAACAACTGCTGCCCTGACAAGGTTGAAGCCCATTTGGAAAGACAGAACCATCAGTCTACATTCCAAAGTAAGACTGCTGCGCTCTCTGGTCATCTCCATCTTCCTATATGCTTGCGAAGCATGGACCCTCACAGCAGATCTCCAACGAAGAATACAAAGCATGGAGATGAGGTGCTACAGAAGACTTCTGGGCATTTCCTATACCCAACACATCACCAACGACGAAGTCCGACAGACCATCACACAAGCTATTGGACAACACGATGACCTGCTCACAGTGGTGAAGAAACGGAAACTCCGATGGTATGGCCACGTCACCAGATCATCAGGCCTTGCAAAGACCATCCTGCAAGGCACAGTGCAAGGAGGTAGAAGAAGGGGGAGACCGAAAAAGAGGTGGGAGGACAACATTCGAGAATGGACTGGTTTGACACTGAGCAAAGCCATGAGGGCTGCTGAGGACAGAGAAAGATGGAGTATGCTGGTTAAACGATCATCTGTGGTGCCCCTACGACCTTCGGGTTATGGGATAGGATAGGATAGGATAGGATAGGAAACGCAATCATGACTTACGATCGTTTGACTTTCATGGGTGCACCTTTGACCGTGTCTCTAGCCGACATTGTCTGACCAAGCTTCTCTCTCAGCGAGTTGATTGTGGCAGCTGCACAGAAAATAAAATGTGAGCAATATAGATCTTTTGCTGCAGTCAAGCTGTTAATAGTATAAGCTTACAGAAGCAGTCAGTCTGAAAGCGATGCTGACCCCAACGTGACTGTCAGAGGCTTTTGAGGGCATACAGCTAAACACATCCTATGCTGGATAGATCTCTGACACTCAGACAGCGTCAAGGTCCATTAAAACAGTCTTGCCGGGTTTATGAGTATAGATGGATACACCTCGCTGTACGTTTGAATTGACTGCAAAAGTGGAAGTGCAACCTATCCTAATGTGGAAATATATTTATTTAATATTGGAACCTGACACACACACACATTGTTGACAAAATAACTATGCATTCTTCCCAGTACTGCTGTATAGCAATTTCGGAAATGAGCAGGTTGACACTCACCCCTTGCCCAAAGACTCAAACGTTACAGAAAATAATAATAATAATAATAATAATAATAATAATAATAATAATAATAATAATAATAAAAATAATAATAATAATAATAATAATAATAATAATAATAATAATAATAATAATACTATATACAAGCATTTCCCTAAATCACTAACCAGGCTCGAAGCATGGCGATCTGTTCCAACATATGCACTCTTACATACACAACATAAAGGCAGGGCGATCGCTATTAGACAACCAAAAATTCAAATTATGACCCACCCACCCAACTTTTTAAATAAACATGTTACGTACGTGGGAACTGGTGGGCATGCTCTTCCATGTAAGAGAGGACAAAGGCGTCGGCGCCGGTGATGATGAAGCGGTGATTGAAGATCTCGATGGTGTTGCCGATGTAGAAATCCTGGGGACCGTAGTACTCTGGCTTGTCGGTAGTGCTGGTGGGCTTGGCCACACGCGTTCTCTCCAGGAACTTTCCTCCGATGATGCCGGAGTTGCGCACTGGGGGTTCGTAGATGGTCAGCATGTCGTCAGCCAGGCGATACGAGATGATGAATCGTCTGCCTGCATCCTCGGGTCTTACAGAGTCCTGGTAAAAAGAAGAAAAAAAAAAGACGAAAGGTTCAGGATTTGGAAAATTTGGCAAGGTATTAATTTTGTTGAGCCTGAGTGGTTTGGGGCACTCAACATTTTGAGCCTTTATCTATATATACTTTTTGAATAATAACCGACTTCCCCTCCCCACCCCCCTCTCTCATCCCCAACAATCACCTCCAACTTACCAAATAACTTAGTGTTCCCCAGGCATTGCACCCTTAATTGTTTAATGGTTCTTATATAGCGCTTTCCCAGCTGAAGATGCTGGCCGATACAAGATCTAACTCAAGGCGCCCGAGGCACCCACTTCCTTAGGGGGAAAGGAGTCTGGGTGAGCCCCTCTCTCCCAACCCCATTCACTTTCCCCCCCCCCCCATCCCCCTCCCCCCCCCCAAAAAAAAAAGTCTGACCATGATGCCCTCAAAGCGCAAGACTTTGTGGTCATTCTCCAGCATCTTGATGAAATCTTTCTTGGGTGGCTGTGGGATGAGAGACAGGCACGACTGCAGAGAGTCCTCCAGGGACCCAAAGTTGTTGTAGGGCGGGATTTCCTGAACAGCCAAAAATGCAACAAAAACATCTAATAAATAAGTACATATAACTCGATCTCCATCATATTGCACATGCCCATAAACACACATCATACAGTGAAAACGAGACACAGACGGAGAGGGTAGCAGTCTGCATGAAGAAGTATCTCTCGCACAAATCATCACGGTCAACAACATCGTCTTAAAACTGTGGATTACACACATTTTATTTTGTCCATTTGATTATCACAGAAAGATTCATCTCATATTTACATCTTCTGGTTCGTATTTTATCTGTCAGTTATATCACATGCAGGCCACATATATGGACTTTAATTGGTAAAATAAATTATATATATATGAACCAATACAAAATATAGAAATAAATAAATACATGAACACAATTTTTTAAAAAGTAAAATATTTCCTGAAAAAACAACATAAAACACAATCAAATAAATAATAAAAACAGAAATGGACTAAATGATGTATGAATATAATAGCAGTGGTCATGGTATTAGTATAGTAGTAATAGTAGTAGTAGTAATAGTAGTAGTAGTAGTAGTAATAGTAGTAGTAGTAGTACAGTGGAACCTCCGGTATCCGGCTCTCTGTTATACGACTCCCTCCATTATGTGACCTGAAAACTTCTGACGGATTCACTTCCAATAATAAATTACCTCTGGTATGCGACAACCTCGTTTATGCGACCAGCGACCGTGTCTTAAGCCCTTTATATGACCGTCTTAGGGCAATTTAAAAGAGATATCAGTTAATATGCTGTCTGTACCTTTCGTTTTTTCTCTCATGTTAGTGTACGCCTGCTATTTCCGGTTCGCAAATAAGGGACATTACTCGCCTACACTGGCTGTCAAAATGGCGTCGCGCAAGAGGAACGTTTTGAGTTTGGCAGAGAGAATGAAAGTGATTGAAAGAAGTGAAAATGGGGAGAGTTGTTTGTCTATTGCAAGAAGTTTAGACGCTGGGAAGACCCAAATTCAGCTCATCATAAAGGATAAGGAATCTGTGAAACTACGATGGGAGAGTGGAGAAAGTGGCTAAAAGGGAAACATCGAAACAGAGCTTCTGCACTGACAGACTTGGATGAATACGTCTGGCAGTGATTCGACTGTTTTCTATTTTTGAAGTTGTGAATAAAAGACAAAGCTAAAAATGAAACGTGTTTTACAGTTTCCTTTGTCAGAGAATACATGCTGGTGAGTGTGAAAATTATGACTACATACCCCTCCGAGCCTGACACCCCTCCCCCTCCACCCTACCCCTTGTTTCCGGTATAAGACCACCTCTATTATAAGACCGTTTTTTTAATCAGATTTTGGACAGTCATATACCGGAGGTTCCACTGTAGTAGTAGTAGTAGTAGTAGTAGTAGTAGTAGTAGTAGTAGTAGTAGTAGTAGTAGTAGTAGTAGTAGTAGTAGTAGTAGTAGTAGTAGTAGTAGTAGTAGTAGTAGTAGTAGTAGTAGTAGTAGTAGTAGTAGTAGTAGTAGTAGTAGTAGTAGTAGTAGTAGTAGTAGTAGTAGTAGTAGTAGTAGTAGTAGTAGTAGTAGTAGTAGTAGTAGTAGTAGTAGTAGTAGTAGTAGTAGTAGTAGTAGTAGTAGTAGTAGTAGTAGTAGTAGTAGTAGTAGTAGTAGTAGTAGTAGTAGTAGTAGTAGTAGTAGTAGTAGTAGTAGTAGTAGTAGTAGTAGTAGTAGTAGTAGTAGTAGTAGTAGTAGTAGTAGTAGTAGTAGTAGTAGTAGTAGTAGTAGTAGTAGTAGTAGTAGTAGTAGTAGTAGTAGTAGTAGTAGTAGTAGTAGTAGTAGTAGTAGTAGTAGTAGTAGTAGTAGTAGTAGTAGTAGTAGTAGTAGTAGTAGTAGTAGTAGTAGTAGTAGTAGTAGTAGTAGTAGTAGTAGTAGTAGTAGTAGTAGTAGTAGTAGTAGTAGTAGTAGTAGTAGTAGTAGTAGTAGTAGTAGTAGTAGTAGTAGTAGTAGTAGTAGTAGTAGTAGTAGTAGTAGTAGTAGTAGTAGTAGTAGTAGTAGTAGTAGTAGTAGTAGTAGTAGTAGTAGTAGTAGTAGTAGTAGTAGTAGTAGTAGTAGTAGTAGTAGTAGTAGTAGTAGTAGTAGTAGTAGTAGTAGTAGTAGTAGTAGTAGTAGTAGTAGTAGTAGTAGTAGTAGTAGTAGTAGTAGTAGTAGTAGTAGTAGTAGTAGTAGTAGTAGTAGTAGTAGTAGTAGTAGTAGTAGTAGTAGTAGTAGTAGTAGTAGTAGTAGTAGTAGTAGTAGTAGTAGTAGTAGTAGTAGTAGTAGTAGTAGTAGTAGTAGTAGTAGTAGTAGTAGTAGTAGTAGTAGTAGTAGTAGTAGTAGTAGTAGTAGTAGTAGTAGTAGTAGTAGTAGTAGTAGTAGTAGTAGTAGTAGTAGTAGTAGTAGTAGTAGTAGTAGTAGTAGTAGTAGTAGTAGTAGTAGTAGTAGTAGTAGTAGTAGTAGTAGTAGTAGTAGTAGTAGTAGTAGTAGTAGTAGTAGTAGTAGTAGTAGTAGTAGTAGTAGTAGTAGTAGTAGTAGTAGTAGTAGTAGTAGTAGTAGTAGTAGTAGTAGTAGTAGTAGTAGTAGTAGTAGTAAAACAGATACAATCATCTAACAATCCTATGCTGGACATCCCAGGTAGCAGTAATAGTCGTAGTAATAGGCTGAGGATGAAATAAAACAGATATAATCATCTAGCAATCCAATGCTGGATATCCCAGGTACGATACGATAGGTGTCCCAGAAAGTGTCCCACATTATCATGAGACTGTGCAGTGAACCTAGTCCGCCCTTTGCTCCATCATCAAGAGCTAGCTATGCATCAGGTTAAACAGTCTTTAGTTTGGAAACCATTGTGAGTCATTATTTTAACTATTTTTCAGGAATATCTGTGTTTGTGTTATGTATTATGTCTTTGTTATTTTAAAGTAAAGTAAAAGGTCAGCATTTGAAAACACCCTTTACACTGAGTGTTTTCTCAGGATGCTCTGGTTTCCACCATTCCTCCTATAATGGTATTGGATGCAGTCAATCTAAACATTTCAACAACAAAAGATGTGCTGTTCTTTCCGTCTGTTAATAGCGATCTCCCTGCCTTTACGCCACATGTTGGAGTGATAGATGCGTGTTTGTTGAGTGTATGAGTGTGCATGAGTGAAACATGTGAGCTTGGCGTGCATATTGGTTACAGATCGCCTTGCTTTGAGCCTCGATGGTGGTAAAAAGCGTGTATGTAGCATCTATTATTATTATTATTATTATTATTATTATTATTATTATTATTATTATTATTGCAGACTACACATACTGACCATCTTAGGCAGTTTCCTGCCGTTGCCATCCACTTCCACCTTGGGGAACTCGGTAATGCCAAAGTTGTGGTAGAAGAAGGCCTTGGTGAAGTTGTCGCAGTCGTAGATCAGGAACCTGCGGCCGTACAGCTCCACCGTCTCGCCGATTTTAAAGTCCCGGGGCGTAAAATACTCCTTGATCTCGTTGTCGGAGAGCTCCATCACCACGGCGGGGAATCCCGAGGGGACGTTGTAGCGGTTCTTGGGCACCTTGTGGCGGCCGATCAACACGGGGAAGGGGTCACGGCCGTCGTTGGGCTGGTGGCACTCACGGATCTCCAGTGTGTCATCCACAAGGTAATACTGTCCACAGAAAATATTAGCAAAATAATAATAATAATAATTATGAGAATAAAAAGTAAGCTGATATGAATCTTGTTTTGAATGATATGCAAAAACATGAATTGCACTTTGTGTGCAGAATTTACACTTTATCAGCAAAAGTGCATACTGAATTGAATGATACTCACATGAATGACAAAGGGTCTCATTTCGCCGAACATCTCGCTGCGGTCATCCCACATGGCAAAGAATCGCAGAACTTTGCGGTCCAGCTCGATGAACTGCTTGAGCTTGTCAAAGGCGGGAGGAGTGTTATACGTTCGGAGGGCCCCAGCTTTCTTTCGGCGCTCAATGTACGGGTCCGACGGTATAGATTCTGGTGGATTGACGATGATGCCCTCGCTCTCCAAAAAGTCCTGTTGCATACACACATACACAAAAAAGAAATAAAATTAAATTAAATTTCATATTCACTGATTTTGATTCTGATTCAGACATTTTATATGTACAACAAGGATGGAGATTTTAGGCTAAAAGGCCTGATCTCGCAATCTGTCCTTGAATCATTAACCCTCATTGATAAGATGTGTAACATTTATAAGTTTAGTTCATTTTATGTTTAGGTCATTCAAGTAGAGACATATACAATGTCTCTACCAAACAGAGTGGCACTAGCCTTTAACAAATTTAATTGGGATCACACCGCCTGCGTGCATGGGTGACAAATAAAATCCAGGGATGGGAATTGCCAAAAGTTGATGGGGCTTACTGCAACTGCAAGCCGGTGTCCAGGGGCCGCTTAGGCCCCGGTGGGGTCAAGGGGCAAAGCCCTTGTGGGGGGCCCAGGGGGGCGAAGCCCCCCTAAAGAAAATTCATTTTATCAAAATTAACTCAATTTTGTAGCCTCTTTTAAGAGCTAGAAAAGAAAAAGATGATGCAAGGTGTTTAATTATTTAATCAGTTTCTTGTTCCTTCTTACCTCTTTAAAGCTTTTCTCTGTAAGTCCTACTTATCTCCCACCATTTCTTTTTGATTGGTACTTTGTCACATTATGCACACCGTTCCAATTGTTCAAACAATGTGATTAAATGTATTTTTACTCTAATTTGATTTTACTGTAAAGACATACCACATGGAGATACAGACATAATATATGGACGAGTCTTGTATTAGCATTGCTTTAAACCTACTATTTCACAAAGACATTTGCAGCTGAAGCATTACATAGTTGTAACCAAATATTTCACTGTATAGTTTTCTTACTATTAATATTATAATATAAAATACAAATAGTCAAGTTCTTTAACAGTTTATAAACCAGTTTATCTTCTTTTGGAATTTTTTAATTTTAGATGTTGAAATGAAAAAAAAATTATAACTTTGAAAAGAAAGAACTAATATTTGATTGCTTCTTTATCTTTTTTACTAATAACACCTCATTTCCTTCATCTTCTTTTCTGGTGTCAGACTCAATTCTTTTCTCACTGACTGTTACTATCTCATTCCCCCCTTCTACCAGTTCCAGGAATATCGACAGTTGGCATCAGAAAACTGTTGATGTCTTTCGACAACATCGACTCTTCGCGCCATAACAAGCAAAAAATAGTAATAACAACAACAATTAAAAAAAAAATTTACAATACTGATAATACTCGAGCCTTTTCTCGATCGAACACAAACAGTCACAGTGAGTGAAACACAAACTCATAAACTGCGGCAAAGCGCATGGATCTCACAAACAAGAGACCGAGTTGCATAAACCCAAGTTAGCAATGGCAAAGGTTTTCCTTTGCGTGTATTTCGCATACAGTCTTGTCAAAACAGTCCCTATGGCTACGAAAGCATTCTAAATGCGAATCATAATCTTGCTAGGTCACACACAACACGCTTAGGAAGTTCATCTAGTTACTTCCCTTTTTTTTTTTTTAAATGTCCGCTGACTAAACACACAAATCACCTAAAAAAAATAAAAAAAAAAAATATAAAAATGGGGCGTACACAACAATTGCTGGGGCGCTTTGAAGGACTCGATGGGGCGTAAATACGACCGGGGCGCACTAATTCCCATCCCTGAAAATCCCTTTTTTTTAATGGAGGGAGGGGGTGGGGGAGGGAGAGGTGGGCAGGGAGAGGAGTACCTAAACTCAAAAATAGTAAAAAATCATGAGAATCCAATGGAATGGAACGTTGTAAGCCCAAAACTAACATCCTTTCTCCTCCGTTTCCCCCCCCCCCCCCCTCCCCATAAGTGCTCTAACACTGAGAAGACTTTTTTGTAATGTGAATCTAATTCATCATCATTCGACACAAAAAAGTTGAAAATGCACTGGTGCGTGTCCTTACTGAGGTGAATTTGTCACAGTTAACCACACGGAACACTTTGCCGTAGAAGGTGATGTTCATGCCGTTGTTGATGTCCTTCCAGTGCCAGTTGTCTCCCCTGTCGTTCTTGGGCAGTCGCTGTCGCTTGATCAGTTTTCCTGGACGAAAGAAACATTGTATATGAGATTTTACAGTTATGTAGAGCACTAACAAGGACAGGGAGCCTCTCAAGGCAGTGGCTACTGATATCCTATAGCTGCATATGCACAGGATAAATAGCAGAAGTCAGGATTCGAACAACGTCATACAAAAAGCACGTACACAATACTTACACAATTAACCACCACTGATGGAGTCACCAGAATACCACCATTAACCTGTACATTCTCTCTCCTAAATAAAGCAGTGAAGAATGGACAAGCATTATTCAAGTCAACCTCATCATCTCCATCATCATCATAATTGCCTTATAAATATCATTATTAATATCATCATCATCATCATCATCATCATTGCCATCGTCATCATCATCACCATCATCATCCTCACCACGATCACCACCATCACCAATCATACTCCATCATCATCCTCATGGAAATGAAATACAAAGCACATTTAACATACCCTGAGGCATCCCACTGTTCTCCACATGCGGCTCAATGACAGCGATACTGTCGTCTTCAAGGTAATAGTAGATGTCCACAGGTCGCACACGATAGAACTCATTCTGTGACTCATGCACCGTCTGCTTGAAATAAGCGTTGAACTTCAGCACCTGCACTCAGAGCATAGAAATACCAACAATAGCATAATAATTATGACGATGATGATAATGATGATGATGATGATGATGATGATGATGATGATGATGATGATGATGATGATGATGATGATGATAATAATAATAATAATAATAATAATAATATTTATAAGGCACTTTTCCTAGTAAGGAACAGTTCAGTGCTCACTCATTCATTTGCCCAGAGTCCATTTGCCCCCAGGCCCACCCCATGCATCATCTGTGAAAATAGAAGCAACTACTGGACAGGTTTCACATACAAAGAAATAACCTTATCAGTGAAACATAAAATAACCTTATCTGTGAAAACTGAAAAAGCCACTAAACAGGTTTCATATTTTAAAAAAATGTAAAAAGCACACGATCACCCACTTTAATATAAATTATGCAGTATAAGTCCCACAGACATTTTGGCCAAATAATCTAGTTGGCAAGAAAAAATACCTAAAACTACAAATGTAGCAATATATCTTCCTTGTGAGGATCAAGCTAGCTTAGATAGTTTTTATCCATCGTAATAATAAAATATTCTTTAGGAAAGTCATCGTTTTGTTTGAATCCTGTTGATGGAGCAGAAAAAGGTTTACTGATATAGGTTGCTGCATTGGACGTTACGTATTTATTTTATTTAAACATTGTTATTTGGCGCTTTTTCAGCCCAAGAGCTAGAGGTACTCAAGGCCACACCAGCTCAATGCCTATGTGAGCAGCACTCTTAGGTTCTCCCACATTTTGCTGGCTGCGGGCTATTTATAGCTTGCCTACACCCTCCCTTTCAGTGAAAGGAAAGGAAAGAAGAGCACCGGCGAAGCTATTTATAGCTAGCCTGGCTGAACTAACTTCAAAACCTAAAAGCTTTGGTTGAGTCGGTGTGAGGCGCTGACCCACATACAGATCTAACTCAAGCTGCCCGACGTGCCCACTTTAGTTGTAGCCTAACATGGCTGACGCCCGGACTATGCTGAGCACAATCCTGCCCAATGGTGGTTTGGGGGACAAAGAGACCTACCTATAGTGCTTGCTAGCTGCATTTGTGCAACTGACACTCACCCATTTAGGACATGAGCATCTGGATCTTTAAAGTCAGTGAGATGGAGTGCCTGCATGCACAGACTAGACTTTGGTTTATACTCTCATCTAAAAAGCATTAGGGCCAAGTTATGTTTTTATTATTTTATATATATATATTCTGGGCCACCTCAATCCCCTGGGGGAAGATGTAGACGCAGCCTGTGGCGCACCCAATTCCTACCTTCCTAATATTAGTTGTTTTTTCTTCTAATTTTGCTTAGGGGAGCAAACCGGAGTACCCGAAAAAAACCCGGAGACGTTGCCTGAGTCAAAAGCAAATAATATTTGGAGAAACATAACGCCCAGAGGCGGGATCAATCCCACACCTCTCAGGCACCATTGGTTCCTAGCCTGTGGACAAAGCAAGTACTCAGTCCTGCCTTGGCTTAGACCACGCGGCCACAAAGCTTGCGTACACGCCTGCACTCCACTTTGAACCACTTCATGGTTATTGCTCAACATTCAATGCTTGAACCGTTTCACTGTCACCTATATACACCACTGAGCCAACTGCACAGGTGTCCCTAGCTAGCTGTAGAAATGATCCCACTCATACACACCTTCTTGTCCCAGGCCACATGTCCAGGGATGAAGTCTTCAGGTGGCGCCTGCTTGGCCTGACCATAGGTCAGCGTGGGATTGTAGTTGGCCAAGTGGTCCAGGTCAGATTGGCTCAACTGGTTGTGGTTGATCGGCTTTCCACCAATGCCCACCTCTGGTCGCTTCTGCATGGCGTAGCCATTCTTGTAACCCAGGGTCTGGGTAATGTGGAACTTTTGTTGCTAAAACATGATCGAAATTCCAAAAATATCTTTAAAAAACGAACTTGATTTTACGAATTCACTAAAACCATGAATTTAGTTAAAATACTATACATGCATGGTTGTCTCCACAAGATAAAATATACCACAGATTTGTTTAAAAAAAAAAGATTTGAACTTCAGCACCTGCACTCAGAGCATAGAAATACCAACAATAACATAATGATGATGATGATGATGATGATGATGATATATACCCCCAGTACAATCGATGAAGCATATAAACATTTGATATTTACTAAGCAACAATTCCATGCATTTGTGAGCATTTCTACCTAAATAGCTATTATCAAGCTAAATATATAGCTATTATCAAGCTAAATATAACCCCATGACAATTATAAAGCTAAATATAACCCCATGACAATTATAAAATTGGAAAAGGCCATTTCCATACAGAAATCAAAATTTGAGTATGATGACTAATTAGCATACTATCTAGTATTCCCATAACAACCGCAAATGGAACCGGACAAGTAAAAATGCCCAAAATAAAAGGGACATTCAAAAAGCCGCGAGGTTTATACAAGTCCCTCCCAACTCAACTATAACTAAACTAAACTAATTATAACTTTCACATTATCTCCTTGTCAACATGTTTCAGTGACAAAGCAAACGATTCATTCTGATATATAACTAGCACAACATACTAATTAATAACAGAAGCGAATATGAACGATCAAACAACAAAGCAATGGACACGGTACATAAAATCCATCCTCACTTTCAGTCTGAAATTATTTTTTCACCCAAACCACACGTCAATAATTGAGGGAAACTATCACATCAACCCAAAAAATGTACTTACTGTAGGATCTCTGAAGGAGTTCCCGGGCAAGAAAGGAAGTCCTTCCATTTTAATACCACCGACGCTATAAAAGTCAGTAGGGAATCAGCAAAAGTAAGTATGTCTACTTGGTTGCTGTTCACTTTGCACCATGTACACAGTTGCCGACTGTTGCTAAGCAAATTAGTCTCGCCGAACCTCGCGAGATAGATACACTTCCGGCCAAATTGTTTTATTTGACAAAGGCGCGCGAATACATAATTTTTAAATGTAATGCTTTGTGGTTTTTTTTCTTCTTTATTTAACTATGTTTAAAATTTAATTTAACGCTATTATTTTTATTAACAGTCCCTTTCCACCACCTATCCCCAATTCCCAGGAAAAATACATTATAACAAAAATAATAATAAATGCCTGACTAGATTGATTTAACTCAAATACCCTGGAAAATTTAAAGCTGGATTACTTTAGTTGGATAACAGTTTACTATAAAGTAAGAAGTCATGAAATTAATTCACCAAAAGAAGTACACATTGCAAGCAAGACAGGTACATAAGCACCACAATTAAAGTTCTGATGCACTAGGTCAAGGCTACCAGTCACAATGCCAATCGGAGACTTCTTTACATTTTTACTGTGCAGTGAACGTACGCTATGGATTCGTCTGCTATGAACCCAGACTTGCTTCGAGAAAGACAAAATGCAACGTTTGATGCTGATCAGCTCACGTATTTTCTATACGATGGGCCAGGAAAAACTAAGAGAAAACGCTATTTGCGTGAGTACGAGAGTAGAATCTATTTTTATCGGAAATTACTTTAAACAACATTGACTGACTCACTGAGCAAGCGTTACACTTGACTCTTGAGACGTCAAAATGTGTGTGTCAAAGTCCAAACTCAGTATGAAGATGCATGCATACTTTTGTTACAGTTTTGTATAAATGCAAAGCAGAATTATTTCAGAATTAACAATTTAAGTTCACTATAAAGTTTTATTTGTTTGGTTAACACACTTGTCAAAATAGTACGTGTTACAGTATCGTGTCTGGACATAGTATTATCAAAGAATATGGGTAGGCCTATACTATTACTATTACTATGTATCTTGCTGCATACTCCTTATTTATAGGCATAGCACAGTATCAAATGGTATAGTATAGTGATGGCATCATAAGCTCAGTGTTCCCTCCACCCCAAAAAAATGAGAGTCCTTGGGACTCCCAGGTATACAATTTTAAGAGTCCTTGTGCAAATTTTGAGAGTCCCCAAATCGGAAAAAGAAATGAAAAAACAAGCCCAAGACTCACTTTTTTTCTTTTTTTTTACTTTGTTAAAGCGTCACATTAGTTATCAGAATCATATAAAACCAAAAAATTAAAACATGTATTAAATGTTTATTTCAGCCTGAGTCGCTTGGTTGCTGCAAACTCCTTCAGAGCACCCTGCACAACAGCTTCCGTATTTTCGATAATGACAGGATCTGTACTTGATGTTACTGTGGATGAACGGGTTTTGGGCCCAGTCAACCAAGTCAGAAGTGACATGATCGTGTATGATAGAATCAAAGAATGGATTCACGAAAATTTCTTCTGTTCAGTGAATGGATTGCTTGGAGGAAGTTTACAATGCGAACGCATGCGATTTTTAAGGACGACAACTCCCGACAATGGCAGTCTCAGTTGGGTTCTGATTCTGATTATGCCGTAAATTAGTTCGCCACTCGTTGGTCGTATTTTTGACTTCAGCGATTCGAAAAAAATGTGTGCATCCACAGGACGCACACATGCAAATTTTTCTGCGTCATTTTTCATATTTTGTGCGTAATTGACGCACTACTGTGCGTAATCGGGAACACTGTTATCAGCCTTTTGCCCTCTAGAGTAGTAGATAGGCATGTATTTAAAAGCACACTTGTTATTCATCATACTGGCAGGCTTTCATTTCAAGCATCAGTTGTCTGATGAATTTTGCCTATCAAAGGGAGGCAGAGTGAGCATGTATGAATTTCAACCCAAGTCAGTGGAGAACATATGTTAGACAAAATTTAATCTAAGCAGTTTTTAAATGCATTTGTGGTATCAACTGTGATAGCATCCCTTTGGCAGACTGTTCCATGTGTTAGTAACTCTGTTAAAAAAGTGTTCAGTTGGTATAAACTAGTATGAACACTCCTTTTTGTTAATTTATATTCTTGACCTGCGGTTGTGGAGCTTTCAACCCTGCATAATAGGGACCTTGTGGTTTGGGGTCATACATGTTGTGTAGGATTTTAAACACCTCAATCATATGTCTCCTCTTAGACATCTATACTAAAGGCTCGGAAGCTGAAGGCACTTTAACCTATCCTAGTAACTGAGGTCCTTTAGCCCTAAGATGCATCTAGTGAAATGTCTTTGTACAACATCCTCAATCTTGTTGATATGCTTTTTTAAACTTAGGACTCCACACCATATTTCCCCATATTTCCGTATTTGATTATGGGACGAACAAGGGCCTGGAACAGAAGGACCTTATTTCTTTGCATTTAAAGGTGATTGATCTTATTAACAGCGCTGATATTCTCTTGGCCCGTTTTACAATGGAGGCATCCTTATCAACAATGACTCCCAAGTCTTTCTCACACTGAGTACTGTCCAATAATTTGGAGCTTTCGTCATCGTTCATAAAGTTGGCATAGTTTGGATTCTTCTTGCCAAGGTGAATCATCTTACATTTCGATCTATACGCAACAATCACTTATCGGTCCACTAGACCAGGTTGTTTAAACTAACTAAAACTAACAGTAACACACACACCTGTTTTACACAATAGTAAATTATCATGACCAATTCATGTATATATGTATATATATATATATATATATATATATATATATATATATATATATATATATATATATATATATATATATATATATATATATATTATTTATTTATTTATAAAGCCAGTTTGTCCACCTTTGACAGAAGGATATTTACTATATAGCTAGGTATTATAGCTAGGTTTAAGGATAATGTTTGCGTTAATTTATTAATAACATTATGGTAATAATATTATATTAATTGTGATCATATACAGTTAAAAAAAAGCATGCAGTTCTTGATTATTATGTTACAGATTACATATCTGGTTTTATTTATTTAATGAAAAAAAAAATGTTGTTTTTTTTATTTCTAAACCTGTACATTGCATTTAGTAAATGTAGTGTTTTACGTTGCTTAGGAGTTTTGATTTGTTAGATTTGTCTGTAAAAAAATATTATATTTTTTTTATTACTTTCATCCAGTCTGGATTTTTTGTTCTTTATTCCTTGTTTTTTTGTTTTTTTTTTGCATTTCCATTATTTTTTAAACAGTCTGTTTGCTTTGCAGAGAACTTGGTGCAGCAAGAGTTTTCCAAGTTCAAGCTTAAACCAGTGTCCACCCTTTCTCAAGAAGAGCAGTATGTTCAGGCCCTGAAAAGATGCTTGTACTCAGCAGAACTGGAGAAAATCCTAGAACTGAGAGACCAGCGAGAAATTTACTATTTCAGAGAGTAAGTATATCATAGGCAATGATTTAGTATTATTGTTAATTTGGTTTAATTATTTTATTGTAGGTTTTATATTCTTTTTTCTTTCTTTCTATATTTACTTGCTTGTTAGTTTGACCTCTTGAGACTAATCTAAGGTATCTTATTTCTTCCTTTTTCTTTCTTTTTTTGTTTTTGTGTGTGTTTTATTTGGTCCTGATTTGCAGGGTTTGTACGCTCCTTGAACCTCATTGAACCTCCTTGAATTTTCCATGTCTTGTTCAAGGGCCCTTGAATCTCCTTGAAAATAGCCAAATTGCCTCAGCTCCTTGAAAACTTCTTGAAATTTCAACCAGTGTATCTATCCATTGCTTGACCTATAGATTTTATTGTCAAGTTTTTAGAAAAAGCCATTGAAAAATAAAAATTAATAAAACAAAAATTATAATATTATTTGTGTTGTTCGACAATCGTAACTTTTGTCGTCTGCTAATGATAAGGGAAGTAACCTCCACTGGAAATTGTTAATTTCCTTGCTGTCGCGCATGCGCAGTTCTCGGTACATATTCTTCGTTCTTCCGCTCTTCCGCTCAGTGTACACAGTGAAATGGACAGCAACACCGCGCATATATATTTGCTTACTGAAGGGGTAAAAATACCTGGAGGCTATTGTGTGTTGAATCTTTTGTGGTTATCGAAATCTGAATATGCAGGGTGGCTGCTTGAAAAGAAAGGGAACAAGCATGCGTGTTTCTGCCGCGTCTGCCAGAAAATTATTGACGTGAAAGTGATGTGTTGGACCAGCTGTTCAGCACACACATGAAAGCAACAAAGGACTATCAAGTTCGGGCCCTCAAGATCTTTGGGCTGTTGTGAGGCAGCTGTTACTTTTGTCCCATGGGCAAGCAAATGTGGAGAAAGGATTCTCAATCAACAAAGAGACCAGCACTGAAAATTTCTTCCAGCAGTCCTTGGTTGCTCGCCGACAAGTGCTGAACGGTATCAGGAAGATTGGTGGAATCGACAAGGAGGACATCACCAAGGAGCTGCTATTATCAGCATCATCGCAAAGAAAGTACCAGCACTGATCAAATTCTTAACAACATTCCTAAACAAAAGTAAACAAAAAAAACAAAACAATATCAAAGACTCCATTAAAAAAAAAAAATAAAAGAAAACCACTCAAACATCTTTACAAAGAAAAAACAAACAACAACTCTTGTTATTTAAAATCAAAAATAACAAGAATAAATTCTTCAAAGAAATAAAAATTTACAAATAAAGATCCACAAAAATAGACTCATAAAACAATTAATCAAAAAATGAAATAACTTCATGTAAAATTCAGATTTTTAAAAATCCTTAAATCAAACTATCTAAACACAAAAACTCATAAATTAAAAATAACTCTTACCACATCAGTCAACACATCGACATCACAATTGTTTGTGGGTATCAACAATAATCGATAAAACTCATCACAAATTGTACTGTGTGGTTTAACTTCTTTACACCATCTTTGATTCTTGCTAAAAAAATCTCCTTAACCCTTGTTTAATACTCCTAAAAATCTCCTTTCCTTCTTCTTCTTCTCCTTCATTCTTCCTTCTTCTTCTTCTTGTTCGCTCGTTGTTTTTTTTTTTTTTGTTTTTTGTTTTTCTTGTTCTACTTGTCTTCTTGTTTTTTTTTTATCTTGTGTTTCTGTGTTTGAAACCCGAATTAAAACTGTGATTGATCGTATTCTTATAGTTTATTTATTAGATTTGTAGTTTGATTTGTTTTTAGTTTGAAAGTTGAAGAATTTGTATTTTTTGTCTATTCTCGATAATTTATACTCGAAGAGAGGAGAAAGGATAAAAAAATGTGTAATGACGTAAGAGATTGATGACGTAAATTGGATTGTGTGATATTTTAATGGAAAAATTTTCGAAAGTTGTTGTTGTTTGAGAGTTGTAGTTGCTGTGAAGTTGTTGTTGTTGTTGAGAATTGTATGCATGTTGTTGGTGTGTGCTGAATAAAAGTGGACTAATTGAGTTTGTATGCTGTTTGACGGCTGCGTAATAATCTGAATGTTACATGAATCAGGAATTCAAGCATCGGGGCTGAATCAGATACTGATAGAAAACATCAACATCAAACAGAGTGTAACATTTTGGGGGCCAAGCCGGGATTCACGCCATAGCCAAGGGTTCAACTGCTACAACAAGCGAGTCAACGTTACGAGAGGCAGTCATCGAGGGTAGCCGCCAACGAGTTGCGTCGAGAGGGGCCAACATACTGGGACTACATCACCGATAGGTTCGGGTTGACTGCAAGGGCGTGTAGTCGCTGAAGAGTTGCTTCGTGAGCGAACAACAGATCGGGACTACGTGGCTACCGTAAGACTACGTCGAGGGACAGTCTCGGAGCTACATCGCCAGTGTTACAGCGAGCGTCGAGCGGCACGTCGCGTCTACTTCAGCACAGGAGCGTGTACATCAACACCAGCGTGGTGCAGCGTCGCATACGACGAGGACAGCGGGACCTGCGTCAGCGAAAGCGACTAGTGGCAAGCATCAGCGCTACTGCAGAAAGCGTGCTGTTCTAGAACAGTCTAGAAGAGTGCAGCACAGTCAAGAACTTTCCAGAAAAGAACTTTCCAGAAAAGAACTTTCCGGAAAAGAACTTTCCAGAAAAGCATTAAGATGGCTGATTTCTGGCAGAAAGGAGTTGAACTAAATCTAAAAGGAAAACAGCTGACGGAGTACGTCAAGTCTCAAGAGAGAATATGGCGTGAAGAAAGAGAAATAGGATTAGAACAGAAGCGTCTAGAAGTAGAAGAGCAGCGTCGCCGTGAAGAAAGAGAATTTGAACTGAAGCGTCTGGAAATTGAACAGCAGCGGCAAGAAAGAGAAGATGAGCGCAGGCGTGAGGAAAGAGAAGCTGATCGGCAGTTCCAACTAGAGTTGGCGCGCATCCAGCAACAGCAGCATGCGCCACAAGTTATCAGTGACAACACGGCTCCAAAATTGCCAGCTTTCGTCGACGGGAAGGACCAGATTGACAGTTATCTGGCGAGATTCGAAAGGTTCGCCGAAAGCTCCAACTGGCAACCTCAAGACTGGGCAATTCGACTGAGTGCACTTCTGACGGGGCAAGCTCTCGAAGTTTACACCAGACTGTCGAACGATGACGCCAAAAACTACGACGTCTTGAAAGAGGCCCTGTTGCAGTGCTACAACTTTACAGAGAAGGGCTACCGTAAACGCTTCCGTGAATGCCGGCCTAAGTCAGACGAGACGCCAAAGCAGTTTGTGGAGCGCCTGTCGTCATATCTACACAAGTGGGTGGAGTTATCAGGCGAAACGAAGTCTTACGACAGTCTCCATGACCTGATCGTGAAGGAACAATTTCTCAATGCCTGTCACAAGGACCTAGCGACCCACTTAGAAGAACAAAAGCTGCAGACGCTTAAAGATGTGACTGAGGCTGCTGAAAGATATCTCATCGCTCATGGGAAAACCCTGGGGCCACCCAGCGCGACGAAACATTTTCAGAAGACTGGAAACCATGTGAACCAGATCCAGGGAAGCCAGACGAGCCAGAGACAGACAGACTCCACGCCTCCTCCCAGGGAAGGGCATTCAAGGGGCTGTTTCACCTGCAACGCTACAGACCACAGAGCGGCTAACTGTCCTCAAAACAAAAGTAGCGGACAGCGGAGCAGTACGGACAATTCAGCGGTGGGCAACCGGCAGAGGCGGTTCTCCAATCAACGGCAAACCAGTAGATCTGACCATCAAGTGTGCGGCGGGAGCGTCATTCTTCCGAGTGAGACCAAGCGCACAGCTACTCCTGCGGACGTGCAAGAGTGCATGACCGATGGCCAACTTCTCCTTGCCAACGGAAAATCCATCCCCGTCGTCGCCAGCGCAGCGGTGACCGTACAGAACATGCCTGTTTCCAAGGGACGCGTCGGAAATCATGAAGTGACTGTTTTAAGAGACTCTGGCTGCAGTGGGGTCATCGTCAGAGAAGACCTAATCGCTAAAGAACAGTTCACTGGCGATTCAAAATGGACACTTATGGCCGACAGCAAATGTTTGAAAGCGCCAGTTGCGAAGATTCATGTCAACACCCCTTTCTACATAGGCGAAGTCGAAGCGGTTTGCCTGAAGAAGCCGCTGTATGATTTGATGATCGGGAATATCGACGGCGCGAGACGACCCGACGACCCCGATCCAGAGTGGAGTCCTGCCTCAATCCAACGCGTCGAAGTTGTGGAGGAGGATCCATTGCCGTTTCCCGATGGAGACCTTACAGAGCTGCTACGGGACAATGTGGTTACTCCGGCTCAGCCCTGCCGACCAGAGATCGTCAGTGCTGTTACTACCAGGGCCCAGGCCAAGAGAGACAAGGTGTCTACACCACTGAAGGTCGCCGACAACTCCAAAGCTGCCATCGTGGACAGAGATAAGCTGATCCAGCTCCAGGAAGCTGATAGCACTTTAAACAAGTACAGGAACCGCCAAGACCACGTGACCAAAGGCAGTGGTACGGTCTATTTTGAGGTGAAGGCCAAGATCCTGTACCGAATCTTCCAGCACCCGAGGGTCAACGGAGGGAAACCACTACGTCAAGTCTTGGTACCGTTACCCCTAAGGCGCCAGGTGATGGAAGTAGCGCATGACTCAATCATGGGAGGTCACCTGGGTATCAAGAAGACGTCGGATAGAATCCAGGCGGTATTCTACTGGCCAGGACTTCATGCGGACGTCAGCCGTTTCTGCCGATCGTGTGACATTTGCCAGAAGACCATACCTCGAGGAAGGGTCCCTAAAGTGCCAATGCAGAGAATGCCTTTGATCGACCGACCTTTCAAGAGGGTGGCCTTAGACTTAATCGGCGAAATAAGACCTCCGAGTGAAGAAGGTCATCGATGGGTACTGACTTTAGTGGACTATGCGACTCGGTACCCAGAAGCAGTGCCTCTGAAGAAGATTGACACTGAAACTGTCGCAGAGGCGCTAGTGGACATGTTCAGTAGACTTGGAGTGCCTGAAGAGATCCTGACAGACCTCGGGACGCAGTTCGTCTCCGACTGCATGAAGGAGGTGAACAGACTGCTGAGCATCCGGCATTTGACTACGACACCCTACCATCCGATGTGCAACGGGCTTGTCGAAAAGTTCAATGCTACGCTGAAGTCCACCCTGAAGAAACTGTGCAGCGAGCAGCCCAGACAATGGCATCGTTACATCAACGCCTTACTGTTCGCCTACAGAGAAGTGCCGCAGGAGTCCACCGGCTTTTCTCCGTTCGAGCTGCTGTACGGAAGAACCATCCGAGGGCCGATGCACATCCTGAAAGAACTGTGGACGAAAGAAGTGGACACCCCAGAGGTGAAGAACAGCTACCAGTACGTGTTTGAGCTACGGGAGAAGCTGGAGCAGACTCTCGAGATAGCCAGAGAAAACCTGAAGAAGTCCCAGGACTGTGGAAAGCACTATTATGATCGTAGGGCTGTGAACAGGAAGTTTAAACCTGGCAACAAAGTGCTGGTGCTGCTACCTACCGATCATAATAAGTTGCTGATGCAGTGGAAAGGCCCGTACGAAGTGGAGACCGTGGTGGGGATCAACGACTACAAGGTAAAGGTCGGTCAGCATTCCAAGATATACCACGCCAACCTCCTTAAGCTGTACGTGGAAAGGCCATCAGAGACTGTGCACGCAGCCACAGCAGCTGTGACCGACAACAGCTTTGACAGCGAGGAACTGTTGGAACTGGGAGACTTCCATAGCAAAGAAGGCATTAATGATGTTAAGCTAGGACCAAGCTTGACGGAAGGTCAAAAGATGGAGCTCAAGGACCTTATGGGCGAGTTTCCCCACAACTTCAGCGATGTCCCTGGCTCTACAACTTTGGTCGAACATGAAGTCCACACCCAGACCTGGACGGAGCATCTGCAGACCTTGAGGGAGCCGTTCCACCGTCTCGCAGAAGCCAACCTGACCGTGAGACCCAGCGAATGCATTCTGGGAAATGACAACGTCGACTGCGTCGGACATCCGATGGAAGAAGGAGACAACGGAGGACGCACTGATTCCAGGGAAGCCCACGTGATCATCGTCTTTGACCCTGGGCCGATGACGACCGCAACTGACGAGGGCGTCGTTTCCTTGCGGATGAAAGAACATTGACTGTGTTGGTGAACTAAGAACATCGGTAATATTTAGACAGATTTGAAGATGAAAAACATTGACTGTGTAGATGGAATGTGAGCATTGACAATATCCAAAAGGACTTGCAGATGAGAAACATTGACTTTGTGTGAATGAACTGTGAACATTGACAATATCCAGACGGATTTGAAGATGAAAACCATTGACTCTGCGTGGATGATCTGAGAACGTTGATAGTGTTCAGAGAGTCTGAAATAAGTTTTAATTCTGAACTTTGTTTGTGCATTACGTTTCAACGTTGTTGAAAGAAATTAGGTAAATTTCTTCTTGAGTGGGGGGTTATGTTACGTTGAAACCCGAATGGTAGTACGTCGGAAACGTGTACGATAGATCTAATCGTTTCGATTTGCAAAGTATTCAATAATAGAGTTTATTTACCTTTGATTTGAGTTTGCATTGTTGTTAGGAAAGGCTTTGTATAACGTTGATAATTTCCGTTAGTCGATATTGTTGTAGAATCTTCTGGATCGGCTTATTTACTATCGATCGAAGATTCGGGATAATTGTAGAAATTTGAAGGAACGATCCGGAAGGAGAAGAAATGTGTAATGACGTAAGTCAGTGATGACGATCTTTTATTCGATTGGTGGCAGTGCGTCATTTCTACATTGTTCGAAATTCTTCCGGCAGAGAGAGAGGTTATTTAATCGTGTGCCGAGTTATTGTAGAGAGAAAAAGTTGTTGATAGTGATTTGGAAAGTTGCTGTGAAAGTTGTTGAGTTGAATTGAGAATTGTATGCATTTGTTGGTGTGTGCTGAATAAAAGTGGAAAACTTCATACGTCGACTTTGTGACTTGTATGCTGTTTGGACGGGCTGTGTGAATAAACGAATCTGATTTACACAACTATCAGGAATTCAAGCATCGGGGCTGAATCAGATACTGATAGAAAACATCAACATCAAACAGAGTGTAACATCTTGTTCTTCTTTTTCTTCTTCTTCTTCTCCTTCCTATCATATCATCGTTTTCTCCTTTTCTTGTTCTTGAGAGCAGTTTGTTTGGATTTCATCCACACCACAAAGCTATACTGATTTAGAAACATTGCTTCCATTATTTAATGAATATGTACTCGCAAATATTTACGGCCAGAACAAGGCATCTAAAACTTTTGCTCACCAGATTTGCTAAAAGCACTCACAAGGGCGTCCAGGTAGGACATGCAAGTAAAACTTCTCTAGGTTGAACTAAACCTTGTATGGCTGACTCGCCTCTCTGTCAACATTTACTGCTGTCATTGGCTCATGTACCCATTCCCCAGTTTTATTTAAATTTGTTAAAAGTTTCCCAAAATCACAAACTGCATGTTTGATATTTTTTGTGTGAAAGTTATTTATTTAATAATAACAATAAGAATAATAAGAATAATGAATGTTATACGCGCCATATTCCTAAATCAGAATCAAAGCGCCGTGATGCGTAACCAATATAATAATAATAATAATAATAATAATAATAATAATAATAATAATAATAATAAATTGCATTTATACAACGCATTTTTCATTAGAATAACAACTCAATGCGCTTATACACATCATTCGTACACATCATCACAACATTCGTACTACATCATGTACAGCATCATTGAGAAAGTATTATTACTGTTCATACTATTTACACAGAAAACGCCTTGCGGAACAAGTGCGTTTTTAAGCAGCTTTTAAAGGAAACAAGGTCTGTACAATGTCTTAAACTGGCAGGCAGCGCATTCCAAACCTTGGGTGCTTGAAAACTAAAAGACCGGTCGCCAACTGTTTTAAGCAGACACTTGGGCGTTTTCAACAGTTTTTTTAAATCTGATGAGCGCAAAGAACGGGTTGTAGTGTAGGTAGTGAGTACCTCAGACAGATATGGTGGAAGTGACGGAAAGTGACATACATGCTCACTTGTTACAGACTCTCATACAGTCACAACACATACACACACATTCATCACTCAAATATGTACGTGGCGTAAAGGCAAGTCATTATTAGGAGATGGAAAGCAAATAAAATGTTATTTTGGAAGTTTTAAATTGCATCCAATACCATGTACCATTATTGAATGGAGGGAAGAAGTCGAAGTTATCGAAGAATACTCGCAGTGACCTGATTAGTCTTATAGCTAAGTCACAAAACATCCCTTGTGGGAATTGAACCTTCAACCTTCGGCATAAGAAACCAGTGACTAACCAACTGCACAATGTCAGGGCTAGAAATTAACTTTTTTCTTTGGGGGCCACCGGGCCCCTTGATTGAAAAATTTGAGGGCCCACAAGCAACTTTCGGGGCCCAACTTGAAAAATAATGCAAACAAAAAACAAAAGAATTATTGACAATATAATAAGTAGAAAGTACAATTTGTCTGATAATCTAAAATAAAAACAATTGAATTTCCAATTTTGCTGAGTGATGTCATTTTTATTTGCCTTTTCTTTCACTTTCAAACATTACCAACAAAAAAGGGGAAAAAAACACACACACACACACATTCAGTGACACACCATATTCCAGTGACTAGTGAGCCTGAAATGGCCATTAAACAAAATAAAATAAAAAATCAAGTGAGTCTCTATGGCGATGATATGTAGCCATACATTTGTACTTGCAAAGATGGACATTTTGCGCTTATGTTGTGCCATAGCCTTTTGTTTATTATATTAAAAAGATATTGAAGTGTATATTAAACTTTTGAGTTCAAAATTAAAGGGTTTTCGCTTCTTTTCTCTGTTTTTTTTTTCTGTCCAAATTTAGGGTACCGGTGTGGGTTGCTTGCCATGGCCCAAATACGAAACTGCCAAGTAGAGCTAGCTGTAGCAGACGAATTATTTTGCGGGCCAAGCGGGCCCTTCGTTTTTCAACTTTCCGAGCCCGAAATCAACTTTGCGGGTTTTTGGCCCCGGGCCCCCGCTAATTTCGAGCCCTGAATGTACAAGTGTGAAAGTTGTTTCTTGTCTAATGAGAAAGGCTAGCTAGTGCAGGCCAGTAAAGCTTTTCCTGAGTCACTAACGAGTTAACATTTCTGGCTTTAAGCAACCCTGTTTAATTTAATTTGTTTATTTGTTTTCTTTCCACCAGAGCGGTAGCCCCCAACATGCCAGTGCCGTACAACTTGCACCTCTCCATGTTCATGGACACCCTGGCCCGTCAGTCATCAGAGGAACAGAAGGCCAAGTGGCTTCCCCTGGCCAAGTCTTTCCGCATGGTTGGTACTTACGCCCAGACTGAGATGGGCCATGGTGAGATTCCAGTTTTCATTTGTTGAAGACAATAATTAATAAAACAAAAAGATATAATATCAATAATAATAATAATAATAATAATAATAATAATAATAATAATAATAATAGCAATGCCCAGGCAAAAATAGGACATGGTGAATTACCAGTGTAATTTCCTTGAAAAATAAACCAACAATAATAATAATAGTAATAATAATAATAATATGGACGGCATTTTGTTGGTGGCCTGGTGGGCTCCGTTCATAGTAGGTTCCAACCCTGCGTATCACGAACTTCTGTGACTTGGGTACAAGACTTTCCAGGACACCCGAGGTCTTTCTAACGGTACTCCAGTTTCCTCCCTGCCTTCAATAATGAAATGGTATTGGATACAGTCAGTCTACATTTTCAAAAATAAAAATATTTCTATTCTGACTTCTGTAATAGATATTGCCGTGCTTTGAAGGCCTGATACTGTGTGATAGCGTCCTGTATTCATATAATTATTGTATTATTTTCCTCAGACTGAGATGGGACCTGGTGATCGAGGTTTAAAGGCAATAAATTAAGGGAATAATAATTTTAAAAATTTAAAATAAAAAAACATAAATAATAATTAAGTTAATAATAATAATAATAATAATAATTTATTTAATAAAGCGCAATTCCAAACTAAAAAGTCAGCTCAAAGCGCTCACACACATACTCTCACACAAGCACTCGCAGAACAAGAGACTGTACAACAACTAAAACATGGAGTATATAAAAAGAAATAAATAAGTTTTTTTTTAAAAAGGTTTAAACTACATACATCTAACACATGCCCACACACAAACACACACAAAATCAAAATAAGCAGCCAAAACAATAACATAAAATTCGTACATGTACACATGTCCAATACAATTAAACAAAAGTATTTTAAACAATCATACATATATACATATATTTTAAATCTAAAAGATGTAAGAAACATGAATACAAAACCAAACATGACTATATGCAATCAAATACAATACAGAATAAATACAATAAAATACACTGACAGAACTTAAACCTGACTGAGCCAGTAAAAGCAAAGAAGCAATAAGACAAGTTATGATTGTATGGAATAATAGTTAAGTTTTGCCAAATTTCATAAGCCCATTACGTGAAGACCACGAAAATGCAGGACCCTGGGTCCAGTGACCGACAGACCAGGGCTAAACTAAGAAGCAGCACGCACCCCCTCTCTTGTCGAATTCGGGGGTAGGGGACAGAGTGCGGGGTGGGGTGTTGCGGGACCATCCAAAACTGGCAAATGTGAGCACGTACACAATGGAATTTCTTCCACGTGGGAGGTTAAAACGAATAAATAGAGCTAAAAGGGGTTCCTCACGCTGGTATAACCCAGGTAAAAATAATATTAAAAAAAAAAAAAACGAAAAAAACCCACTCTTCCCCCATTTTAGTGCTTAAAAAAACTTGCTCAGTTAATTAAAAATAAACTATGGTTTTGAGATAAGTAAAAAGGTTTTAGAAACCTTGTGTGGGGGTAAAGGAGATCCTTGATTTTAAAAAAAAAAATGTTTTCCAACATCTCGGCCATGAACTTTCTTCTTATCTAAAGTTGGAGGCTTGAGATTTTAGGTTTTTCAAAATAGGAAATACGTATTAATTCCTATTTCTTCATCAAAGTAGAGTCTTTTTTAAATTAATTTATGCGTTTTATTTCATAAAAATAATTTTATATTTTTGGGCCAACCTGATCTTGTGGCTTTCGACTTGTGTTATTCTTCCCAGGAACGTTTTTGAGGGGTCTGGAAACGACAGCAACCTATGACCCCCAGACGAAGGAGTTTGTGATGAACTCGCCAACAATAACGTCAACCAAGTATTGGCCTGGAGGATGTATGTATTCTTCTTCTCCTTCTCCTTCTCCTTCTTCTTCTTCTTCTTCTTCTTCTTCTTCTTCTTCTTCTTCTTCTTCTTCTTCTTCTTCTTCTTCTTCTTCTTCTTCTTCTCCTCCTCCTCCTCCTTCTCCTCCTCCTCCTCCTTCTTCTTCTTCTTCTTCTTCTTCTTCTTCTTCTTCTTCTTCTTCTTCTTCTTCTTCTCCTTCTTCTTCTCCTTCTTCTTCTTCTGCATTTTCTTCTTCTGCTCCTTCATCTTCTTTTTCTTCTTCGCTAAAATGCTTCGTCAGGAATTAAAAGTCAACGTTTTATTTTTCTTAGGCAAGTAGCTTAGTGGTAGACGCTTGCCTGGCACACGAGGATAGGCAGGTCGGCATCTCGATTGTATTAGGAGACGTTCTCACTGGAGTTGACTTACTGTCAGTAATGACTCTTTTTATGGTGCGTTCCCCTGTTTTACCACCTCAGCATGTAAAGGAGCCCTGTCCTGATGCCAGAAGGGAAAGGTGACAGGATCAACTTTACACACATTTAGTGACATACCTTTAGGACTGATTATGCTCAGTTGTCTATGGCGCTTTGCTTTTGACAATGCCGCAAGTTGGCATCTCGGGTGCTTTGAGTTAGATCTTGGTTTGGGGGAGGGCGCAGTACCTTCATCACCTCTTTGAGCTTGTAAGTGCACTATTATTATATAAAGAACAATGTATTATCTTGTATCGTTCTTTTTGCACATGTGTCCACAGAAATCTGGCATGCTTACAGTTTTGTCAGGGTGAATCAGAATGAGAGCATGCGCTGCATATTTAGAAAGAGACACACTGTGGAAACTGACTGTTAACAGTGACTGCAGGTAGTTAAGTTAGATAGGTATGTTTGATTGATAGTGCATGAAGCCCGAATGCATTGTAAGTGTGGTCTGGAGTGAATGAGAGTGTAAAAAGAGGATGGATGAAGAGATCCTGTGTATGTATTGTACCTATTTGAATATAATAGGTTATGGACTACAAGGCAATAATTTTCCCTTCGACTTTGACCCATGTGTCTTGTAGTAAGTATGTTGTGCTTTAATGTGTGGCTAAGATCTGTCCGAACAAAGTCAAGATGCAGGATCTTATCGAGGGTGGGCCTTCGAACTGCCCGGAAGTAGGATGCTTGGGAAGAATGGGAATGAAAACAGCTCACAAGCGATCCACATTCAGTCAACTCCCATTTAACAGTTTTCAGAAGATGAAACTCATGCAGAGGTGCCAACCCCCTAATCTTCTTGTCAGTATTTCCGGACCCGTTTGTCAGTATTTTTTAACACTTGTCAGTATTTTTTTCTCGCAAAACCCAGCCAATGACACTGTAAAATAACGACAGGCTTCTTCTTCTCCTTCTTCTTCTCCTTCTTCTTCTTCTGCATTTTCTTCTTCTGCTCCTTCATCTTCTTTTTCTTCTTCGCTAAAATGCTTCGTCAGGAATTAAAAGTCAACGTTTTATTTTTCTTAGGCAAGTAGCTTAGTGGTAGACGCTTGCCTGGCACACGAGGATAGGCAGGTCGGCATCTCGATTGTATTAGGAGACGTTCTCACTGGAGTTGACTTACTGTCAGTAATGACTCTTTTTATGGTGCGTTCCCCTGTTTTACCACCTCAGCATGTAAAGGAGCCCTGTCCTGATGCCAGAAGGGAAAGGTGACAGGATCAACTTTACACACATTTAGTGACATACCTTTAGGACTGATTATGCTCAGTTGTCTATGGCGCTTTGCTTTTGACAATGCCGCAAGTTGGCATCTCGGGTGCTTTGAGTTAGATCTTGGTTTGGGGGAGGGCGCAGTACCTTCATCACCTCTTTGAGCTTGTAAGTGCACTATTATTATATAAAGAACAATGTATTATCTTGTATCGTTCTTTTTGCACATGTGTCCACAGAAATCTGGCATGCTTACAGTTTTGTCAGGGTGAATCAGAATGAGAGCATGCGCTGCATATTTAGAAAGAGACGTACGGTGTGAGGTAGCGTGGTTCCTGTTGGAAGATTCTCCCAGAAAGAGTGCGGTTTGACAGACACACTGTGGAAACTGACTGTTAACAGTGACTGCAGGTAGTTAAGTTAGATAGGTATGTTTGATTGATAGTGCATGAAGCCCGAATGCATTGTAAGTGTGGTCTGGAGTGAATGAGAGTGTAAAAAGAGGATGGATGAAGAGATCCTGTGTATGTATTGTACCTATTTGAATATAATAGGTTATGGACTACAAGGCAATAATTTTCCCTTCGACTTTGACCCATGTGTCTTGTAGTAAGTATGTTGTGCTTTAATGTGTGGCTAAGATCTGTCCGAACAAAGTCAAGATGCAGGATCTTATCGAGGGTGGGCCTTCGAACTGCCCGGAAGTAGGATGCTTGGGAAGAATGGGAATGAAAACAGCTCACAAGCGATCCACATTCAGTCAACTCCCATTTAACAGTTTTCAGAAGATGAAACTCATGCAGAGGTGCCAACCCCCTAATCTTCTTGTCAGTATTTCCGGACCCGTTTGTCAGTATTTTTTAACACTTGTCAGTATTTTTTTCTCGCAAAACCCAGCCAATGACACTGTAAAATAACGACAGGCTTCCCTCTGAAACAGCAGGCTATGTTCAGTTCTCTAAAATTACGATGAAAATCAGCTTGTTGAACATCACACTTGTTTTACTATAAAATCACCATAAAAATCAGCTTGTTGAACGTTCAGTGAGTGCAGGAGAACTATTACGAGACCAGAAACCGGTACAGAAGCACCGCTGGCATAGATAACCCTTTACTGGGCACACGTCTGTCTATTTTTTTAGCTCTAAACAGGCAAGACATTTTATAATTTTAGAGATATTTCGTGGTACGTTAGTAAAAACACCACATCTTACTCTTAGGTATTAGTGCATAGATTTCAATGAAATAAAATGTAAAATAAACAGAAATAAATTCTTTTTTGATTATCTACCTTTTTATGCTTCTCTTGTTATGTCTTGTTTTTTTTATTACTCCATGCGTTTACAAAAAAAGTTTTAAAAAGTCCAAACAAGCCTCCCCCTCTTCTTTACTTCCCTGCCCATCTGAAAGATCGGATGCATGCATGCTACTGACACTAATGTCAGTACCGATCTCTTCCTCCGACTTAAAGTCTATTTCTCTCACTTTAATGTCTGATAAATGGAAGCCTGTAAACTCTCCTTTATCAGTTGAAAAATCCAAACCATCCAATTTAGACACTCACACAATTTTTTTTTAATTGGAAAAACAAACGCAACAAAGAGAAAACTTGTGGACATGCATGCAGTCGATTGTTTTCACAACAGAATAAACCGAAAGTCAATTGCCGGAAGCCTCGCAATCTTTCAAACAACGCGGGAATATAACCAGTGGTTGATACGGACGCTTTGGGGCGTTTTGCCTGTTTAGACCTTCGGCCGCTTTCGGCCGCTACGCCTGGTAAAGTGATAAACGATCGGCAACTTCTCCTCCGTATTTTTATTAAAGCTACCGTATTTCCGTATTTAATTCACTTCGCCAGAATTAAATACGGTCAATCCGTACTGGTTGGCACCTCTGCTCATGTCATGTGAATGAGAGTTTGTGCTGTGCGTATGGATCTCAATTCACTATTTGGAGTTTGTTTGGGCCATTTCTGTCTTACTTTTCTCCACGAACAAAAAAGTTTGTTTCTTTGAATATTGATTTTTTTGTTGCTTTTGTATATCCTGTAATGCATATTGCCTTGTTGTCCATAAAACACTATGTTGGTAACCCCTAAACGAACGCTTCTCTATTGTTTATTCATTGATTAATTAACTTACTAGTTATTTCTTTACAGTGGGGAAAACCGCCAACTGTTGTGTGGTGATGGCGGAGCTGATCACCAAGGGACAGAGCTGTGGCATGCACATGTTTCTGGTGCCCATCAGAGATTTTGACTCCCATGAACCTCTGCCTGGTACGTCAGCACTGTTCTAAAATTCCTGTGACCCACACAGTCCGCTTGTTGGTAACGGTTGAGAGGCTTATTAGATACAACCCTGAAATCGTTTTTAAAAGGGGTTGGTAGGAGAGAGGCATGTAACTGTCGAGGGGCCTATTGGAATTCCCTACTACTGTACCTGTTGCTTATTGTCAGTGTTACACTCCGTTTGATGGTGGTGTTTTCAATCAGTAGTAGATTCAGCCCCAATGCGTGAATGCTCCTGATGAGTGTAAGCTCGGATTTGATTATCCACGTAACCCGTTCAATCAGCATACAAGTCACTGAGTCTTCGTATAAAATTTTCCTCTTTTATTCAGCACACATCAACATCTGCATACAATTCTCAACTCAACTCAACTCCCAACAACACACAGAGCATCGAATATATAGTTTTTCTCTAGTCCAGAACATGGTGGAACGATCGAGTATGACGCAATTTAGCAATTGCTTTAGACTTCGTCATCACTGTCTTACGTCATACATCTTTCCTTTCTGTCCAAGCATGTTCTCAAAATTTCTACGCCCTTTCGCGAAGCTTCTATTGACAGTAAACAGGCAAATCTAGAGAATTCTCCAATAATATCGACCAACTAAAATTATCAACGTTATACAAAGCTTCCTCTAACCACAACGCAAACTCAAATCAAAGGTAAATACACTCTATTATTGAATACTTTGCAAAATAAAACGAACAGATCTATCGCGCGCGCTTCACACATAATATCGTGCGCATTTCACACGCACCATCATGCGCGTTTCAACGTAACAGTCGGATCCAGCGATTGCATGACATGGCTTACATAACATGATCAGAAATTACTACTACTCGTAGGCACGCTAGCCATAGGCAATATCTATATCTCTCATGAAAGTGCGCCTGTGAATACCCAATGTAACGTTGCAGCTAAGCAGCATTTCTCCAAATCCAGTCACATCAGACAGGGTCCATTTTGTTGTTCAAAATAAGATGGTGTGGGTGATGGAAGAGGATGGGAGAGGGGGTGGGGGGTGTTTGTAAGAGGGAAAGAGAGGATTATTTTAAAGGAATGACAACTCAGTTTTATGTACTCCAGTAGATGAGGGTAGTGCAGAGAGTAAACCTGTTATTGTCAAAACGAGTGACTGAAATGATAACAGTTCCTGTTGTTAAACATTACTTATTTATTTATTTATCGTATTATTTATTTATTGTATTAAATTCAGGAATCACTGTTGGCGATATTGGCGCCAAGATTGGTTACAACAGCATCGACAACGGCTTTTTGCGGATGGACAACGTCAGAATTCCCAGAGAGAACATGCTAATGAGATACTCTCAGGTAAAGGACTAAATTCTCCGTTATCAAAATCGTTAATAGTACTCACAGATTAATGATAAAATATATCCCTCAGTACAAAACGCATACAATGCATGTTGGTAGAACTTATAACTTAGGAGAGAACGCCTTTTTGGTATTGGGCCATCATTGAATCGATCCTTAATGAGTACAAAGTGAGATCCATTGGTTTTTATCACTTGTTTTGTATATTTTACATCTTTTTGTGTGTGTGGGGAGGGGTGAAGGGGGGGAGAGGCAGGGGATGGGAGCAGGAGGTGTGTGTGTGTGTGTTGGGAAGAGGGGAGAAAAGGGGGTCAAATTTGTATCAGCTGTTTGGTTTGTTCTCAGGTATTGGAGGATGGAACCTACATCAAGCCCCAAAACTCCCGCCTGACGTACGGAGCCATGACTCTGGTACGCAGCAACCTTGTGGGAGGCGCGGCACGTGGCCTCGCCATGGCTGTCACCATTGCCGTGCGTTACAGCGCCGTCCGGCGGCAGTCCAAGATTGACCCAGGGTAGGGCTTCTTGTTTTAGTCCTCGTTAGTGTGAAATGTTTATGAATGAATAATTTGTAAAGCGCGTAAATATCTTTACGCTGATGGGCAGATCGCAGCGCTGGTGGGAGGGAGGTGGATAAACACACATACACACACACACACGCACGCACACCAACAGTATAGTTTATTATATATATTACAGTTTAGAAATCTGTTGAAACTTTGGAAGTGTTTATAACGGACATGTATGATGAAGGGTGCAGTAATAGCAGACATTTGTTGCTGTGTTTTAGTATTCAAACTTTTATTTATTAAAGAAAGAAAACGTTTCTACCAGAAGTGTGATGAATGGGTTATCATTGGTAGACATTTGTTGCTGTTTATTATTATTATAAAAACTTTTATTTATTAAAAAAAAAAGTCTCTACCAGGCCATGTATTATCAATGGGTTATTAATGGTAGACATTTGTTGCTGTATTTTGTTATTAAAACTCTTATTTACTTCATTGTTATTTTGGAAGATTTTATTAAATCTCATTTTGTAGTAAAGGGAGACAACAAGTTTAGGTAGAAAGTAGTTGTCTCGCCTAGACCTTTTTGTCTCCTCTGCTTATTCTGACCGGCAGTCATTTCTTCCCGAAATCTTATTGGTAGTAAGTTTCTCCGGAATAATTTAATAGTTTGCAGTGTCAACTATTATTAATGTTTATCAATGGTGAGTGGGCGATTTACATGGTATGCCCACTTGGTGGCGGAAATGATGGCTAAGCAAAGCCCACTGCAGTTAGCACTTGGATGGATGACCGCTTAGTGCACCGATAACATGAGGCTCAGGCAGGACAATGCCCCTACTCTTTTGGACGAGAGTGTACACCCGAGGTCTACAATCTGTCATGCAAGCATGCATTCCATCGCAAAGACTTTTTAAGATCTTGACGCTCATGTCCTGTACCAGATGCAGAAACAACTCCTTGCAAGCTTAACGTCCTATATCCCTCTTGTCCTGTGTGGCGCAGCCCTGTGGCTGCCATGCTTTCCCTGAGAAGGCCAAGCCCGATATTGGTGTGCAGGGTGATAAATCTCAAATTAAATGTTAAATTTGAAAAATTCTAACTAAATAACTGACTACATATGGACTGTAGGTATAAAACAATCAATCAGTATGTCTTTCATTTAATGTTTATCCACACATATTAAACAATGAAAAAAAAAAATTTTTTTAGAACACTTTTACTATTTTAAAAAAATAATTGCAACCGGTCTATACGAATCTTCTAATAGGAGATTTAGTAGGAAGAGCTAAATTGAGGTGTGATGAAGAAATATAGCGGTAAATAGAAAAAATGCAGAGCTCTTTTGTGAAGGAAATGTGTGAGTGTTTGTAACAATGTAGTTTTATTTTTCCACTGCGCGCCTGTGGTGTTCAGTGCAGAGGAGGTGCAGGTGCTGGACTTCCAGACGCAGCAGATGAAGTTGCTGCCCTTCGTAGCCACAGCGTATGCCCTGATGATGGCCTCTCGGAACATGCAGCAGTTCTTCATCTCCGTCAACCAGCAGATTGAGAAAGGATCGTTGGAGGAGCTTCCGCAGGTGAGCGCAAGCACAGGTTTTTTTTTCTAATCATGCAACGATTTATATAGCGCGCGCATCTCAAGGGACATGGGGATACATGGAGCATGTTTGCTGTTACCGTTTCTATTCATTTAGAGGAGATGGGTCACCACCCTCATAATGCTGACTGTGTAAAAAGAGAGTCCCTATCTCCCCTGTGACAAAAAGTTTATAAGAGGTAGCAGCATTGGGTGCTATCAAGCGGGCTGGAGTTAGATCCTGTATCGACCAGTGCCTTGAGCAGCTCTTAGGCAGGAAAAGCGCAGTTATATAAGAACCATTAAATATAATTAATTAAAAAAATTAAAGTTTTGCCTCACCTTTTCTTTTAGCACGAAGTGTTTAGTTTTGGAAAATGCAAATTGACAAGTATTGACTCGACAACATTTTTTTGATTTCGGGAAGTAATAATAATTATTAATCAGCTTTGCTGATTTCAGTGTTTAGAACCAGTAAAGTTCACTACCAGCAGGCTTCTCAGTCAAATACACATTTCACATATAAGATCGACGGCACTATATATTTTTTTCACACAGACAAACACACACACATATACATATGCACAAAAGAAACAATCAGGATTTTGCAGAGCCTGAAGATAAATGCTCTTTGGAACGCACTTAACATTATCTAATCTTCATTTTAAAAAAATAAAAATAAAAACGAAGAAACAAATTGAAAATAAATACTATTTGAAACGAACGTAACATTATTCAATTCAGTTCAGCAATGTTTATTACTGTCAAATTATGCACGGACATTTGTGTCGCAGTTCAATCCATAAAAGCAGGCGAAATCAACCACAATTCTTACAAACTAACACTTACATTTAGCACAGACAATAAAATAGATTCATTCATTTGTCTTACCCACACACACACCATATATACCCCTGTCACACATGTATGCCACAATTTAAAAATAAAACAAAAAATAAGACCAGCTGCGTTAGTAATAAATTCATTGAAATACAATATGAAGAACAGAGTAACTGTTGCACTTACTTACTTACTTAATGCCCTTCACCCCTGCCAGGGTATGGGCCGCCAACAACAGCTCTCCAGAGTCCTCTGTCCTGTGCCATTCTTTCTAACTGACTCCAGGTGTAGCCCATCTTGGTGGTGTCGGCCTCGAGGTCGCGTCGCCAGGTGTTCCTTGGACGGCCTCTCTTTCGCTTTCCCTGGGGGTTCCACTTCAGCGCCTGCCGGGTGACGTTCGTCGCTGGTTTGCGTAGGGTATGCCCTATCCAGCGCCATCTCCTTTTCCTGATTTCATCTTCAGCAGGGAGTTGGCGGGTCCTTTCCCAAAGGTTGGCGTTGCTGATGGTGTCGGGCCAGCAGATCTGGAGAATCCTTCTGAGGCAACTGTTGATGAAGGAGTGGACTTTTTTGATGGCGGTCTTGGTTGTCCTCTGTGTCTCTGCTCCATACATTAAGACTGACTTCACATTGGAGTTGAATACCCGTATTTTGGTGGCCAAAGACAGCTCTCTGGAGGTCCAGATGTTCTTGAGCTGAATGAAGACAGCTCTTGCTTTGCCGATCCTAGCCTTGACATCCGCATCTGTGCCGCCCTGCTGATCAATGATGCTACCCAGGTAGGTGAAGGACTGCACTTCTTCCAAGGGACTTCCATTCAAGATGACTGGTTCGGTACTGATGGAGTTGATCTTCAGGATCTTGCTCTTCATCGTCTTCATAACCCAATCTGTGGCGATGAGGAAGAGGAAAGGTGACAACAAGCACCCTTGTCGGACTCCGGTTTTCACCTGGAAGTTGTCTGTGAGCTGTCCGCCATGGATAACTCTGCAGGACATGCCGGCATAGGAGTTCCTGATCAGATTGACCATCTTGTCGATGAAGTTGATATACAACGGCGAGTTCCATTCCAGGGACTGCTCCACTATGATGCGGAGCGTTGCAATCTGGTCCGTGCAGGATCTATTTTGTCGGAAGCCTGCCTGCTCGTCTCGTAACTGTGGGTCGACAGTATCCTTCATCCTCTCCAAAAGGACCCGGTTGAAGACCTTTCCAGGCACAGATAGAAGTGTGATGCCCCTGTAGTTGTTACAGTTGCTGAGGTCACCTTTCTTGGGAAGCTTGATCAGGTAACCTTCCTTCCAGTCTGCCGGAACATCTTCTTCCTCCCAGATCCTCTCAAAGAGTGGGTACAGCATCTCCACTGATGCTTCCAAGTCCGCTTTTAGCGCCTCTGCTGGGATGTCGTCTGGTCCAGCGGCCTTTCCGTTCTTCATCAGGGTAATGGCCTTCTTGATCTCTTCCCTGGTCGGTTTCTCACAGTTGATTGGAAGATCCACATTGGCTAGTTCAATGGCTGGGGAATTTGTTGGTGCTGGTCTATTCAGAAGTTCATCAAAGTGTTCAGCCCATCTGTTCAACTGCTGGTCTAGACTGTTCATGGTGTTTCCCTGCTTGTCCTTAACAGGTCTCTCTGGTTTGCTGAACTTTCCGGAGAGTCGCTTAGTGGTGTCGTACAACTGTTTCATATTGCCGCTGAACGCTGCCTGTTCCGCTTCAGCTGCCAGTCCATCCACGTAGGCCTTCTTATCTTTTTTTATGCTTCTTTTTACTTCTCTATGGGCTCCTGTATAGTCTTCTTGGGCCTTGGCCTTAGCTGCTCTGGTTCTGCTGTTGTTGACTGTTGCCTTCCTCTTCTTTCTTTCTTCTATCTTGACCAAGGTCTCTGCTGTGATCCACTCTTTCTGTTGGTGTTTCTTTGGCCCCACTACTTCTTGGCATGACGATCTTAGTGTCTCTTTCACTTTCTGCCACCTGTTGAGTACACTGTCTTCTTCTTCTTCAAATAATTCTTGAAGCATTTCAAACCTGTTCCTTAGCGCCAGATTAAACTGTTCTTTTGTCTTTGGATCTTTCAGAAGGATGATGTTGTACTTCATTCTTCTGCCTGACGAATTTAACTGGGCCCTCTTCAACTTCAGCTTCAGTTTCGCCACCACCAAGTGATGGTCGGACGCCACATCTGCTCCTCTTCTCACTCTAACGTCTTGCAGGGATCTTTGGAATTTCTTGCTAATGCAGATGTGGTCGATCTGGTTCTCTGTCGTGTTGTCTGGAGATACCCATGTACTCTTGTGGATCCGCTTGTGAGGAAAGATGCTGCCTCCGATGACCAGATTATTGAGTGCACACACGTCCGCAAATCTCTCTCCATTCTCATTCATTACTCCTAAGGCGTGGGTGCCCATAACTGGTTCGTATCCGGTGTTGTCAGACCCAATCTTGGCATTGACATCTCCCATGAGGATGGTGATGTCCTTGTCTGGGTATTCTCAAGGATCTTCTGTAGTCTGCTGTAGAAATGGTCTTTAACATCCTCTTCACTGTCGTTCGGTGGAGCATAGCACTGGACAAGGTTCATCTTGATCTTCCTCATCTTGGTACTGAAGGATGCTGTTATGATCCTGGGGCCATGGGCCTCCCATCCTATAAGTGCCCTCTGTGCCTGATTGGACAACATGAAGCGTACTCCCTGCGTGTGGGGTGCATCATTTTCTTCGTGCCCGGAGTACAGCAATAGTTAACTGTTGCACAACAAAGTATTGAAACTATGAAAGTTGCTAAAATATCGCAAAAGCACAGCAGAGGGAAATAATTCAGCATAAACCGCAGGCCAGCACAAGGGAGACAAACTTCAGAACAGCCATCAAGCACACCTGCAACACACACACCCATCCACCCACGCACACACACACACATGCTCACACACACACGCGCGCGCTCACACACACCCATCCACACACGCTCACACACACCCACACGTGCTCACACACACATGCACGGTGTGTGCGCCCTGTGTAGTATATGTGCCAGTGTGTAAGTAAAATAATCCTATCTCGCCATCGTATCTCTGTTCCATTTCTGCGTTCAGCTTCACGCGTTGTCGGCAGGCCTGAAGGCGTTAAGTGGCTGGGAGGCGACTGCAGGGGTGGAGCAGTGCCTACTGGCATGCGGAGGTCACGGCTACAGCCATGCCAGCGGATTGCCCAAACTGTACGTCAACGTCACGCCCATCATTACATTCGAGGGGGAAAACACTGTCCTGATGCTGCAAACTGCTAGGCCAGTACATTGAAGCTTAATTAATTAATTAATTACCTAGCTAATTAATTAACAATTAACTAACTTTAACTCTTTCCCTGCCAATCGACGATATATCGTCGATCTGAGCCGCCATGTTTGTGCCAATCGACGATATATCGTCGATTTCAGTATTCCGTTTCGTTCCGTTTTTTTGCGCAGTCCAATCCAAGTTTTATTTTAACCAATGAGAGATAACTCTTTCTACTTTCGTTCTCGATCGACACGCGCGTGGTTTCTTCAAATTAATTCGTTTTTAGAGTGTTTTTTGTGGATTTTACTAAGCATTGTGATGGGCACAATCGACAGTGTGTCAAACTCTGCTAATAATCAATATAATTTCAAACTGTAAAGTGTATTTTGATCCTAAATAAATTTTCTTTCTGGTGTGTGAAGCTGCTTCAGTGATTGGAATGATTCCTCCAGATTTTTTTTATCACTGTCATATGTAGAAATATTTTTATTTTATTTTATCATTTCAAAAAGATCAACATGCTTTCAAAACACATATTTCAATAACATAGTCAAATTAACATTTTTGTGGTTTTTTTTCTTATTCTTCACTCTTTTACCTTTAATTTGATATGAAATATGTCTAATTAACAACTATTATTGAAAGAACAGTAGCTTAAATGCCTAAGGTACTGAACCTTCTTTTCGGTGCCAGAGAAATGTCTGGCACAAACGTGGAAACATTCAAGATTCAAGATTCAAGATAATTTATTGCCAAGTGAATAATACACAAGGAATGCATTCGGTAAAAGCTGCAGCACCACACAAAAGCACATATAAAACATAGAGAACATGTGAACAAGCTAACAGCAAATCACAATAAAAGGATAAGAAGATAAAGTCATGAAACGAATGAACTGTACAAAAGGGCAAATATATATTTACTAGTCAACACACACACACACACACACACAAACACACACGCGCACACACACACATACACACACCAACACAAGCGCACATTGCTGACTCCCAGCCATCCAGTTTTCACTCTCCATCCATTCGGTCTCGTGTTACTGTAACATTAGCGCGCCTATGTGCAGCAAGTAGGCCTACTTGTACGAAACGAGCGACAAAGTTACTGGCTCTCGCCAACACGTTATGGCGACGACATGTGGTTAGGCAATGGGCAGAGAACTGGATATATACAATAAATTTGATAAACTGTGATTATGAAGGAGAAGGACTACACTGTTGAATGCACTGACATTGGATACACTGACATTGGAGTAGCAGATATTGCCAAAAACCACTGTACACAAATATCACAAATACAAACACATCAGTTATATCACAAACACTGCACCATCCGCATACAAGGAGTAACAAAGTGTTCTTTATAAGATATGCATAATAGAAACCACTGATAAAGCAACAGGAGACACCAATAAAGCCTAATTCAACAGAAACAACTAGAAAAAAAAAAAAAAGTCTAACAACCCATTAAATGAAGTTCCACATTGGTGATGGCTCTAATATTAACTGCCTAATCACCATTGTACACAGGGGAGAGTAATTGCACAAAGAGTTTCCAAGGGTGACACTAGTATACAAGTCTTGTATTCATGCTTAGATGCAGATTACCCAACAGTGGACATTGAAACATGCCTGGCTGGGAAAGAGTTAATTAATTCCTTAATTACATTCATCCAGCACAAAGGATGAGTCTGTAGCTCTCTAATCTCATTTATTATCCAATCAACAAACAAGACTAAAGTCCTCCAAGTAAACGTTTTACGAGTACATTTAGATGATACCTTGAAGCTTTATTAATTAATTAATTCATTCATTCATTATATTCATCCAGCACACATGATCAATCTGTCTCTTTCCAGTCTTGTAATCATCCATTCAACAAACAAGACTAAAAGTACTCGAAGTAAACATTTTTACAGCTAGGCGAGTACAGTTAAATTTGACCAAGCTTTATTAATGAATTCATTTATTCATTAATTATATCTGTCCAGTACAAAAAAAAATGAATCTGTCTCTCTCCAGTCTTGCTTATCATCCATTGAACAAACAAAAGTCCACCCCCGTTGGGGTGCCGGGGATTTCAGTATAAATAGTATCCCCACTTTCTGGAAATTTAGGGCTTTAAATTCCCACTGTCGCTGTCTTCCTCATTTACTCTTTCCCATTCCTGCTCTGTCCTATCACTCTGCTATACTATCTTCTTCTTCGCTAGATCAATGACCTACCTTTTTTCTTGAAAACTCTTCCTGGACAAGACTCCTTGTTTGTGTATGAGGTCTGTTGGATCAGCTTGGGAGTGTTGGACGCTTTCTGCTGGGTGGTCACTAGGGCTTCCTATGATGTTATTATTTAGCAATATAGGCATTTTATATGTATATGTCTTGTTGATAATTTATAATGATGTTTGTATTCTATTTTGTTTTTGTAACCGGGGGTTCGAGTAGTTGGGGTAAAGCCTCAGCCGTCCCCTGCGTGGGATGTCTTTATTGTAAAGTGACTGGCCGGTGGAGGGCATTCAATTTTCCCACTAGGGTTGTTTCAGCAGATCTTTTATGCGGATCGGGGGTTGTCCGGTCCTGATTTGGCTCGGAAGAGTCCGCTGGACCTAAAGCAACAATCAATCAATCAATCAATACAAAAGTCCTCGGCATAACAAGTTTCACAGCTTTATTTAGCAGTGGCCTGAATAAAGGAACATTAATGCTAACGTCTACACCCACCGTTTGCCATATAGCAGATCGGGGAGAACATTCCATCCCAGGCAAGAAGGTGTAGGGACCTAAATCAACGCTGAACCACCATAGCAATGCTAAGATGGGAAGTGAAAATGGCCGTTTTTACCTTGCCCACCACAACTTTGCCCCTCCACAGGATTCGAACCTGGTGAGCAAGGCCAATACTCTACCCACTGAGCTACAATGGTGGGACAGCAGTGGCCTTATCAACATTTTACAACGCTTTCAAATCTCCCTTACCAAACATATACACCAATGCAAATACTTTATACTCATCACCATACGCTATAGCAATATCTAAAACAGCTAGTCTCAAAAAGTGTCATCGGTAACTAATTTTAAAAAAAAACTAAACAATGAACGAGTAATGTAATGACGTATAGCCTTTTCCAACAAAAGTTACGAGAACTGTCTGCCTTTTTCACGATTCAAAATGTATTTAATCTCCCGATAAATCACAAGGAAATGTAGTGTCCTATCCTATCCTATCCTATCCTGTAACTCGGAGTTCGTAGTGGCACCGCAGATGGTCGTTTAACCAGCGTACTCCATCTTTCCCTGTCCTCAGCAACTCTTGATTGTTTCGCTCAGTGTCAAACCAGTCCATTCTCGGATGTTGTCCTCCCACCTCTTTTTCGGTCTCCCTCTTCTACCTCCTTGCACTGTGCCTTTCAGGATGGTCTTTGCAAGACCTGATGATCTGGTGATGTGGCCATACCATCGGAGTTTCCGTTTTTTCACAATTGTGAGCAGGTCATCATGTTGTCCAATGGCTTGTGTGATGGTCTGTCGGACTTCGTCGTTGTAGTGTATCAGACATGAGATTCTTCCGACTTTTGGCGGAAATCCGATTTTTCAGAGGTCGCCAGGGTCATTTTTAAGATCGATCCAAATCCGGTGAGAAAATTTGGGGGGGGGGGGGGGGGGGGGGGGTAAGAGTTAAAAGATTTAGGGCTGACATCGCTGAGTCTCAAACTCAAAGGAAGACAAAACCATTAACACAAGCGGGCATTCACTCCACTGAATCACGGCGTCAACGATGACAAAACTGCATGAAAGTGATTACTGAGACGGGCATAGTTTTAGTTTGAATGTAACCCTGACCGGGAAAGAGAAAACTTTTGTGAGGCCCTATAAGGGTCGATTGAGAAAGATGCTTCAAAGCTTCAAACAATGATTATAATTGTATCCCTTACAGTGCCTCATTAATATGGAAAATTCCACTGTTTGTCGCGTCGAAGATTGCCGATAGTTTCCGAGACTCGCCGATCGACGCCATTTTGATCAGTGGCAAAGCACATGTCAAAATGATCAGAAAGTTGAAAAAAGAAGAATTTGCCCTTGCGGTGGAGATTGATAAAGGACTGAAAAACAAGTGGAGTCCTTTGTGGCTTGAGGCTACAGTTAAAACAACGTTGGTGCTGCCTAAGGGGAAAAAGGAAGTGGAGTTGCGAGTTGGCGACTCAATTTCGAAAGTGAACGTTGCCGGAAAAGCGATTTGTGACTTCTGCCAAGACACCATCAAATATGCTTCGAGAGGGAAGGCATGTCTTATCAACCACCTGACAACTGAAAATCATCCAACCCCCCATTATTATTATTATTATTATTATTATTATTATTATTATTATTATTATATTATTTATTATTATTATTATTAATTTATTTTTTGTTACTGCATTTGGGTGAAGTTGACATTGCCCCTGGACCCCACTGGGGGCCTACGGCGGCCCCCAGACCCCTGCCAACATTTCAGACTTTTTCAACTTTTCGGAATCTCATGTCTGTGTATGTAGTGTGTGGGGTGACAATTTCCAATCAGTAAAACCAAAGACAATAATACACCCACAAATACAATACAACATGCGCATAATTACATCACATCAACTACTAACGGTAGCACAGCAGAGCAGTCAAATCACGTTGACTTGCCCTTATACAGGCACTGCACACTACACTATGTGCACTAAGCAGGCATGCCCACCCGTACGGAATTTCCGTATTTTTTCTGGAAATTTGAAAAACTCGGGCAAGCACTACGGAAAATACGGATACTTGCTTCACGGTCCAGAAATTAATAAAAACAACATTGGAAAAAAAAAGAACTCATTGGCCTGTGGTAATGAGCCACGTGACATATTTCCGAAGACAGCTAAACCCGGTTTAATGCAGTCATAGTAGAGACACGTGGCATCGAAGTTTCCGGTAGAGGCACCGAAGTTTGCCGAACCTTTTTTTGCGCAGTCGCAGTGAAGATCAGTGTTCGTGAGACAGAATTCAAAACATGGCATCCAAACAAATGACTAAGCAAAGTGATTATGAATCTGAATCTTCAAAGAAACGCAGCAAGGGGCAGACATAATTTTATCTTGCCTCGTTTTTGGAAAAGTGTCCTTTCGTTATTCGCGGCAGCACTGATTCAAAAGTACGATTTATGCCAAAAGTTTGGCATCTCCGCTGGTGGTATGAACGACATCAAGTGGCACGTGGAAGGCCCGCAGCATATCAAGAATTACGAGGCTTTGGAGAAGAAAAAGAAGATTGTGGCAGCAAACCAATCTATCACTGGATTCTTCGCATAATATCAAAAAGGATGAATGCAAAAACAATAGGTAGTAAAAGTAAATACTGAAATCGTAATAGTAATACTGACATTTTAAAAAGCTAATACTGAAGCTTCAAATTGAGGGTAGGCATGCCTGACTAAGGAGAATTGGTTTCAGGCAATGAGTTCGCAACTCTCACAAGCTTTACAATCTGCTGCATGCTGCAATCTCCCAACCAAACTAGCATACATATACTTGCCAAATAAAAGTATCCGCAGATAGTTGTGTATTTGACAAGGTGTATCACTTTATGCTCAGGTATCTGATCAAATGCTGGCGAGGCATGCAGCAAGGGGAGCAACTCTCCAGCCTGATGAAATACCTGCTGAAGCCCCTAGATGGCGCCAGCCGGCTGAACAGACAACTGTACCTTGGTGACCTTATGGATGCTTATGAACACAGGGCTGCAAGGTCAGTGGAAATAGATTACTAAAATATAAACAGGATTCAAATTTGTCAAAATAAAGGAATAAATAAATAAGTATAATTACTGTCAAAATAGAAAAATTACTGAACGCATCGGTATACAAGCCGCATTCCATAAATATTTTGTTAAAAAATTAAAATCAGGAATTTACTTCCACACAAGCCGCATTGGTTTTAAGCCGCAAGAGACTGTAGACTTGACGGCTGCAGCATTTTATGACCTGAACGTGTCATTGAGAAATCTCGCAGCAATGGAAAAATCCACAAACAAGCTGGGTGGGTGTTTTAGGCGCAGGGGTCATAGTTTAGGAAAACGGAGTTGCGGCTAATAGTCTGAGTTTGATGGTACAGTTACCTCTTTGGGTTAGGGGTGTTTGTCCTTGTGTTTGTAGTTTTCTAGCCTGTTTTGAAGTAGAGGGTCTAAATTATTCATTATGGTGTGTATGCCTATGTTTGTTCATGTACATTGCATGTACGTACAAGCGCAAGCATGCACATGTGTGTAAGAGAGAGGGTGGAAGAGGGAGAGAGAGAGGGAGAGAGAGTTTACAATCACATCAAAACTTTGTAGTTATTATTTTGATAATTTGTGTACATGTGAAATTCTGCCATTTAATTTTGTTGTATTTGTGCAAGTGCGAGAGAGAGAGAGAGAGAGAGAGAGAGAGAGAGAGAGAGAGAGAGAGAGAGAGAGAGAGAGAGAGAGAGAGAGACAGACAGACAGACAGACAGACAGACAGACAGACAGACAGACAGACAGACAGACAGACAGAGATAGTATCATTCATGAAAATGAAAGTATTTGATTGTTGATGTTATGAGCAAATTGCCATTTAATTATCCACATTGTTTAAATAGTCCTACATTTGTCCATGTTTCTTGTCTTAAGAAAACTTTTGTTTTACTGTGTGTCCATTATACCAATGTCAATGTTGCATGCGCTTTGACCGTGAGTCCACCTTTTTGCTCTGACCAAACAGTTTTGAGTACAATTGTCAATACATGCATATGTGTGTATATTGTTCAGGCTGGTGAGTGAAGTAGGGAAGAAGTTAGATGCCGACAAGACCCACAATCAGCACGCAGCCTGGAACAACAACTCCATCCAGCTGGTGGATGCAGCAAAAGTGAGGATTCGGACTGTTTCTTGTTTTGTGCCAAATATTTCAATAATTGATTTTGTGTTATTCAGCCTTTGTTTTGCAAACATTGCACAGATGTTTTTTGTTGTGTTTATTGTTCTGTAAGGGATTGATACATTGCTATTTATATACTCTAGTTGTCTGAACAAGTTGTTCACTGTATTATTAGTGTCTGGCATAATATGGTGTCCAATCCTTAGCAAACTGATTCGCCTATTGGGTGTCGGGGTTTTTTCTATAAATAGTATTCCCACTTTGTAGAAATATAGTAGTGGGGCCGGGTAGCTCAGTTGGTAAGAGCGTCTTGCTAGTAACCGAAAGGTCGCTGGTTCGAATCCTGGATTGGTCAACGTGTGATCATATTATTTTCCCCTTTACCAACAACTGGCCCGCTGGTGTCAGTATAAATCGGTCCAGTAGTCACCTATATGCGAAAGTGTCGTGTGACTATAATCTACAAACAACAAGAAATATAGTGCCTTAAATTACCAGTTTCTGTCATTCTCATTTGTTCTTTCTCGTTCCTAATCTGTTTTATCTAATATCTTCTTCATTAAACCCGTCACCTACCTTTTTTCTTCAAAACTCTCCCAAAACTTCTCATTTGTGTATGAGGTCTGTTGGGTCAGCTTGGGGATATTGGATGCTTTCTGCCAAATGGTTATTAGGGCTTTCTGTGGTATTATTATTTAGCAATGTAGGCATTTATATGTATGTGTTTTGTTAATATTTTATAATGATGTTTATATTCTATTTTGTGTTTGTGAATGAGGGTTAGGCTCTGTGGGTTCGGGCATTAAATAGAATAGACCCAACGTTTCCCGGCGTGTCGTAAGAGGCGACTAACAGGGGTGATGTTAGCACGGCATCACTGGGCGAAAGTCTTCTACACAGAAGTCACCGGCCAGGGCGGAGGAACCTCACGTTACTACAGGTTCAACGACCATGTGCTCAGGGCCAAGGCGAGCCACACTGTATTCGTGGATTTCGGCTGTGGCCAACAGCCTGGAGAGGATTGGGCACCACCAGGTCTTTTTTGCCCAAGACACACTACATGATGACACAATCCACTAATTCCATACCGGATCGGTCGTCGCCCGGGCCGTCACCCGGCACAAGGACCGCGCCTTCCGTTGGCCACCAGGACGGAGGTGTTAAGTATGCTACTGATGGACAATTTAGCAAGATCCGCACGAGAAACAACATCGTCATAGGAACCTGGAACGTCAGGACCCTAACTGCGGAAGGAAAATTAGAAGAACTGGCCCACGAGTTGGACCACTATCGATGGAACGTTCTAGGTATCAGCGAACTGCGATGGAAAGGCCTAGGTGAAACAACGACCGACAAAGGCCACAAGCTCTATTTCAGCGGTAGGGATGACAGGCATGAACACGGCGTTGGATTCTTGGTCCACAAGAACATTCTAGCGACTGTCATGGGTTGCCGCCCAGTCTCCAGTAGACTCATTACCATCCGCCTGAGAGCAGCCCCTTTCAACATCACCATCATCCAGGCCTACGCCCCAACATCAGACTATGATGACAGCGAAGTGGAGGATTTTTATGAAAATCTACAGGCGGTCCTTGACCAAGTGCCGAAGAAGGACATAGTCATAGTGCAAGGCGACTGGAATGCCAAGGTTGGCCAAGATGCGCACCACAACTGGGGAGACACATGTGGACCCCACTGCAACAACGAGACAAATGACAGGGGTCTGAGACTCTTGGAGTTTGCCAGATACAACAATCTGGTACTGGCAAACACGCTTGGTCTCCACAAAAACTCCAGACGATGGACATGGCACAGTCCTGGCGGGGAGCATCACAACCAAATAGACTACATCATGGTCAAGAAACGCTTCAGATCAAGCATCAACATTGGCAGGACACGTACTTTTCCAGGAGCAGACATCGGAAGTGACCACGATCTCGTGATGATGTCTTTCCGGCTCCACTTGAAGAGAGTAAATACAGCAAAGTGCACTAGACTGAAGTTCGACCTGGACAAACTGCAAGACCCGGAGGTGGCAGAACTATTTCAGGCCACAATTGGAGGGAAATTTGCACCACTGCTCATTTTGGGGGCTGGTGAAGTAGATGTCAACACCATGACCACCACCTTCAACTCAGCTGTGACAGATGCCGCCACTGAGATCCTTGGCAAGCACCGACCAAAGAAGAAGCTGTGGATCACACCTGAACTTTTGGATCTGTGTGATAAACGAAGAGAGATGAAAAAGAAAAAGAACACCTCACAGGGAGCTGATGTCTACCGAAAAATCAACAATGACATCCGAAAAGGCATGCTCACAGCAAAGGAGAACTGGATAGAAGATCAATGCCAGGAAATAGAGAACAGTCTGAACAAGAACAACAGCAAGAAGGCCTACCAGACTGTGAAGCGACTGACAAGTGTCAAACAGCCCAAAGTCTCCACTATCCAAAGCAAGTCTGGCATATGCCTTACAGAAGAACAAGAAGTCTTGGACAGATGGACAGAGTACTGCTCTGACCTTTACAACCATACACCAAATGGAGACCCATCAGTTCTAGCATGTCCAGAGAACAGAGAAGAAGAAGAAATCCTCCCAATTCTCCGGGAAGAAGTTGAGGCAGCAGTGCAAGCGCTAAAGAAAGGGAAGTCAGCAGGAGTGGACAACATACCCGCGGAACTGCTACAAGCAGGAGGAGAAGCGATGATTGATGCCCTCACCATTATCTGTAACAAGATCTGGCAGAGTGGGGAGTGGCCTATACCATGGACCCAGTCGCTCGTCATCACTCTTCCCAAAAAAGGTAACCTTCAGGAGTGTGAAAATTACCGCACCATCAGCCTCATCAGCCATCCCAGCAAGGTCCTCCTGAAAATAATACTCAACAGGTTGAAACCCCAAGCTGAACAAATCATAGCTGAAGAACAAGCAGGATTCAGGGCAGGGCGAAGTACCACTGAGCAGATTTTCAACCTCAGAATAATCTGTGAGAAATACCTACAGCACCAACAACATCTATATCATGTGTTCATAGACTTCAAGAAGGCGTTTGACCGAGTCTGGCATGCAGCTCTATGGGCAACAATGAAAGTGTACAACATCAGCCCAAAAATTATTGAAGTCATCAAAAGCCTGTATGACAAGGCTACCAGTGCAGTCCTCCACAACAGAGCCATCGGGAATTGGTTCAGAACAACAATCGGTGTGCGTCAAGGATGCCTACTCTCTCCAACACTCTTCAACATCTTCCTAGAGCGCATCATGTCGGATGCTCTTGCAGACCATGAAGGCACAGTCAGCATAGGGGGTAGAGCAATCTCCAATCTTCGTTTTGCAGATGACATTGATGGATTGGCTGGAGAAGAACAAGAACTTGAACAGCTGGTACAGAGGCTTGACACCACCTCCAAAGCCTATGGAATGGAAATAAGTGCAGAGAAGACCAAAATGATGACCAACAACACCAATGGCATCAATACGGACATCAAAGTCCAAGGCCAATCCCTCGACACAGTGCATAGCTTCAAATATTTAGGAGCCATTGTATCAGACAATGGGTCCCGACAGGAAGTCCTCTCCAGGATCGCACAAACAACTGCTGCCCTGACAAGGTTGAAGCCCATTTGGAAAGACAGGACCATCAGTCTACATTCCAAAGTAAGACTGCTGCGCTCCCTTGTCATCTCCATCTTCCTATATGCTTGCGAAGCATGGACCCTCACAGCAGATCTCCAACGAAAGAATACAAAGCATGGAGATGAGGTGCTACAGAAGACTTCTGGGCATTTCCTATACCCAACACATCACCAACGACGAAGTCCGACAGACCATCACACAAGCTATTGGACAACATGATGACCTGCTAACAGTGGTGAAGAAACGGAAACTTCGGTGGTATGGCCACGTCACCAGATCATCAGGCCTTGCAAAGACTATTCTGCAAGGCACAGTGCAAGGAGGTAGAAGAAAAGGGAGACCGAAAAAGAGGTGGGAGGACAACATTCGAGAATGGACTGGTTTGACACTGAGCGAAGCCATCAGGGCTGCTGAGGACAGAGAAAGATGGAGTATGCTGGTTAAACGATCATCTGTGGTGCCCCTACGACCTTCGGGTTATGGGACAGGATAGGATAGGATAGGAATGAGGGTTCGATAAATTAGAATATAGGCTCAGTGTCCCCTGCATGGGATGCCTTTATTGTAAAGTGACCGGCTGGTGGAGTGCCTTCAGTGTTACTATTAAGAGTTGTTTCAGCAAATCTTTTATATGGATCAGGGGTCTTCTTTCAACCAAGTTGTGGTCCTGATTCAGCTCTTTGCAATCCGCTTGACCCTATAAACAATGAATAACTTAGTACTTAGCTCTCTTTGCATGTTATTGTTGTTACCCCCATGTTTGAGGGTAATGCACGTGTATGAACAGAAAGATGGTTTTACAGTATTTGATGTTTCAAGTGTTTAATTTGTAGAAAAATTGATTCGGGTATGAAGCTGTTTTGTGATCTTAAAGCACTGTATGTTGGCACACGAAAACATCTGCCAGATGGAAGACAATGGTATTGTACATGGCTGCTGGTTTGGACAATGGTGTGTGTGTGTGTGTGAGCTTGTGTGAGAGGCGGAGGGGAAGGGGGTGTGTAAGGTTTGGAGGTGAGAGATGGTAGTGTGGAGGTGTGGGGTGGGTGCTTCACGGCTGTTCATAAGTGGTACTTTCAGGCTATGGCTAAAAATAACCCTTGTGCTGTCCCTTATCGCTGGCTGAACTGCTTGTAGCCAGATCCGAGACGTTGGCTGTGCATGGGTTTCGCACGGCATGGCCTGCTGGCGTGGCTAAAAATAGCTTACAGCTGGTGGCTGAAAGTTTACTTTCAGTGAAGGAAGTTTCAGCCGTAGCGTGTGACTTTTGTGAGATGATTCACACACAAACACGCAGACTCGCACACATACAAGCATTACCTCGCATGCAAAGCGGTTTTTGCATGAATGCTCACAGGCATGCGTTTGTCAGTAAATTAAGTTTGTTTTCCTATTTCTCTCTTTCTCCCTCTCAGGCTCACAGCAAGGCGTACGTGGTGAAGTCGTTTGCGGAGACGGCGTCCGGTCTGAGCGGCAAGCTGAAAGTGGTGATGGAGAAAGTCTGCCAGCTGTATGCTGTCGCCGGCATTCTTCACTCTTTGGGCGACTTCATCGAGGTATGTTTTGTCCCACTTCATCGAGGTATGTTTTGTCCCCAGAGTTAGGAAATACTATCCAAAATACAAGCTGAACACTGCGAGCAAGGTACAGACGTTTTTATTTTGTTGATTTTTCCTCATTCTTATGTAGCGCTTTTCCAGCTCAAGAGCTGCTCAAGGCGTTGGCCAATACAGGATCCAACTCAAGCTCCCCACTTGCTGTTTTAGGCGCACTGTCGGATGCCCCAGACAATGCAGCACAACCCTGGTTGACCGGGCATGGGTGAAAAGAGACCCATATGATTGCTGGGCCTGTATTAACTCTTTGCCTGCCAATCGACGATATATCGTCGATCTGAGCCGCCATGTTTGTGCCAATCGACGATATATCGTCGATTTCAGTATTCCGTTTCGTTCCGGTTTTTTGCGCAGTCCAATCCAAGTTTTATTTTAACCAAAGAGAGATAACTCTTTCTACTTTCGTTCTCGATCGACACGCGCGTGGTTTCTTCAAATTGATTCGTTTTTAGAGTGTTTTTTGTGCATTTTACTAAGCATTGTGATGGGCACAATCGACAGTGTGTCAAACTCTGCTAATAATCAATATAATTTCAAACTATAAAGTGTATTTTGATCCTAAATAAATTTTCTTTCTGGTGTGTGAAGCTGATTCAGTGATTGGAATGATTCCTCCAGATTTTTTTTATCACTGTGGTATGTAGAAATATTTTTATTTTATTTTATCATTTCAAAAAGATCAACATGCTTTCAAAACACATATTTCAATAACATAATCAAATTAACATTTTTGTGTGGTTTTTTTCTTATTCTTCACTCTTTTACCTTTAATTTGATATGAAATATGTCTATTTAACAACTATTATTGAAAGAACAGTATCTTAAATGCCTAAGGTACTGAACTTTCTTTCCGGTGCCAGAGAAATGTCTGGCACAAACGTGGAAACATGCCTGGCAGGCAAAGAGTTAAGGTAGCGGGCACTCACCAGTCTAGGACATGAGCGTCAGGATCTTTACAATCTAAATTTGACTGAATCCAAACGTTTTTTTTCTTTCTCACCCAGGATGGCTTTCTCAGCAGGCAGCAAGCGGCCATGTTGAGAGATCGGCTGAACGACCTCTTGGCTGACCTTCGACCTAACGCTGTGGCCTTGGTGGATGCCTTCGATTTCCCGGACAGCGTCCTCGATAGCGCACTGGGTCGTTATGACGGACAAGTGTACGAAGCGCTGTACAAGTACTCTCTCAACAGCGCGCTGAATGAGAAACAGGTTGGCGGTTGGAATTGTTTTTAATTTTAAAGTGCAGCGTTGAAGTTCAGGGAATATAAATGAAATGCAACACGCTTAAAATATAGTAAAAATCATCATAATTTACAATTTTTCAATTTTTTTTATGTATTGATTGATTGGCTTATACATCAGTTGGTTGATGGAGTTATCAATGAGATGGAATAACTCATTAAATGGTGGTGTTTTAAGGAATCAATCAATTTTCAAGTAGCTGAGTAATTGATTTATTCATTGATCAGTCGATTGATTTATTGGTTGATTGTCAGGTGCTGGATGCCTACCAAAAATACCAACGGCCATTCATGGAGATGCACTGGGACAAAGAGAAATCGTCCGTGTCTTCTCGCCTATGAATTACGCTGACCAGCATCTTATGTTCAGATAAATTTTGAATTGCAAGCCCAAAAGACAAAGCCATCTGTATGATGCATTTACACAGTAGAAAGAAAACAAATTGTGATTTTGTAATTATAAACTTTTATCTGTCACCAGTTGTCATGCCTAGACTATGAATTTTGTGATCAAAGCTTTCGTCCAAATGGGTGTGAATTAATAATAATAATAATAATAATAATAATAATAATAATAATAATAATAATAATAATAATAATTTTAAAAAGCTTTTATGAAGCGCAATTCCTTGTAAAAACGAGCTCAAAGCGCATTTACAATTAATCAAATTCCAAACGACCAGACGCCTGTATGTCGGTCACCTGGGTCCTTCCATCGCAGAGCCTTTAAACATTCTGGCCCCCATGTCCTAGACAGGTGAGGGCCATCTACGCAAACCAAATATACTCAGCAAAACACTAGGGCCCTTCTCCCCGCTAATCTCACAGTCGCCCAGGATTGCGCTCGGTTCTTTGTCTGGCTGTCCGAAGATGATGCGCTAAAGGTAGGAAGTGAGTGACTCGGGCGGGTTGCGTTAGATTCTGCATTGGTCAGCCCCTTGTGCTGGAAAAGGCCTCTAGAGAAACGATTATAGAAATAAATAAATAAAAACTTTATGTTACACAGTACCATAGAGCGAGAAGGTGTGAGTATTTCCTGTACCCCTATATCTATCCTTGATCTTTGAGGCAATGCACAGAGAGAACAGCATGGGAGGAAGGTTTTTGCTCCCTATCCTATCCTATCCTGTCCCGTAACCCGGAGGTCGTAGGGGCACCACAGATGATCGTTTAACCAGCATACTCCATCTTTTTCTGTCCTCGGCAGCCCTGATGGCTTCGCTCAGTGTCAAACCAGTCCATTCTCGAATGTTGTCCTCCCACTTCTTTTTTGGCCTCCCTCTTCTTTTACCTCCTTGCACTGTGCCTTGCTGAATAGTCTTTGCAAGGCCTGATGATCTGGTGACGTGGCCATACCATCGGAGTTTCCGTTTCTTCACCACTGTGAGCAGGTCATCGTGTTGTCCAATGGCTTGTGTGATGGTCTGTCGGACTTCGTCGTTGGTGATGTGTTGGGTATAGGAAATGCACAGAAGTCTTCTGTAGCACCTCATCTCCATGCTTTGTATTCTTCGTTGGAGATCTGCTGTGAGGGTCCATGCTTCGCAGGCATATAGGAAGATGGAGATGACAAGGGAGCACAGCAGTCTTACTTTGGAATGTAGACTGATGGTCCTGTCTTTCCAAATGGGCTTCAACCTTGTCAGGGCAGCAGTTGTTTGTGCGGTCCTGGAGAGGACTTCCTGTCGGGACCCATTGTCCATTTTACCCATTTTTGCTCCACTGAATTTGAATTGGTTTACATTCCAAAAGCAGTCACCACATATCAATACGCAGAGAGAGAGGAGGAGAGAGGGGATAGCATACTGGTGACATCCTTACCTTTGACCTCTATGCAATGTTTATATTATGCAGAGAGAGATAACCACAGGTGATGTTGACCTTATGCTTATTTGTCGTGGATTTTTTTGTTGTTGCTACGCTCTTGTTTGTTACTAATTTATTGCTTTCCACAAATACTTGATTGTTATTAATAATACTGTTGCAGCGATCAGGCTGTTACCGAAGGTCAAATAGGCAGTCGGTTCCAAAGCGACGCTGACCCTGAACGTGTCAGAAGCTGTTGAGTGCAAACACCTGCACCCCAGCCTTTGCTTGATTAATCTCTGACACTTGGCTAGCGTCAAGGGTCGCCTGTTTAGTGGAAAGTGGCTTATTGCTTTTCAGAAAGATTTGTGCATGCGCGTGTTTGTGTGTGTTTTGGTTTTGCGAGATTTGTTAGTTGTTTTTTCTCTTTTCAGAAAGACTTGTTTGTTATTTGTTTTTCAGAAATACTTCTTGACTCACATGTATAGCAACGCCAGTCTATGCCCTTATCTGCCTGCCCAACAAAATTTCAAGATTTTTGCCTATCTGTGCGAGATTTGACCTAAATAGTCCAAAAATGATTTTTTTTATTTTAAGAAAGTCAGTCTGTCCGTCTTTCAGCATCTGCCGCCTACTGTCTGTGCAAAATCTTTAAAGTGGCTAAGTATTTAGTATCTATTTAATTATCACAACCAAACTTGGTAAGACAGTGCATACCAATGAGACCTCATAAATGGTCAATAAATGAATGACTTCACTTCAAGGTCAAGATCACAAAGTCATCAAATGTTAGTCAACAAATTATTTTTTCACAAAATTTCACTTTTTTTCTAGGTTATTAATATTGAACTTATGATTCTTTGATTCATGATAGATATCAATAAGACACAAATACTACACAAATTTGGTTAAACTCAAGGTCAAGGTCACTGGAAATGTCCAAAGTCTGTTAGTATAGGTACTTTGAAGTGACCTTGACTCTAATCTATGAGAGATTTAAAGTACAAACTTGTATTTAGAGATGATAGATTGATCTTTCATGTAGGTTCCATTTTTGCGTTGATCTTGAAGGTCAAGGTCATTTTTGGTCTTGCAAAAACATACAAAATGTAGGTCATCATACAGTGGAATGGCTGTTTAATTATTTAACCCATAGTATGCAATAACATTGGGTTACTTGATTAGACATGTATGAGAGATAACATGAGGGTCAAGGTCATCCCAACGTCACTGAAGGTCAAGCTCATCCCAAGGTCACCGTTTTTTGGGTATAATACAACTTTTGCTGTAGTTTATTTGATAGTACGTGAGTGTATTTGGAGCTGGATGTCAATGTCATTTCAAGGTCAAGAGCATAGAAAGATCAAAGTCGGTTTTACTTTGCATTTTAATGCCACCGTTTCATTTTGTTTTTTCTGGGCACTCATTTTTATGTTAAATATTGCGAGTTCCATTAGGAGCATGTGAGTCATGTGGGCTTTGCCCTTCTACTTATTTATTGTTTTTCAAAAATACTTTGTTGTTGTTTTTCAGACATTTTTTTTATTATTATTTATTTTTTCAGATACACTTTTGATTTATAGCTTTTCTGAACGATTGGTTTGTCGTTGCTTTTCAGAAACCCCTTGGGGTCATGAGCAATCTTGCCACTGTAGATTGTTCTAACCTATAAAGGGAAAAGTGAAAGCCCCAGTTGAAAACCTGTCTTGACTTTGTAGGCATGACCGATTCACTGCGGCAACAGTACCCCCGTTGGAGTGCCGGGGGTTTCAGTATAAATAGTATCCCCACTTTCTGGAAATTTAGTGCTTTAAATTCCCACTGTCGCTGTCTTCCTCATTTGCTCTTTCCCATTCCTGATCTGTCCTATCACTCTGCTATACTATCTTCTTCTTCGCTAGATCAATGACCTACCTTTTTTCTTGAAAACTCTTCCTGGACAAGACTCCTTGTTTGTGTATGAGGTCTGTTGGATCAGCTTGGGAGTGTTGGACGCTTTCTGCCGGGTGGTCACTAGGGCTTCCTATGATGTTATTATTTAGCAATATAGGCATTTTATATGTATGTATTTTGTTGATGATTTATAATGATGTTTGTATTCTATTTTGTTTTTGTAACCGGGGGTTCGAGTAGTTGGGGTAAAGCCTCAGCCGTCCCCTGCATGGGATGTCTTTATTGTAAAGTGACTGGCCGGTGGAGGGCATTCAATTTTCCCACTAGGGTTGTTTCAGCAGATCTTTTATGCGGATCGGGGGTTGTCCGGTCCTGATTTGGCTCGGAAGAGTCCGCTGGTCCTAAAGCAACAATCAATCAAGTTGCTTTTCAGAAAGATTTGTTTATTGCCTTTTAAGAAACTTTGTTATTATATTGCTATTGCAAAACTATACCCAGTAATTGTTAAACGAATACCACAAGCATTGCAATGCTGCTTGAATTTAGATGTTATGACGATTGTTTATCCTTTGCTGTGATTGCATTCTTATATTTCTTATCTTCCAGCGATTTGTGCTTATGTGCAATGGCGTGAATTTTGTTTATGTGAAGCTTGTGAAGCAGTATACCAAGGATGAAGGTTGAGGAGGTTGAAAGAATTAAGAGAAGTTTTTACTATAAATTGTTTGAAATCTGTTGTAATAATGGTGCAGTATTGAAATTTAGGTGTCTTTTTATTTTCTTAATGACATTTTTAAATAATTGAACTTATATGTTGTCAGATTAGTATGGTTGCGATTATGAACTGATATTTTTTACATATCAAAATGTGTTGCACACACTCAGTGATTTTGTTGTTGTCGTTTATTCACAAACGGTTAAAATATTACTCTTGTGCTTACGTAGTCATTAACTGTTAAATTGAACTTCCTCCCCCACAACCCCACCCAAATAGGTTGATTTGATTGTGTTATTCCCTTGTGTGCAAGGATTATATTGCACTGTTGGTAAGTAACATGACCATATTGCATGCATTGGAAATTGGTTCGTACGAACGACGATACCAAAATAATTGTTCAATCTTGGATCACATGAGAAATAAACAGTATTACGAGTTCTATTCATTTTGATTTTGCTATTATTATTATTATTGTGTACGAGTGCTAAATCTTTGTTGTGTTCATGCACAAACAACCCCATCCACCTTGCACACAATCCTTAGGTACAAATAAACACAAAACTCGCCAATATATGTTATTTGGTATGTACACTTTATTTCCGTATTTTTTGTCCACTTTAATGTTTTATTAGTCTTTTTTTTTTCTCTTCTGATCTGTACATTTTCATTTTACACAAATAAAATTATGATGATCATTAATGTAACACTCCGTAAGAAGACAATGATACAGCACGCGACCTATAAGATTTATATACACCAGCATGCAGCGTTCACGTAGCAGCAACAGTTCATTACTGTAGTTTTATTTTTATTCAAAAGGCAAATTTGGCAATAAGTATACTTCAACACCCCTCATGCCATAACAATCCACAGGGAGACAATCCTATTTAAAATGTGAAAAGTAAAACTTGTTTCTCTTCAGGAAAAAAAAAAAAAAGCTACTTCCAGAATAGCTTCGACAATCCATCCATCCACCTTGCATCTTCTGAGTTTGTTGTGCTGATATTTTCAACTTGGCTGGGTTTGGGTTTACCGACAACGGCTTGACCTACCCTAACCCTTTTTCTACATGACGAGATTGAGTTACCATTTTCCCCAGATAGTTTCACGCACATATATAATTATATAAAGTTGCTTAAAATAGTTTCACGCACACATATAATTATATATATAGTTGCTTAAAAGTCACTAAGAGCATTGATTTGAATCGAGTATAACATTTTTGCCAAGCAATTTAAGTAGGAGCTTCAAACTGTTCACGAACTGCCTACCAACCTCAATCCATACCTACTGTTCCATCTCACGTCAACTGGCAAAAGGCTGGTCATTTTTTATTGACCTTGAAAGCTCTGGCCTTATACTATATAGTCTAACTGCCAAAATACCACAGGCACACTTTTTTAAACAGTACAATGATGTGGACATTGCACGGTCTCCAAGCGGCTCAAAGAGCAGCAAAAGGGGCTGGATGATGCCTTTCAGCTTGAGATCTGGTTTGCATACAAATTTACTTTATGATCCAATCCGTGTTTAAAGATCAGGGAAAGCGACCCCACACTGTCCAAACACTACAAACCTTTCTTTTTTAAAACCTACCAGGCCAGCATTACAGTAACTAATTCCACTGCGTAGTGTCTGAGTAGCATAGTTGTGTACACAGCAAGCAAGAAACAACATTGGTTAGTCTACATGCAGATCTACCAGTCACTATATAAACTTCATGTAACGAAGCGATAATTTATCATGATCATAATGATCTTACACGTCCACAAAGAAGCGATGATACATTATTATGATTATCATCTTCATCATCATTTTCATCTTCATCAACATCACACGATAAATTATTATTATCATACTTTTATCTTACAACTTCATGGTAAAATGATGACGCATTATTATTATTATCATTGGCAATAAATTAATGAATTTTTTTTTTTTAAATCAAAGCAATTTATCAATCTATACCGTTTCAACATGATTCTCCTACACAAGCATCAAGTTCACTATTAACAAAAACAAAAATAGCGCAAGACTTTCTACAGAAAAGCTTCATAAATGTATGACCCCTAAATCAATTTTGTCTTCTAACAGAAAACTAATACAAAGTTGAATATGCAACAACTGTTTACAGGAAACATAATGAAACGGTCGAAAACCATGGCAAAAAGAATGGCAACTGTTAAACAAAATTAATCTCATTGTGATTCTATATTTTTTTTTTTAAAAAGTAAAAAAAAAAGTAAAAAAATAAAAGTAATATGCAGGCGCAGAAACTACCCCCAAAATGATGAAAATGGTACCAATTTCTGGAAAGAGGGGTGGGGGAGGGGGGTGGGTGGAGGGGAAAGCAAACAAAACTGACAAGCAAGGAAATTCAATTTCTGATTAAATGAACATGGTAAAATATATTCAGTGAATATGACTGCAAAACCCCTAAACTAAACATTTCTACTGCTATACTTCTCTAGCATAATACTGATAATCACTGTTCAAACTGAATTTATTTCAGCACGAAAGAAGTATTACTCAACGCACACACTGGAATATTTGAACTAATCAAACAGTTAAAACGATACATGTGTAATGCTTACGAAATTTTGATCCATCTAGAAAAAAAGTTAACTAAATAATTGAACGGATAAAATAAAAGTTAAAAATCAATGTAGAAAAAGAAACTACAACAATATACAGCATGTGAAAAAACTCATTTTTGTGTGATTGTGGATTTTACATAGACACACAATTGTACACTAGTAGTGGCCAGTGCTTTAAGAAGCTCTCTGAGCTTATAAGTGCGCTATATAAGAGCGCTATATAAGAGAAATCTTTCTCTTTCTATTAAATTGCATGAAGAAGTCTACTACATAAAATATAAAAAATTTTCACTAAAAAACTTTTTTTAGGGTGGGGAGGGGAGTGTCATACTGGGAGCAAGAGATAGGTTTTTGTTTGGGATTCACTTTTCTCAGAGCCAGCTTCATGAGGGTGTGCATAGACACCCTGACCGTTTCACACGGTGAACTGACGCACATCACAAGAACAATAATACTTACTATACAACTGATATATGCACAAAGCTGAACAGCAAGAAACTCATAACAGTTATAATGCAAATTAACGTAACATAAAACCAACTCTCCAACGATGAAATATCTGTCGCCTGGAAACAGTACTGCCGCATCTCATTTTGAGTTTGCAACAGAAGTATTATTTTCCTGGCAACAAATATATATCTGGAAACTGCTCAAAACCCATAAATGACTGAACTTCACAATGCAATCTCATACACTCGTTCAGATTTCATATACAGATACAGACAAACCAGGGACCGAACGAATGAACTCACTGATGAGCTGTTCCCATCATAATATACATTACTCTGCGCAGTCACACCATGGACAACTGAGCCCCTCCAACAGAGCAGGGTTAGTTAGCTATTCATTGCTTACAGGGTCCAGCCAACTGCTAAGAGCCCAATCAAGACCACAACTTGAGCTGAAAGAGGACTCACTCCTGATCTATATAAAAGATCTGCTGAAACAACCCTAGTGGTAACACTGAAGGCACTCCACCAGCCGGTCACTTAACAATAAAGCCATCCCACTCAGAGGACGCTGAGGCTATACTCTAATTTATCGACCTCCCCGTTTACAAAAACAAAATATAATATAAACATCATTATAAAATATCAACAAATGTCTACATTGCTAAATAATATCATAGAAAGCCCTAGAGACGATTTGGCAGAAAGGGTCCAATTTTCCCAAGCTGATCCAACAGACCTCATACAAAAATGAGGAGTTTTAGAAGAGTTTTTAAGAAAAAAGGTAGGTGACTGGTCTAGAGGAGAAGATAGTATATTAGATTGATAGAACAGAGTAGGAATGAGAAAAAACAAAGAAGAAAGACATCGGCAGTGGGAATTTAAAGCACTAAATTTTCAGAAAGTGAAGATACTATTTATACAGAAACCCCCGGCACATTTTTACAGGGCAGGGTAGTCACTTGGAGAAACAATAGTCTGTGTTCAGTCGGATGGGTACATCATTTTCTCATCCCCTGAAACAACTCCCGTTTTTTTGCACGAGCATGCAGACACTCAAAACTACTGACACAGCACACGTTACTATTCAATCAGGATAAATATCAATCTACAAAAAATATCAATCTGCAATGTTGAAATGTTTCATCCGCATGCTTTTTCATGCTAAAGGGTCAGTCAGCCACCCCTCCTCCCCCCCTCCCACACATTTTTTTTTTTACAATCTTATAATATTTCATTATTACATACAAGAACAGTTTCAATCAACAAAACAAGCATGGAAGTGCACGCCATGTTACCGAAGAAAATAAAATGATGACGGTAACAAAACACTGCAAGGATGATTTTGCCCCATGATATAAAACCAACTGCTTGAGCATTATTTGATAGTGTTTTGCCACAGAAAAGATGTAGCAGGACACACACACAGCCACTATTTGGAAAACCTGGAAGCCAGCTCATAGTGTTTATCACACAGGATGAATGAAAACAACAGTTACTCTACAGTTCTTTACTGGCAGATTCATGCTGGTGATAAAACCAACTCAGAAAGCGCAACAGACGTTCTGGTTTTCATTCCACGAAAAAAAGAAGCAAAAGCAGTTGTTGATGGGAAGGATCAAATCTTGATGACGCAGCCTAAAAACAAAATGCTTATATATAAAATTTGGGGTGGGTGGGGGGTGTATAGTGCATCTTTTACCATATGCAGCAAACCTAAATCCCACAAGTCACTTTGGTTATACTCTGTTAGCATGAACATATATTTGAAGGTGGGTTTGTCTACATATTTTCATTTTTTTTTGTTACAATCCCCCCCCCCCACCCCTCCCCCTCTTCCCCAACATATCACTCACACACAAATTATCAGTCAGTACATATGCATTACGAGTCAATTCACGCATTATCAATCAGCAAAGACACACGCTATCACTGTCAGTCAAGCGGAAAAATCACTCATATCAGCAGCCAGTCAAAATACACATATCAGTCAGTCACTGCACACACATTGTTAAGTCAGTAAAAACACTCAAATTATCACTCAAGCGAACACACACCCATATCAGTCAGTCAAATACACACATATCAGTCAGCCACTACACACACATTGTTAAAACACACATATCAGCCAAGCGAATACACACAAATGTCCCATCAATACACACCCATATTATCAGTAGTCAAATACACACATCCACATTATCATGAGCTTTGAGGTTCTTTTCCCGTTGTACATTTCATACAACCTTACAAGTACCCAAACTTGATAGGAACCACACAAACATTTACACACCATTCTAACCTTAGCACTACGATACAGCACTTTATTTTGTATGAAAAAAACGAATTAACTTTTTTTTATGAACACAAAACATGTAAGCTCACCTTATACAACAAGATTTTTGTTTAAAATTCATGTTGACATACTTCCATTCTACAAGCAATGAGTTTAACCCTTTGAACCCTGGATGCCCCACCAATTCTGAGCCCATTCCCCTGGGAAAAATGGCATTTTTAGCATGCTTTTAAAACAACCAAAACATATCAACCAAAGTGTTAGACAACCCAAAGTTAGTGTATAAATGACTTACTATGTCATCTCTTCATCTTCATTATCATCCCACAATTGATCGATTACTTCCTGAGTTGTGTACAGTCGCTTAGCGACGCTTCCTTGATTTGTAGACCTTCGTTTCATGACGCAAAATTGAGAAAAAAACATCACAAAAACACTCACTGTGCTCGCACTAGAGCGCAGACATTTTGCTTTACCTTATTCCCAATAACCCTTTTCCAAACAGCAAGTACTAGAAAGAACAGTAAGCTTTGTACGGACCGCAAGACTAAGGTAAGGTTACGAGACCAGTTTATCGGTCTATCGGGGCACAGCTGTTTAAGGGCTAGACTGATATATCGGTCTTTCGGGTTCAACGAGTTAATATTTCTTGAACTAAATTACAAACATATAACCCGATTGCAATCCACTGTCTAACCTTTCATCATTTATAACAAAACTTCAAATTCATTACAAAGCACACTCTCTCAAAACTTTTTTTTATATGAAATCCAAACTTCAATCATTTGTAACGTTTTGGACCCTAAAAACTTTCTTTCCAAAACTCAATTCTCCATTCACTCACTAAAATATTCAGTTCACAATCAATATCCCTTGAAAAAATAACTATACACATCCGATGACGACGATCACTTAAGCTCTCAACGTCCTAAAATTACACATTAAAAATGAAGTAACAAAATTAATGCTAGCTCTACAATAATGTCAATAATATGAAGTTATTTCATTTAGATCTACAACTATTACGTAACTTAATTTTCACTCCAACTGATGAGCACGATGACTATGATGAGATACATACTGGGTCTATGTGATGAAATACTATAATTTACATGGTTGAAAAACACACAATCAGGTTTTTCCCGCACGTTCCTTACCTCACCCCATTACACAGTCTTGCTAATAAAGTACCTTTTCATCTTCCAACACAAACCCAATCATTCCACTTCATGCTGCATTATCATTACTTCGTTATGAGATAGGCCTCACTGCTATGTGAGGAACGTTTACTGCATTGTTCAGAAGCAGGCCTCAACAAGAGTAGTGAAAATTCAATGTAAAATTTGAATGAAAATATAAATGTATGCTATGTTAACCGAAGTGACCATGAATGGCAAAATTCACTATAAAATCCGCTAATAAAAAATGAATGCATTTCCTACCATTTATGCCAGATACTAGGAAAAAGGGCATTTATGTTGTGAAGTGTCTACAACACACGCTGATAAAATGAATTTATCTTGTGACACGTATATGATGAACACAGCTAAATAAATGTATGTTCTAAAGTGTGTGTACACCATAAGATAAATGAATTTCTGTCAATAAAATGAATCCCTTATACACAAACTTATTGTGACTAGAACAAATATTATGTCCCTAGGTCTGAACTTTAAACAAAGAACAACATGTAGAGCTTTGTTAAAATATTTGTGAATTACTTCTTCACCGTAGCAGCAATGCGCCATTTTCACTTTTCAATTTCTTTTCTACTGAAAAGGACCTACATAAACCTTACATGATACAAAACCTTCACAAACAACTTTCTTTTCTAATACCAGCAGCGTGTTCCTAACATTAAAATGTGAAACAAAAAAATATAAAAAACATTTTTGTTTGTTTTTCCACACAGGAAACGTTTCGTCCATTTGTCTGCATATCCAAACTAAAATATTTGCAGGTATCAACTTAGCAAAACTGCATCAGTGCAAACCTCAGATTGTAAGCGAAGTAAATGCAACAACGTCTGATCATCAGAGAACTCATTTCTATAATTCTACACTATCAACCTTGCCTCAGTTTATCACCAATCCAAATTCTGCTAGTTTTTCCCCATTAAAAGAATTAAAATAAATAAAATAGCTCAAATGTTTGAATGAATGTCCAAACACTGCATTCAAAAAACCTACTAAATCTAGTGAATTTGCCAAACGTCTAGTGAACTTGCCAATCTCAATTCTACCGTTTCTTTCATCCACAAATAAAAATGTTCACATTTCAAATAAAAGTCAAAACATTTCTTTGAAAATACATACAAACGTTTAGTGAACTTGCAAAAATGTTAATTTCTAATGTTTTCTTCCATCCACAAATCAAACAGTATTCAAATTTCAAATGAATACTCTATCTTCAGCCCTGATAAACTTTGCATCAATCTGCTATCAACGCAACTTTACCCATCGATAAAATAAAAACAACACCGTGTCTATAGCACCTATCACATTGGCAAAAACAAAGCTACCAAGTCCTCACGATTCAGTGTATGTGATTAAAAATTCTGCTGTCGCTTCTTCTTGGCGTCTATTGCCTCTTGGATGGGTTGCCGCTTGGCTTGATACCGAGCTCTCAGCTCCTCAATCTCTCGCTCCATCTCAGGGTCCAGGTCGGACAGTCGCTGCTCCAGCTCCTCGTACGCCAATGTACGTAACTGAAAAAAAAAAAAGCAGCTTCGAGATAAAACTTGCAATTGATTAGAGACGACCCATATTCACTTTCTTCTTTTTTTTAACCCCTTAACTGCCCACCCCCGAACCTCATTCGGGATGATTTTCTGCTTCCTGTGTGCCCAATCCCGAACCTCATTCGGGGGTTATTCGTCAGCATTCTGTAGTCACCCATAAAGGGAGGTAACAGCAGTAACTGTTGGCAGAGCAGCTAGAAATCTCCAACCAACAGTTCCTTCCCTTTGACCATTATAAATCGCAAAAACCGAATTTTGCACAATATTTGAAATTACAGTATTTCGCAGTGTTCAGTCGTTCATACAAAATGGTGGACAGTGGATGATGAGGGGGTACTACAAGGTCTGTTTTTAGATGATATTCAGCACTTGAAGTGCTTCAAGAGGTCCTAAATGATCAAGACAGTGATGATGAAGACCTTATCACACAAAATTCATATACTGGAAGTAGTGTGTGGACTTTTCCCTGCTGTGTGTGTTGTGACTTTGCTGTGGATTATGACGTGTGATTCCGGACTTGCCATACCATGTACAGGTACCCTTATTTCTGTGGATGATATAGACGTAAAGTTGATTTCCAAGTAGTTTATTGATTGCTTGATGTTTGTCCTTTTGTTACACCAGTTTTTTGTGGTGTTCTGTCATGCATTTTTTGTGTTGATGTGTGTTTTTATGTTCCAAAAATGCCTGATCACAGCAAAAAAACATGAATAAATAATTACTAAAAAATGTATGTCTTGTCAAATGAAACTATTTTCACTTGAAATTGAAGCCAGGGATGTTACAAAAAACTTTGCCAAATATCTAAGAGATATCTCTTCAAATGCCTGAATTATTCACGTTTTAATGAACACACCCTCAACAGTCAAATTTTGCTCCGGCATACAGGAAGTACAGATGCGCTTTTCACTACGGCAGTTAAGGGGTTAAAAACAAAACATTTACACACATTCTCATCCTTGGTGTTGCTATCTGGTTGCTCTACAAGCAGATCTGTGAAAGTACCATACCATAGAACCAAAAAAGAAGATGGGAAACCATTTAAATGCTTTCCCAGACGCTCCCACGTACACCTAACCGAAAAAGAAGCATTGTCAAGAGCGTTAATTTTGTTGGTAGTGTTGCGATTCCTCTTTATCCCAACGAAGCAAAAAAGGAAAAAGGTGGAATGAAAGCCCACTATCTGAACAATCTGCAAGCAGAATAATCATCCACATCGGCTCAGCCAATTTGTAACCAGCATGCTTGAGACTAATGGCACAGATCACCGTGTGAGTTAGTGAAGACTGGTACTAGCTATTCTTCGCAGCTTTCAAAAGTTTGACAGCAACCACCAAAATAAAACAAGGATTTTAATGAGGTAGTCTGAGATGGAGAAACATTTGTCCATTTATTTATCAAAACCCTTCCCAACCACCGGGGGAATTTTAGGCTCAACCACTGGAACATGGAACACTGAACATTCTAGCGACTCCAACAAGTATCTTTTTGTTTTAACCCTCAGTTATAAGTAGCCAATTATTATGAAGTCAACTATCAATGAGTTCCTTTGAAGAAGTCCAAACACCTACCACTATGTCTGCACACAAACCAGATCATTACTAAAGACTAAGGTTGAAATCCAAAGACTGATGACAACGACAACAACAACAAAAGTGGAAACGTTAACTACTCACAAACTCAAAATCTCCATCGATGAAGGAGCGCTGGAAGTGGTGGGGCGGAGTGACCTGCTTGGGTGGGGGTTGTTGCGGGGTTTGCTGCTGCGGGGTGGGCTGCGGCTGCTGCTGCTGCTGGAGGTTGCTGGCCATGGGCTGGGTCTTGTTGGACATGCGAGCCTTCTCCTCCTGCTCTTTCTTCTCAAAGTGCTCCAGGTAGGCCGGCCGGTACTTCTCTTTGCCCCCCGTCGCTGTGCTGTGCCCTATAAGAGGAACAACGCTGCCTGGTTCACCACTGTTAGTCGCTCTTATATTATTTATTTATTTTATTTTATTTATTTAATCGTTCTTATATAGTGCTTTTCCAGCTCAAGAGCTGCTCAAGGCGCTGGCCGATACAGGATCTAACTCAAGCCGCCCGAGACGCCCACCCGCAGCCTTTGGGCGCATGGTCTGACGCCCGGACAACTGAGCACAATCCTGGGCAGCCAGGGATGGGGGAGAAGGACCAAGTGCATGCTGGGTGTGTTCTTGTCACCGGCACTCACCCGTCTAGGACATGAGCGTCAGGATCTTTAAAGTCCGTTATGATGGAATGTATGCGACACAGACTAGACCTCGGTTTATACTCTCATCCGAATTATAAAACACATGCACTCACACATATGCATGCACACAGAGCAGGCCTGTTTACCCTCCAACAAACCCATGTGTGTAATCCTGCCAGTAAAACTTTGTAATGGAAAGATGGGGATGCGTAATCATAACCAAATCAAACCAGGCATTCAAACAAGTCAGCCCTGAACGATCAGTTATGATTTTTTTTTTAGTATTGCAAACGCCATTAAATGTGTAACTGCAGAGATAGCTGAACACTCGTTACAGTCATTTCTCTTTTTAATTTTCCTTCTTCTGTTCCCTCGTCTCCTTTCCCTTCTGCAGTGCATGGTAATACACCCTCTCCACCCTAATAGCTTCCTTGCAAGGCTGTGCAGATTCAGTTAAAAAAAAAAAAAAAGTGTAATTAGGTACTCCAAGCCCTTCATTAGCTCTTGTCCGGTCGGCAGTTTTGACTCAGTTTTCACTTCACTTTCAACACTTATTATTAATGTAAAACTGCATCAAAACGAACAGTGGCTGTATTCAAATAAAAATTGAAAGCTTTATCTTTACATCTGTGTTGTTTTTAATGCATGTTTATGCGAAAGATTCCGAGAAAACAGCTTTTGAATACGCCCCTATCCGAGCGCTGAATGGCGGTGCGGAAAAAGTTGTCAGCGTCGTTTGCTGAGAGGGGCTCGTTTCAAAGTCTAAGTGCTTTGCGATACTTCATTGGATGGCCTAAAAATAAGAACCAATGAGAAGTTCGGATACTTAGCTTCATTTACATATAGGTATTGTGGGGCTCTCGTGTGTAAAAGTTTTGTTACGAGCCGAACAAAGTGGATAAAGCGGTTTTGATGTAAGTTTGATTTTAACTAGAAGTTTAAAACTTAGCAAGAAATAAAGAGCAGACTTTCCTTTATAAAACTAGGGTATTTATTAATTTGTGCATTACTGTATCGCGGAGCGCTTTGCCGTAGAAAAGCCTACCCAAACGGTGTTCGGGAATTCTTGCGGTCATTGCGTACTCGTAGGCCTGTTAAGCGACACGCGTGCTGAGCGTAGTAGCACACCAGTAGGCCTATAATTTGCCGGCGCGCACTGCGAATTTGATGATTTCCCAACTTTGAAGCACCAAAACGGCTGAACATTACATGGGAGAGGCCTGAAGAAAATTGGGCTTGGAGTATAACATATGAAGGGGTTACCTGTCAAAAATCAGCTTCCTGGTATCAATATTGGCTTCACTTTGAGACTCCAAAGTTGTCAATTTCTTCAATTCCAAAACGTTGCCAAAAAAACACCAACATTCGGCATTTTCAAACATTAATAACTTTTTACCTATTTGTCCTATGGGGAAAAAAAATATACCACTGTGTTCAGAATGAAAAGCTCTTTAAATCTATGTCAGTTTTGTGATGAGGAAATCATTTTTTTTAAATGGCTTTTGACTACCTAGTGTAATTTGAGAAAAAAATAAAACGGAATCCGAAGGAAAGAGGTTTTATAGTTTAATACAACTTTGAAATGTGTAATTTATTACCCTCAATGCGCGAGGTAAACAGGTCTGACGCAATGAAACACAACACTTAATCTTCAATGTAACAACACATGGACTCTAGACCCACATCTTTACTCCTCTCTTTTCTGATATAGTTATATACTTTGCTGCATTGCACTCTCTCTCCCACACAGTGGCGCTCACTACATAATAATGTGAAACTGGGCTATCAATTGCGCATTTTTGCGGAATTCTGCACCCAAACAGTTGTGAAATGGTCTGCCCCTGTCTTTGAAGCAGTCACAGCCCCAGAAAGTCTTGATGACTTACTTCTTTATATTTCATTATTAATCGTCATATGCCACACTGAGCTGTTCGGTATATTGTTTATATAATTATATCCTATCAGCATCTGAGGGCCATTTTTATTAAGTTTTGTTGTTGTTGAGCGCAATTCTACATGAACTGTTTTTTCCTGGAGACCTGAACTATACAAGGCTACATTATCATCATCATCATCAAACATTCACAGGACTATCTCTCCCATCCAAATGTCGCTCATTGGTAGTGTTCATTTCACTAGACAGTTGGTTTGTGCTGCAATGTCTGGGACAGACACACAGAAAATGAGGTTCTTAGGCCACAAAAAAAAACCAAACCTAGCTACCAGGACCCCACCTACCACTCAGCCGAGACAAGTCAGCATTTTAACACAGAGTGCTTGCCATAAATGGACGACTGGAAGGTAAGATTATTAAAACAAGTCAGTATGTTTATAAAAATTTTAAAAAATGTGTAAAAGAGAAGATGTACACACTGCTATCACAGCGGCTCAAACCAAAGCTTTTCAGATTTTGAGGTTAGGTCAGCCAGGCTAGCTATAAATAACTTCGCCGATGCTTCCTTTCTCTAGTTCTAACACTATGACCTCACTACGCACCCCATCGCCAGCTGTCTCTTACATATAGTGTCTGGTCTGTTTGTGGTATGAGTATATTTGAGTGAATGTATTTTTTGCGTAATTGTTACATGTGTCCTTGTCTAAAGCGTGCACATGCGTGCGTGAGTTGTGAGTGCGCGCTTAGAGTTATAATTATTATAAGATAAGCGCATTATAAATACAGTAATTATTATTATTATTATTATTAAGGGGGGTGCAGGCAAGCTATAAATAGCCCGTAGCATGCAAAACGCGGCGGCAGTGAACAGTGCTGCTCACATAGGTACTGAGCTGGTGTGCTATGTGCATTGCCAGTCCAACAATAAATAAATATGGAGGAAACAAAACAGATTTATATTTACGTTTCATAGTGCCGTCATCCTCCTCCTCTTCTTCTTCTCCAGAGTCTTGGTTGATGACCATGGTACCCAGTTCTGACTGTAGGGTGCTGGCTGCACTGTTGTTGACTACCAGCGTACCGTCCCCTTCCGGTACAAGCGTACCTGCAATGTTTAGTAGAGTGCAAAGTTTCATTCCTAGTTACAAACAGTTCTTTGTCATTATCGGAAAGTACACAGGGCAGAACATATGCAAAGTCTTGCCTGCTGACTATTTCGGTATAAGTGTACGTACCTGAAACATTGCTAGTACCAAAGAAGTTTCCTTTCTAGGTGCACGAATACTGTGATAACAAAATGAACGAACAGAAACACACACCCACACACCTACAAAGGTCTTTGTTGATGACCTTTGACACAGCCCAACTATTTCATACTGGGTGCAAAATTAAAATCCAGTTGAACTCACATACAACCTCCCCTAGCTCACATATATCCTCACCTACACCAAAAAAAGTCCATGAACACACACACACAATTTCTTACGTTAATGACAAAAAACATTTTAAAAGAACAATGAGCAGAGAAAACAAAGTGAAATAAATACCCTCCGCTTGAGCTTTCATTGTGCCATCCGTTTCGTCTGTTTTCTTCACCATCGTGCCATCAGTGTCGTCCTCTTCTCCCTGAAAAGTCGCAACAAAATCACAAAATGTTTGTCACCTTGATGCTTCCAACTTCTTTTATTTTTTTATTACGACAATAATAGTGCAGGAAAGCGTAGCATAGTATATAGGCTGAACAAGGCTTTGTCCTTCAAGATAAGACTGACGTATACAGAGGTGCCAACCCCCTCTATGGTTTTTCAGTAGTAATTACACAAATGTTCAGTAGTTTTCAAAATGTTTCAGTAGTATACATCACTCAAGGTGCACAGCGAGAAGCCGATGGAATTTAATACCCATGTTATAAAAACAAATATCAAGAAGAGTTTGTAACCACATAAAAATTTTAAAAATTTCACAAGGTCTCTTTTGGCAGAAATGTTGATTATTGATTTCAACACAAACACACTCTTGACACTGTCTTGCTTCCCATTACTGCTTGTTCATGCAGTGTAACAGCTTCAAAACATGTTCATACACAAAGAGCAAATTATTTACAGCAATGTGGCCCTCTAGAAATTATTCTTTGGTTAACTGTTGAGATGTTGCTGATTTGCATTTCTTAAGCAGACGGTCACTGAGGACAGTGTCATAGCAAGGACAAGTTGCTCTGGATTTAAGTGTCAAGATTGCAGACAGGATACTGCTGCCATCGTTCCACAGAAGTCAGTGAAGTTTTTTCTGACAAGGGAGAAGACTCTCTCACAGGCGCTGTTGGAAACTGGTATAAGCAGCACTCCTAGCATGAATCTTGACAGCACTTTGAACCTGCAGATTCTGGTTGATCCTGCACGAATATGTGTCAGCGACTTGGTATGCCGGAAAACATCGTCATACCCACCATGGGCGACCGAGAAATCTGACTCACATATTGTACATCTTGCGTAAGAATTTGAAACGCTAGAAGGCTTAATGCAGGGAAATTCATCGGTATATGTCGATTTAAAACGCTGACAACTCGACTTGGCCCCAGGTGCAGATGCTGATGGATCACTACTGCTTGGCCGTTTTCTTGGCCGTCCTGCACCTCTAGCACTCATGATTCTTGTAAAGAAAGTAAAAATACAATGGCAGAGAAATCCCACACAATGTAAACTTTCATCAGACTTTGATTACGCAGCGCAGCGGAAGTGAACAATAATACATTTTCTGATTGGCTGATTAACTTAAGTCATGTGACATGGCTTGTGCATCCGCGATCGATTCCGCACTGTCAGTGCCTCGACCGTAGCGCATTGCACTAGGTGTGAAAGATAAATTTAAAAAAAAAATCAACTGCCCAATTTTTTTCCGTAATTATTTCGGCAAATCCGTAATTCCGTAGTTTTTCATTTTTTTTGTAAATTACTACGGGAAAACCGTAGGGGTTGGCACCTCTGCTTATACGGTGGCCTTCGGCAGCTTTGCATAGCTGGCAGACTGCCTACTACATGGGGCATCCGAGCTGGGAGGCTGGTCAGGCTGTGGTTTACCAAGAACTTTCAACATGTTGCTCACACTGTGACCTCCAAACAGCCCGAGTCTGCCACCTTCTCAACTGAAGGTCTGTCTTCATCCGTTCTGGTTGACACTCCCATTGCTGATTCCATCTTGCACAACCTTGACGCCGTTGGTCCCATCGAGTGTTCACTCTCTGAAGCGGAGTTCTCTGCCATGGAGCTGATGTCCTAACCTATGATGGGGGGCCCCTCCGCTGCTGCTGACCTAACATCCTCACCTTTGACGGTAGGCCCCTCTGCTGCTGCTGACTTGACATCCTCACATCTGATGGTGGGCTCCCTTGCTGCCGTGGCGCCTTCACTGTCCCAGGCTGCTTCAGATACAACCTGCACGACGCCGCTGAGCCCGCAGCTGCCTTTTGCCGCCACACCAAATCTTCCATCCTTCCCAGTCTTTGATGAACACTTCGGAAGTCTCGTCGGACCGGTCGTTGCCAGCTGCCAGAGGCTGCTTGAGAGTCTTGTGTCTCAACACACAGACATGCTGTAATTAGGCTATCGAGCTGCACGACCTGATCGTTGATGGCGAGACTGACATCTCCTTCTTCTCTGAGACTTTTCTTCGACCAGCAGGAGATGAGAGTACCATTGCTGAACTACTACCCTTAGGGTACTCTTTTACATCTTGTCCCCCAATGACTGGTCCTAGAAGTGGTCCGTCTGGTCTATAACCAGTCATTCGCGGCAGGCTGGTCTCCATGACTATCACCTATGGCAGGAGGACCTCACTTTTAGAACTTCTGAGATTTGTGAGGTACAGCTTTGTGTTTCAGGTCCACAGTATTTTGTCTGGTGTCCATGAAAAACAGCTTCTCAGGTCCCAGCGTATTGAAAACAGTGCTGCCCGGATTGTGCTTCAACAACCGCGGCACTCCAGTGCTACTTCTGCTCTTAAAAACTCTACACTGGTTGCCTGTCAAAGCAAGAATTGACTACAAAATCGCTTCTCTCTCCTACCAATGTCTTTATCCTGAAACTCCATCCTATTTGTCTGAAATCCTGCGTGCCTATCAACCTACCCGCTCCTTACGATCTCAAGATGCTTCCCTCCTTGCAGTTCCAAGATATTCTCTAATAGAAGGTCTTTCTCCATCTATGTTTGAACCCTGTGAAACTCACTACCTTCTGATCTCCGCCATTCTCAGTCGCTTCCTTCCTTTAAAAAGTCTCTGAAAACCCATTTGTTCTGTAAGCGTGAGTAACTAGAGCAACTATTTCCCTCCTTAGCCAGTACAGTTCTTAAAACATAGACCGATATCCTTTGTGCTTGATCAAAGTCATTTCTGCCTGGGCAGGACTTTTAAAAATTTTATTTGGTACTTTGTGCATTTATGTTATAAGTTTCACCTTTTTCTTTCTGATTTTATTTGGTACGTTGTGCATTTATACGTTTTACCTTTTTATGGTTATTACCTATATGCATTAGCTTCTTATTATATGATATTTAATTTTTTATACTACTTTATACTACTATTTGTTTAATAATATGTTTTTGTTTTTACTTTATTTTCAGTATTAGAATGCCATAACTTTTTTTATAATTGCATTTACAGTTTTAAAGTTATAGATAAAATTATTATTTTTATTGCTGTCATTATTGTTGTGGATATTAGTAGTAGTAGTAGTAGTAGTAGTAGTAGTAGTAGTAGTAGTAGTAGTAGTAGTAGTGGAAGTGGTAGCCTAGTAGTGGTGGTAGTGGTAGTTTTTAGGGAGAGAGAGAGAAGGGGGAGAGGGGCAGAGTACAGAGGAAGAGACAGATTGTTAGTGTGGCCTGTATAAAAACATATATTTTACTTGTTGACAATTTACGCTTTTGTATGTGTGTCTCATGTCACTGTAACTGCTGATGTCGTTTAATTATTTGTTAATATATCGGTGGCAGTGATAGCTCAGTGGTCAGAGCGCATGACTTGTGTCTTGGGCGACGTGGGTTCGAATCCTGACTTCAGCAAACTATTTTGTGATTGCTGGATATTACAGGTCAGCGCCTTGAGAAGTGCGCTATATAAGAGAAGTCTCTTTCTTTCTTTCTTTCTTTTAACTTGCGAGTGTCTGTGTGCTTGTGTGCGAGCGCCTAGAGCAGACTACAAGTTTAGAATTCACGCTTTATAAAATAAATTATTATTATTATAATGATGTAGTGACCCGTCGTTATGCGGCACTGACATATACTACAGGTTACTCATACTTAAGGCAAATAAGAAATATATGTCCGTTTATGATATCCCGACAGATCCTAATTTTTTTGGCCCGACCCTCCACTTTTTTTGAGGAAAATAATTTTTAAAAGCCAAAAATTCGTACCCAATGTGGAAAAGGTTTCAAATATTTTAAAAAAATTTAAAAAAAATAAAAAAAATAAGCCGAACTACCGACCTAATTTTTTTTTCATTTTTTACTGTAAATAGATTTTTTTTTTTTTTGGGGTCCTAAGAACTCGAAATCTTACAGTATATAAAAATTGTATATTTGTAAATAATGTCGCCATCAAGACTTGGGGGAGAAAATGTTGAAATACAGCACAGATGTTCTCAAAACAGAACGCTTTGAACCGAGCCTTTCTAGGAAAAAAGCGCTACATACATTTCCTTATTATTATTTATTGAACAGGACAAACAGCTTCCTGCCACACAATAACTGCTGTAGGTATCTACTGCATTAACTATGTCAGGGGAGGTGGGAGTGGAGATACGGAAGTGGGGTGGATGGTGGCAATATGAGAGTACAACGCAAACTCAATCCAGCATAAGATTTTATTGATTCATTTGAATTTAGCGCTTTTCTAGCTCAACGCTCGGCCTGGCTGATAACAGGATCCAACTCCAACCACCAAAGTTTGTCAACAGAACCTCTCCACCCAAAAACCTTGGAAGTATACAGAATTTTCATGCAGCATAGATAAAAGTAAAATACAGAACATACCACAGCACACAACCAACGTACCGAGTCATCACCGTTGGCCAGCACTTTGTTCTGCATCTCCTGGATCTCCTTGGCCTCCCTGATCATCTCTTGCAGGATCTCACAGGACTCGGCTTTCTTGATGAAATCGTGCTGCAGCATTTTGGGACAAAAAAGAACGTCATTATAGTAGTGATTACAGAGACCCAAGACACAAGACCTGACTTTTATTTACTTACTTTATTTAATCGTTGGCACGGTGCAAGGAGACAGAAGAAGAGGGGAGACAGAAAAAGAGGTGGGAAGACAACATTCGAGAATGGACTGGCGTGACACCAAAGTTAAGCCATGAAGACTGCTGAGGACGGACAAAGATGGAGTATGCTGGTTAAACAATCATCTGAGGTGCCCCAATGACTGAGTTATGGGATAGGATAGGAATCGTTCAAGAGCTGCTCAAAGCAATGGCCGATACAGGATCTAACTCAAGCCGCTGCAGGCTCCCACTTGCATATGAAATATTTATTCGACCAAGAGATCAATCTGGCAAAGTTGTTTAATTAATTAAATGCACACTAATGAACAGAAGAAATTCATACAATCTCTGAACTTCCCTTTCCCCCACTTCCCACAAAAATGTTTTTTTTTCTTCTTCACATAGACAAGTATTGATTTTGATGTGCTCATTGATTTTAAATATATGTATTTTAACCACAATGTAAGAACCAGAAGCAAATAGCCAGCAGAAGAAGGATGAAAAGAATGAAATAAACTGAAAAGAGGAACTACAAAAATGAAATCCAATAATGTTAACAAAAAGATTAATGCAAAACAGCTACTTTCTAATCGACCCTTAAAAAAAAAAAAAAAAAAAACGCTCTGCTCAACGTTTCAGTCAGCAGTGACAAGACAATGAACCACATTCCACCATTTATACAAATCATTCACACATTTGTTGATTTTAAAAAAAAAAAAAAATTCAATAACAATGTTACCTTGCATTTTGAAAGTCAAGAACCAAAACTGACCTTCAATAACACTAACACTCAGAAGCATTCAACAGACCTTTGGTTTGTCGCTATCAGGCTGTTACTCAGCTTACAGAAGCAGTCAGGCTGAAAGCCACGCTGACCCTTATACCCAGCCTATGCTTGGTAGATCTCTGAAACTTAGCTAGCGTCAAGGTCGCCGGTTCAGTAGTAGAAACTGGCCTATTGATTCTCAAAAGAAACAAACAAATCAACAAAGGTATTCACCTCTAGCAACCCGACGGCAGTGGCCCGGGCTTCAGGGTTCTTGATGAGGCATTTGGAGACAAAGTCGATGAACTCTGCCGTCCACTTATCTGGTTGGCGGAAGGAAGGAGGGGGTTTCGTGGGGATCATAAATATGGCCTGTAAATCAAAAACCCCAAAACACATCATCAAGTTTCACTGGGATAACATTCAAACTAAAACTAATGCATCATTATTACATCACATGATTATTGCTTTAGGTCCAGCGGGCTCTTCCGAGCCAAATCAGGACCAGACAACCCCTGATCCGCATAACAGATCTGATGAAACAACCCTGGTGGTAAAACTAAAGGCACTCTACCAGCCAGTCACTTTACAATAAAGACATCCCACGCAGGGGACGGCTGAGGCTATACTCTAATTTATCGAACCCCCGTTTACAAAAACAAAATAGAATACAAACATCATTATAAAATATCAACAAAATACATACATATAAAATGCCCACATTTCTAAATAATAACATCATAGGAAGCCCCAGTGACCACCTGGCAGAAAGCGTCCAATATTCCCAAGCTGATCCAACAGACCTCACACAAATAAGGAGTTTTGTTCCTGAAGAGTTTTCAAGAAAAAGGTAGGTGACTGGTCTCGTGAAGAAGAAGATAGTATAGCAGATTGATAGAACAGAGCAGGAATGAGAAAGAACAAATGAGAAAGACGGCGACAGTGGGAATTTAAAGCACTAAATTTCCAGAAAGTGGGGATACTATTTGTACTGAAACCCCCAGCACCTCAACGGGGAGAATGCATTATCAAGTTTCACTGGGATAGCATGAAAATTAAAACAAACTAATATATCATCAAGTTCCATTGGAACAGCCTAAAAACTAAAACAACAAATACCAATATATCATCAAGTTTCATTGAGACAGCCTGGAAATGAAAACAAACTAACATTTCATCAAGCTTGATTGGGACATTAAATACGGAGCGATTGAAACATTTTAATATACCCCTAAAGTATCCAATAATAAACCTTCTCCCAAGCTTCTTTATGCACCAAAAATAATACACTGCCAATTTGCCTAAGCTGTGCCAGTAGAGCAAGTGGATTTTGTCCACGTGGGTTGTAAGTACTACCCAACTTGAAGTCTAATCTAATTTGTCTTATTGTAAATTGCAATAGACCTTTCGCCCCACTCAAGCTATTACCAAGGCTACAAAGACCCGAAAGTGACGCTGACTCTAATCTTAGTGTCAGAGGCTGTTGAGACCAAAGGCCTATAATCAGCCTATCCTTGACAGATCTCTGACGAAGGTTGTCTGTTCAGTGGAAACTGGCCCGTTTCCTCGTTTGCCCAATGTTAGACAAACACACAGACCCTTGTGTGCAATACCATGGAGGGTCAGCGCTTACAAGTGGCCATCATCAATGACAACACCGGGAGAACCAATCATGTAAACCTCATACAACGAGTACAGAAATTCTAGGGAGAAAAGAAAAAGGAAAAGAGAACACATACTCGCATCGGATGAATATCCCCATACGGAGGTTTTCCTTCAGCCATTTCTAAGGCGGTTATACCTGTAATAAAAACAAGGAATCCTAAAATACAAATCATAAAAGTGACGGACCGAAACAAACATTTCACGTCTTACTGCATGAGGGTTATGGACAATTCACATCACCCAACCCATGGAATAACAATTCGCAAACATTATTATGGCAAATAAAGATTGGACGCAACTAAAGCATAAACCAGGGGAAAAACCATGGGACAAATATTCCATAGTTTAAATACAGTCATCCAACGTACGTAACTCATCTGTTTAAATTTTACTCTTACAATCCCCAAGAAATGAATTCTTAACCAACGCATCTCGCAGACGAATGACAGTATAGATTGGATGGTCTTACATGCAACAACGATCCACAGGAGTGTATAATATGCTGAAAACAATGTACGAGAAACAACACATACATTTTCGGATGAACACATCCTAGATGACCTAGGATTTGCAGTCAAGTCATACCCAGATTTGCTACCGTGAGCCTCCACATGATGACTACAAAACAATTACAGAGAGTCACTGTAAAGTAAACAAATGTTGAAATCATCCTCAAAGTGTTGAATAGACTTTCATACATTTCCAAAGCTCTTGGAACTCTTTGACCAATCACCGCTGACACCATATCCAAAAATAAACTGATAAAAAAATCCACCTCCAAAAATTTATTGAATTTTTTTTTTTAAATGAATAAAGGACGTACCTAAACTCCATATATCTGCCACACAGTCATATCCGATTTCTTGTATCACCTCAGGGGCCATCCAATATGGTGTGCCTATCACAGTGTTTCTCTTTGCCATTGTGTCCTGAAATCATCATCATCCTCATCATCATCATCATCATCATCATCATCATCATCATCATTCTCTTCCTCCTCCATATGCATCAACCACAGGTCCATACTCAAACAGTAAACTAGAAGGGCAAAGCCAATATGACTCACGTGCTCCTTACGGAACTTGCAATATTTAACATGAAAATGAGTGCTCAGAAAAAAACCCAAGAAATTATGGCATTAAAATGCAAAGTAATACAGACAAGTTTGGTTGTGATAGTTAAAATAGGTTCTGAGATATTAATCCACATACAAGTTTTGCACAGACGGACAGCGGACAGCATCAAGTTTGGATTATTTAGGACTCGTCTCTTACAGATTTGCAAAAAATATAGATTTTTTTTTGGAGGAGGGGGTAGGAGGGTGGGGGATGGAGCAGTGGTGGGGGGGGGGGGGGGGGGAGGGGAGGGAGGGGGAGTACATATGCATGTGAATCAAAAATGCCAATCTAAGTATGCGAAGAGAAAAAAAAAAAAGCACCCATCACATTAATTTTGGACAGACATGCATGCGCACGACAAAGATAAGACTGATGTCTAAATATGCTCCTACTATTTTAGATTAGGATGTGAGAATATATTAATTGTCACACATACGCGTAACAAATTCAGGCTGCTTTCTCAATGAACGCACAGCAGCTGCAACACAGCGCCACTCAGAACAAGCGGAGATAAGGCCCACCAATAGTCCAAACATCTGAAGAACTGAGATTTGGGTGTTGGCGTGGACACTGATATTGCTGCACGCATGAAAGTCCAAAATCAAGGCGTAGCACTTACCGTCAACTGTCCAGCTACTCCGAAATCTGCCAGCTTGGCGTGTCCTTCGTTGTTGAGCAGGATGTTCCCTGCCTTGATGTCTCTGTGGATTTTCCGTCGGGAGTGAAGGTACTCCAGGCCTTTTAGTGTGTAGTATAGGATGGTGGCGATCTCTCTCTCGTTCAACTGTTCAAACACCGCCACAAAATTGTTACTGCTGAAGTGTAGCAAATGAAACGCTACTGTAGAAATGAAGAGTTCTGCATCACTATAGATGTTTTATCTCAAGTGAAGGCATCTAGCCCTTCAACGTGTAATGTAAGATGACAGTTGTGGGTTCGATCCTGCATCTGGGCGTTATGTTTCTCCAAATATTATTTACTTTCGACTCGGGCAACGTCTCGGGGGTTTTCTCCGGGTACTCCGGTTTGCTCCCCCAGCAAAAATGTCAAAAATTCACAAATATTGTTAGGTAGGTAGGGTTTGGGCGCGCCACTGGCTGCGACTACGCCTTCCACGGGGGAGGCGGCCCAGAGTTTCCCGATAGAAAGGGATAATAAACTGAAGCAAAAAAAAAAAAAAAAAAAAAGATGGCGTGGTAGTTTCCTCTGCAACATGTGTTTCCGTTTTCATACTGATGAAGAAAATTAGCGTTATGGATGAATAAAAACTTTTGCTCTCATGCAGTTTTCACACTGATGAAGAAAATTAGCGTTATGGATGAATAAAAACTTTTGCTCTCATGCAGTTTTCACACTGATGAAGAAAATTAGCGTTATGGATGAATAAAAACTTTTGCTCTCATGCAGTTTTCACACTGATGAAGAAAATTAGCGTTATGGATGAATAAAAACTTTTGCTCTCATGCAGTTTTCACACTGATGAAGAAAATTAGCGTTATGGATGAATAAAAACTTTTGCTCTCATGCAGTTTTCACACTGATGAAGAAAATTAGCGTTATGGATGAATAAAAACTTTTGCTCTCATGCAGTTTTCACACTGATGAAGAAAATTAGCGTTATGGATGAATAAAAACTTTTGCTCTCATGCAGTTTTCACACTGATGAAGAAAATTAGCGTTATGGATGAATAAAAACTTTTGCTCTCATGCAGTTTTCACACTGATGAAGAAAATTAGCGTTATGGATGAATAAAAACTTTTGCTCTCATGCAGTTTTCACACTGATGAAGAAAATTAGCGTTATGGATGAATAAAACTTTTGCTCTCATGCAGTTTTCACACTGATGAAGAAAATTAGCGTTATGGATGAATAAAACTTTTGCTCTCATGCAGTTTTCACACTGATGAAGAAAATTAGCGTTATGGATGAATAAAAACTTTTGCTCTCATGCAGTTTTCACACTGATGAAGAAAATTAGCGTTATGGATGAATAAAAACTTTTGCTCTCATGCAGTTTTCACACTGATGAAGAAAATTAGCGTTATGGATGAATAAAAACTTTTGCTCTCATGCAGTTTTCACACTGATGAAGAAAATTAGCGTTATGGATGAATAAAAACTTTTGCTCTCATGCAGTTTTCACACTGATGAAGAAAATTAGCGTTATGGATGAATAAAAACTTTTGCTCTCATGCAGTTTTCACACTGATGAAGAAAATTAGCGTTATGGATGAATAAAACTTTTGCTCTCATGCAGTTTTCACACTGATGAAGAAAATTAGCGTTATGGATGAATAAAACTTTTGCTCTCATGCAGTTTTCACACTGATGAAGAAAATTAGCGTTATGGATGAATAAAAACTTTTGCTCTCATGCAGTTTTCACACTGATGAAGAAAATTAGCGTTATGGATGAATAAAAACTTTTGCTCTCATGCAGTTTTCACACTGATGAAGAAAATTAGCGTTATGGATGAATAAAAACTTTTGCTCTCATGCAGTTTTCACACTGATGAAGAAAATTAGCGTTATGGATGAATAAAAACTTTTGCTCTCATGCAGTTTTCACACTGATGAAGAAAATTAGCGTTATGGATGAATAAAAACTTTTGCTCTCATGCAGTTTTCACACTGATGAAGAAAATTAGCGTTATGGATGAATAAAAACTTTTGCTATCATGCAGTTTTCACACTGATGAAGAAAATTAGCGTTATGGATGAATAAAAACTTTTGCTCTCATGCAGTTTTCACACTGATGAAGAAAATTAGCGTTATGGATGAATAAAAACTTTTGCTCTCATGCAGTTTTCACACTGATGAAGAAAATTAGCGTTATGGATGAATAAAAACTTTTGCTCTGATGCAGTTTTCACACTGATGAAGAAAATTAGCGTTATGGATGAATAAAAACTTTTGCTCTCATGCAGTTTTCACACTGATGAAGAAAATTAGCGTTATGGATGAATAAAAACTTTTGCTCTCATGCAGTTTTCACACTGATGAAGAAAATTAGCGTTATGGATGAATAAAAACTTTTGCTCTCATGCAGTTTTCACACTGATGAAGAAAATTAGCGTTATGGATGAATAAAAACTTTTGCTCTCATGCAGTTTTCACACTGATGAAGAAAATTAGCGTTATGGATGAATAAAAACTTTTGCTCTCATGCAGTTTTCACACTGATGAAGAAAATTAGCGTTATGGATGAATAAAAACTTTTGCTCTCATGCAGTTTTCACACTGATGAAGAAAATTAGCGTTATGGATGAATAAAAACTTTTGCTCTCATGCAGTTTTCACACTGATGAAGAAAATTAGCGTTATGGATGAATAAAAACTTTTGCTCTCATGCAGTTTTCACACTGATGAAGAAAATTAGCGTTATGGATGAATAAAAACTTTTGCTCTCATGCAGTTTTCACACTGATGAAGAAAATTAGCGTTATGGATGAATATAAAACTTTTGCTCTCATGCAGTTTTCACACTGATGAAGAAAAATTAGCGTTATGGATGAATAAAAACTTTTGCTCTCATGCAGTTTTCACACTGATGAAGAAAATTAGCGTTATGGATGAATAAAACTTTTGCTCTCATGCAGTTTTCACACTGATGAAGAAAATTAGCGTTATGGATGAATAAAAACTTTTGCTCTCATGCAGTTTTCACACTGATGAAGAAAATTAGCGTTATGGATGAATAAAAACTTTTGCTCTCATGCAGTTTTCACACTGATGAAGAAAATTAGCGTTATGGATGAATAAAACTTTTGCTCTCATGCAGTTTTCACACTGATGAAGAAAATTAGCGTTATGGATGAATAAAACTTTTGCTCTCATGCAGTTTTCACACTGATGAAGAAAATTAGCGTTATGGATGAATAAAACTTTTGCTCTCATGCAGTTTTCACACTGATGAAGAAAATTAGCGTTATGGATGAATAAAACTTTTGCTCTCATGCAGTTTTCACACTGATGAAGAAAATTAGCGTTATGGATGAATAAAACTTTTGCTCTCATGCAGTTTTCACACTGATGAAGAAAATTAGCGTTATGGATGAATAAAAACTTTTGCTCTCATGCAGTTTTCACACTGATGAAGAAAATTAGCGTTATGGATGAATAAAACTTTTGCTCTCATGCAGTTTTCACACTGATGAAGAAAATTAGCGTTATGGATGAATAAAACTTTTGCTCTCATGCAGTTTTTCACACTGATGAAGAAAATTAGCGTTATGGATGAATAAAAACTTTTGCTCTCATGCAGTTTTCACACTGATGAAGAAAATTAGCGTTATGGATGAATAAAACTTTTGCTCTCATGCAGTTTTCACACTGATGAAGAAAATTAGCGTTATGGATGAATAAAAACTTTTGCTCTCATGCAGTTTTCACACTGATGAAGAAAATTAGCGTTATGGATGAATAAAAACTTTTGCTCTCATGCAGTTTTCACACTGATGAAGAAAATTAGCGTTATGGATGAATAAAACTTTTGCTCTCATGCAGTTTTCACACTGATGAAGAAAATTAGCGTTATGGATGAATAAAACTTTTGCTCTCATGCAGTTTTCACACTGATGAAGAAAATTAGCGTTATGGATGAATAAAACTTTTGCTCTCATGCAGTTTTCACACTGATGAAGAAAATTAGCGTTATGGATGAATAAAAACTTTTGCTCTCATGCAGTTTTCACACTGATGAAGAAAATTAGCGTTATGGATGAATAAAACTTTTGCTCTCATGCAGTTTTCACACTGATGAAGAAAATTAGCGTTATGGATGAATAAAACTTTTGCTCTCATGCAGTTTTCACACTGATGAAGAAAATTAGCGTTATGGATGAATAAAACTTTTGCTCTCATGCAGTTTTCACACTGATGAAGAAAATTAGCGTTATGGATGAATAAAAACTTTTGCTCTCATGCAGTTTTCACACTGATGAAGAAAATTAGCGTTATGGATGAATAAAACTTTTGCTCTCATGCAGTTTTCACACTGATGAAGAAAATTAGCGTTATGGATGAATAAAACTTTTGCTCTCATGCAGTTTTCACACTGATGAAGAAAATTAGCGTTATGGATGAATAAAAACTTTTGCTCTCATGCAGTTTTCACACTGATGAAGAAAATTAGCGTTATGGATGAATAAAACTTTTGCTCTCATGCAGTTTTCACACTGATGAAGAAAATTAGCGTTATGGATGAATAAAACTTTTGCTCTCATGCAACTGTAAAATAAATAAATAAATTAATTAATTAATTAATAGATAAATAAATAATTTTTAAAAATAAAATAAAATAAATAAAAAATAAAATAAATGAAATAAAATTAAAATAAAATAAACTTTCACCGTTTTGTTCCGCAACCGCATGATGTCTGATACTGAACCAGCCCCACAGTACTCCATCACAATCTGAAATCATACATTTTCTTTCCCCATAAATAAACACACACACACGTACACACACAAATATTCCTGTCTGGTACATGTTACTATTGAGGGGTGGGTAGAGTAACTCTTTCTTACTTAAGACAATATTTAACAACACTGTTGAGGGTTGGGTGGAGACAATTCTAAGACAATGTACAACAACAATCATCATGTTAAAAAAAAAATAGCAAACAAATTTTTACCATAATGCTTATATAAATCACAAAAATCTGAAACTTTCAGCTTTTCAGCGAAAGGAACCCTTTCCGCCAGGAACCCCTTTTCAGTGAACGAACCCTCTAATTTCAAGGCAATGTACATGTATTTAATTTTTTTTTAATTTGTCCTGTGTACCCTGAGCATGCTGCCTGTTGCCAGCATGGAGTTGTGTTCGTACCATCACCACCATCATCATCATCAGCAACAACATCATCACCCACCATCCATCCATCATCATCAACAACTACAGCAGCACCTCAAAGAAAGTAACTGCACTAAACTATACATGCATGTTAACTGCGACATCCAAATGAATGGCTGTATGGTCTTCACACTCAAATGGGGCATGATCCTACTGACCCACAAGTCTGTGTTTTTGAAGTAACTGCCATAGTACTTGACGATGTACTTGCTGTCACACTGCTGCATGATGGAGATCTCCTTGATGATCTCTTGCAGGTCTGTATCCACTGGCACCTGCTTGATGGCCAGCACCTGCCCCGTCTCCTTGTGCAAGGATTTGAACACGCTGCCATAGGACCTAGCATGCCACAACAAAAAAACGAGGTCTGTCCACCAGGCACCGTAAATTGCATACAAAAAAAATAAAATTATAAGGATACTGTTATTGCCCTCTTTTCCTAAATGTTATTATCAGTTCAAAGTCCTTCGAAATAATGTACAGTTGTTCAGTATCTCAACTATTTTATAATCCGCTGGTGTTAAAGATTAAATTGCAACTCTTGCCCCCACCCCCCCCCCCCCCCCTTTCCACTTCACCTCTCCTGCCAGCCCAGCTTCTAAGTTTTCAACAACACAATGTCAATAAGAAAAGTATTACATACAAAATCTCCATTCAGCCCCCCGACGCTTGAATCTCTATAACTTGAGTTTGTATCCACTTAGTGACAAAGGCAAGAGTGTTCATCATAACTGTTCTTAAAATTTCTGAATGCCGGGTTGATGCTGTTGGCATCTTTGGCTGAATAAAGTTGAATAAGCGTTATTACAACAACTCTTGCTAAACTGAGTGAATGGACTTGCGTAGGTATCTCAAGCATCTGGGCTGAATCGACATTTGGCGGGTTAAAAAAAAACAAAAACCCACCAGTCACTATGGTACATATCAGACTTGTATTAAAAAAACAAACAACACCTTACCTCCTTATTTTATTTTTCTGGTATTGGTAAGTGTATTCATTAGACAATTCCTCCCATAACAAAACAAACGCAAACATTTAAAATATTTACAATTTGTTGCTACAATTTTTTTGGGTGTTTTTTTTTATTGAGCTCGCTCTTTAGGCTCTGTATCAAATGATTCTTTGATAAATGTTTGGACACAAAGAAAACTAAATCCATCCCAACCCCCTAAAAAAATAAATTAAAAATTTAAAAACTGAAAATTTTCAAGCTGAGTTTGTGAGAGATAAAACAATAACAACAAAGCCCAGAAAACTAAAACAAAAATGAGTGAAAGAACTGAAACAAAACAAAACAAAAAAACTACAATTACCTAACATCCGACAAACTGTTAATAGCACTACAACAATAAGCCCACCCCCCACCCCTCCCCCCCAAAAAAAATTAATATAAAAAATTCGAACCAAACATAAACTAGCAACAACAAGAGCAGCGAAACAAAAACAACACACTAGGTAACTACTTGCTGTATAGAAACAAAGTTAACATTTCCACTGTTCTGAGAGCACACTAACCTAATTCTTGTTACATTAAGAAAACAACAAACAACCAAACAAACTCAGTACAGACAAATGTATTACTAATGCAAAGCTCTCTAAACTAACTTAGAGCAATACTTCTGGTGAGATGAAATTTAAAAAATAAAAAAAAAACAAAAATGAAAGTAAATTGGGTGTTTGCAATTAAAACCAGAGAAGTGGGATGGATAGGGAGGGTGGAGATGGTAGGCTAAATGGGAAGGGGGGCATGGGCAGGAGATTGGGTGGGTGGGATGAGGTGGAGGAGAGTGAGTTGAGGGTCTGCGTTGGGGTGTGAATGGCATGGAGGAATACCGAAAAAACACACTTCAGTCATATCAGCTTTACGTACAAAATATAAACATATTAAAAAAAATAATAATAAATATACAAAATATAAAACAAAACACACAAAATAAATTCACACAATAAAGCTTACGTTGTAAAGTCAAAGTAAAAAAAAATAAAAATAATAATAATAATTGTCTTGCGCCACGCCACATCTTTCCAGAACAGCCATCAGCAGGAAGCTGAACAATGATGGTGAGCGGAGTTGCTTAACAATTGAAACAAAAGGGGGAGCATTTATTTCATAAACTTGGAGTGGTACGGGTGTGGGTGGGAAGAGTGTTTGTGGTATAAAAAGATTTTGAAAAGTACAGCGATTGCAACATTTCAATATAAATTATTATGCATTCTGTGTTCAGTTTTTTGCATGCTCATTCAAACCAAAGAGCACGCACACACACACAAACACACCAAATCAACTGAAAATTTTACGAATTGGTAGTCATTTACCATAATTGTTACTTTGTTAGTTAATCAGTTTAGCTTCAGTTTAAATAGAAAAGTTAAGTTTGCACCCAGGGCATGCAGACTGGGCAGCATGCAGGAACTTGCACAGATAATAATACACATGTATAAATTATATATCTCAATAAGAGGGTGAAAATGCACAAGATGCACACAATTATTCACTATAGTTTTTATAAATACAGCTGATGGATGTGCACACAATTATTCACTATGATGTAGCTGATCTGTGAAAACAAAAACACTTCGAAGCTAAATTAAAACTCTGACCAAATTTACACGAAACAGTAACCCAAAAAAAGGAAAATTAACACAAACTTTATAATTAGTTTGTTCGCTTTCTTGTTAACAAACATCTGGGATGAATCATGAAACAGTCATTTAAACTTTTAACCAAGTATCTATAGTTGTCTGTAACAAAAATAAAAAATAAAAAGACAACCTGGACGGTCCTTTAGTGTTTTTAGTTTAGTTTCCTTACCCTTCGCCCAATTTTCCCAGAATGTCGAAGACTTCTTCTGGGGGCCTCGTAAGGCTCTCCTCGCTAAGGCGCCAAAGCTCATTGTCATTTCTAGCACCGAGAAAACAAACATTGCAAGCAGACCATCTCAAAAGCATTCACCACAGGAACAGCACTTACAAAAACAAAACAACAAAATAAAAATGTAGCACTGTTTGTGTAATAGCGGCAACCATGGAAGAAGACACCACTAACATTCCACAACAAAGTTTAAATAAATAAGAAATGTAAACAGAAATGACATCAATGTGGATGAAATAAGTACTTCAAACACATTCAAGATGAAACAGCAACATCAAGATGAGACCAAAAAACAAGGTCACATGAGAGATTTTGGAAAAAAAGAAAAAGAAAAAAACAACAACTGTACACTGTACTATATTTAGTATGTATACAACCACTTAATTATTTTTGAAACACTAAGGACTAAGGTGGTAGGTGAAGGGTAAACACTCTGGGAGTAGCCTTCCAGAATTTCTTGTGGCCAATCACTTCAGATTTTAGGAAGTCACATGAAAAATTGTGAAAGTTAAACTGAAAGGTAGTTAAAAGCAAAAATAGTTTACTAAATAACTAAGTTTTCAATATTTTGTACATTTAAAAGTTTCAGTTTCAACAGAGACGTTTGCTAAAGTTCCGCCAGCCTATGGTTGATAAGATCATTATTTGTATTGTCATTGATTTTGCACTATTGTAAACTGCAAGGTCAGATGTTCGCATGATGCATAGCTTGAAATGTAACTGCCCTACACCATTACAGCACACAATTACTGTTTGTCAAACGTCAACTGATGCACAGATATATTATTTATATCTATATGTAATAATTATTACTGATTCTGGAAAAAGAGTGGCAATATGTACTATTAGTATTACACTGTACTGTACACACGCTGACACAGGTATTCCATCTGTAAGTGGCAACACCTAGCACTTGCAGCATGCTAACTGTAGCAGTGATCGTCCTATGGATTTGCAAAACCGGAACGACGTCAAAGTAAACAAACCCACTCGAATGCAAATCGGTAGGCCAGTCACGGAAACCGGTATGACCCATAGCAAAGCTTAATAATGCGTCACTATTTTATATAAGTAGATGGCGACTCTGTTAATGCACTTTCTGTTTCATTAGAAACATCTTCGTCTTCACATAAACTTCTTTTATCGCCCCTCTCCCCCCTAGCAAAAAATGAAAAAAGAGATTTTTGCTTCTTCATTATTACTAGCCTTTCTGCCACTGTCGCAATACATACTGACGAGCACGAGGGAAGAAAAAAATTGAAAAGTGCGCGAGTTTAATTTATACGTAGTCACGATAGCCTTGCGCCCGCCAATTTTATATCATTCTGTATTAATTACCTCAAAGAATATGGCAAGGCAACTGAACGCATTCGCAGGCCTCTCGTCTACACTCCCTAAACACATAATCAGCGTGGCTGGCTGGCTCTCTCTCTCTCTCTCTCTTCATTTCTCTTGTTTTTCTTTCTCTTTTTCTTTAGTTTTGAAACCAGTCAAACAAAATAAGAACCGGTAGGCCTTACCGGCTACTGATTTTTCAACCGGTATTTTTATTCTCAAACCGGTAAAATACCGGTAATTTCCGGTTAAATCCATCCCTGAGTAGTAGTACTTAGTTCTTGCTATCCATAACAGACTACAATGTACAAAACACTCACAGAGGCGCAAAATGCAAAGTAGATGACAACAACAGTTACTAAGAAGTCATAATCACAGAGATAAAAAAATAGACTCGACGTCTGCTCTACAGTAAAAAAAAAAAAAATTAAATAAAAATGAACTGCTCTAGTATTGGATTTTATAAATTGATGTCAACAATTCCCTGCCTTATTCTCAGCTCTGTTGCGCAATGTGATATCTGGAATTGCTATGTTTGCTTGGGGGTTTATTTATAAAACATTTATATTGTATTGAAAGCATGGAATGATGCAATCACTTATTTATGGTATGTTCCACTTCTTTTGCTATGTTCTGGCATTATATGTTTGTTTGAATTGCCTGAAGTGAAAGACCATTGGAGGCTAAAGCCTTGAATAAACTTGAAACTTGGATAAGCTAATTTCAATAGACCTTCTGCTGCTTTCAGTCATATAGACAGTCAGCCCGAAAACCACACTGACTCCAATCTGGGCGTCAGCTAGCATCAAGGAAATCCGCCTATTAGAGGCACCTTTAGAAAATGCTTTTATTCTTTACCGATTCATTATTTAGTCAATCAATGAAATGCTGATTTTAAAATCAAGTTACTAGTTAACTATTAAAAAAAAAAAAAGTACTGAAAAAGAGCAGAAGAATGAACCAAGGCTATGCAGGCAGAACGAACACTGAGCTACTCTAGTAGAGCAACTGCTTGTGGGAGAGCTAGAGGGGGAATGTGTGGAAGGAAACCCCAAACTAATCAGCTTATTTTAAAAGATCACCAAATAACAAAATCACCAGCCTTTATTTTGACTGTAGTGGTATGATTGCCATAATTTTTTTACATTTTATTTTCTAAAGCGGAGGAAAGGATCAACACATGTGCATGGTAAGAAAACATCACAAACAACCAAGGTAGGAAAAACAGCAAAGAAAATAAAATAAAAACTGGAGTCAACTGCAGTCTACACATCATGCCCTTCTGTCCAGCAGCAAACATTCACCAAGCAAAGTTGTTAGAAAAACCAGTAATGATGTAACAATCAGTCTGATCTGGACCACTTCCTTCATACTTGATTACTTCTACTAACAATAGACAACATTCAGTTCAGTAAAAGCGTACATTTCGTAGTACTAGTAGAAGTAGTACACACCTTTTTTAGATTGCACTGACCCCATCGTACGTTTAAATTTTTTAAAAAGTAAACAAACGAAACAGATTAACAACATTTCTGGTTTTTCAACAAAGCAAACTGAAATGTAATTAAACAAAAAAAAACAACAACAAAATTAAGCTGGCACGATGCACAGGCAAAAAACGGCGATGCTGGTAGCACAACTTCATGTCTCTTAGTCTTACCCTCTGCCTATTTTACAAATAATGTCAAACACTTCATCAGGTTGTTTTGCCAAATTCTCATCACTCAGCTTCTTTAGTTCACTGTAGAAATCAAAAACAATTAGATAACAGCATCATGACATTAAATAGGCCTATACAAAACTCATTATAACTGTTATCACTGATTCATTAGTATAAGTACATCAGAAATCTAGAAGATTACATTATGTAGCCTAATTAATTTCAGCAATTTCAGAATTTGGTCTTGGATTGACATCAAACCAATTAAAACGAATATTTACAACTTCAAAGCAAAAATGGTCACCGCAACGGTTTAAATGATACATTTCAAACAAATTTATGTCATCAACATTGCGATTCCGTAAAAAGTTGTAAATTGCAAAAGTTGTAGAACATTTCCATTGATTGTCATTGTTGATGCCAAGAGCTTGAAGAGGCTAAGAGCCTGATCATGAACTTGTGGAGCAGACGATTGTCTTTCACTTTCTAATCAAAAAAGACGAATAACGCTATAACAAATTTTTGATACTCATTATCTTAATATAAAAGAATTGTGTTAAAATAAACAGTAATTACATACCTTTGATTCTCCATGGTCTTTTGTTAAAGTTACACACCAAAAGACAAATCTGTCAGGAAAGTGAAAACATCCTGAAAAAGTGTCTGCCGAACACCGGAAATACAGCGTCATTTAAAACATTTTATAAAAATTCAAATACATTTGATCTTCAGTCAAAAGTCAGTAAAATATCAGTATTAACTTTAAATAGTGTACTGTTAAATTTAAAATTAATATTTAATAAACAAATAAAGAAGAACATTTTCTGTTGCAGTCGGCACTTCGGGGGTCGAGGTCACCAAGATGGCTGCTGCAGCTACAATCCCGAGGCTTGAGCAACTGTCTCAGCGTGTAATTCGCATTCTTGGCTGTAACCCAGGCGCTCATCGCTTGCAAGGCACAAACACATATTTGATTGGAACGGGGAACAGGTTTGATTGCAATTTTGAACATCACCGACGTTATTATTAACTGTTTGAAGTTATGTAGACTTTGATCCATAAAATAACAAAAACATTGAAAACGAAAGTTGAGATAGTGTTTTTATTTATTATCTTGTCATCTCCATCTTCCTATACGCTTGCGAAACATGTATCCTCACTTCAGATCTACAACGAAGAATACAAAGAATGGAGATGAGGTGCTACAGAAGACTTCTGGGCATTTCTTATACCCAGTTACATCACCAACGACGAATTAAGTCCGACAGACCATCACACAAGCCATTGGACATAGCATCTTCTTCTTCTTCTTCTTTCGTTGGGGGCTGCCACCCTCAGCTTATTGAGGACTCTGCAACCAAATGCTGGGTATGTTCTTGTTACCGGCACTCACCCGTCTAGGACATGAGCGTCAGGATCTTTAAAGTCCGTTATGATGGAGTGCATGCGACACAGACTAGACCTCGGTTTATACTCTCATCCGAAGGAGTAGGAAACGAGAGTAAAGTGTCTTTCCCAGGGACACAACACAATGGCCCGGACAGGGCTCAAACCCGGGACCTTCAGATCCGCTAGCCAAAGCACTACCATTAGACCACCGTGCCTCTCATAGCATAGCATAGCATAGCATAGTACAGCATGCAGGCTAAAAAGCCTTTGGCCCTCATATTTGATCTTAATGAGGGTCCCAAGACCCACCCCCTGACATCAGTGCCTACCAATTTATAATTTTTTAGCCTCCAAATTGGTGGAGTAGATGCTATCCCTAAATAATTATTTACTATTCTTGAACACATTAAGTAATCCAGCATCCACAGCCTCGGCAGTCAGGTTATTCCAATGGGTTACCACTCTATTAGTAAAATACTTGTTAAATTTTCGAGTATTATTAAAAGTTTTAGTAAGTTTACATTTGTGACCTCGTGTTAAACCAACATCATTAAAATTTAAAAGAGAACAAGTGGTTAAAGGATCATACAATTTGTGCACAATTTTAAAAATTTCGATTAAATCACCCCGCTCTCTCCTATATTCTAAACTGGGTAACCTCAGTGACTTCAGTCTTTCCTCGTAGGAGAGTCCTGACATTCCACATATCTTCCTGGTGAATCTGCGCTGGACACCCTCGATCAAGTCAAAAACAACACGATGACCTGCTCACAGTGGTGAAAAAACGGAAACTCCGATGGTATGGCCACGTCACCAGATCATCAGGTCTTGCAAAGATAATCCTGCAAAGCACAGTGCAAGGAGGTAGAAGAAGAGGGAGACCGAAAAAGATGTGAGAGGACAACATTCGAGAATGGACTGGCTTGACACTGAGTGAAACCATCAGGGTTGCTGAGGACAGGGAAAGATGGAGTACACTGGTTAAACGATCATCTGTGGTGCCCCTACAACCTCCGAGTTATAGGATAAGATAGGATAGGGTCTTTAAAATCTCTCATAGTCATACTAACAGGATTTCTGCCAGGTCGCCAAAAGTTTTATTTCCATCGTATATTAATCATTTGTTGCTAATATATATAAACATGTGTTACTTCACATAATTATGCCTGTTTTAATTTTAAGTGTTATATATTGATTTTGCATGATGCTTTCTGCCGTTCAGACGTATTTTGGTGGACACTGGAGATCCTGGAGTTCCAGAGTACGTCAGCCAGCTGAAGTCAGCTTTAGACAAGTTTTCTGTGTCACTGCAGGAGATTGTTGTCACACACTGGCACGCTGACCATGTAGGGGGCGTTGATGATATCTGTCGAGCTTTCTCACAAAGTATGCTCTTTTAAATGTTATGAATATATTTAAAATATAAATTCAATAACAGATTTCAAAGATGCATATATGTATATATATATATATATATATATATATATATATATATATATATATATATATATATATATATATATATATATATATATATATATATATATATATATATATATATCACTCGCTTCTGTGTAAAGATCGAAACGCGTCAGGAGAACCAGGCTTTATGAATGCAATTCTACTGCTTTTTGAGCTCTTTTAGCTCATTAAGAAGCACATGGAATTGAAAGTCACTATGTCTCACTTTTGTCCACCTTTGAGAGCAGGATAATTATTTTTCTTGTTTAAATTAACTTGCCTCCCTTGGCTTGTTTTTATTCCTTGTTCCTTAATGGTTGCTGTACGGTGCTAGCCATTTGGAGAGAATTTATATTAAATTTTATATATATATATATATATATATATATATATATATATATGCATCTTTGAAAGGGAATTTATATGTCATTGAATTTATATTTTAACATCTGGGGTGTTAGGCATGAACTAGCTGCTGTGGTTGATTGTTTAGTTTTTTAAAATGTATTGGGGTTGTGGGGGTGGTGGTGTGTTTGTGTGTGTGCATGCATGTGTGTGTATGTTTCTTTTTTATTCTTCTGACAAACACTTTTAAAAACCATGCTATGCCTGATAAAAAAAAAAAAAAAATTTAAAGCCTATTTGGGGAAGGGGTAAGTGAGGAGGTTTTTGAGTGGGGGATGGTGGGTAAGGGATAGGGGGCGATGTGGAAAAGGATGAAGAATCCATTGTAAAGTTTAGTATTATAGTTTGTAAACTCATTAACTATTTATTAACATAAAGTGTGAAAGGAGATCATTAATTATTTATTTCTGGAGTTAATGCATTAGTTTGAATGTTATATGTATATTGATTTGTTCCAAATGTTTACCAAGAACTGTAACACTCACAGAATGATTTTTGTTTCTCTTTAACACAGAATTTTGCACCTCTAAAATTAAACGAGAATCACTCCCTGACATCACACTAAAGGAGACAGACTACACATTCATAGAAGACAAACACACTTTCCAAACGGAAGGGGCCACATTGAAGTAAGCTTGTATCTTTGATTCTATAGTTATTTTGCTTGGTTGTTTAAAGCATAATATAGTTTTTAGATGTGATTTAAATTATTGTTTTGTTACTTTATCTTTTGCATTATTTTTATTGTATGTTTTGCCTTTTTTTTACGTCTGTGTTTTTATCTAATGTATGTGTGTATTTTCTTAATACGTAGTGCTTGTATAAAGATGTGTGCTTATAGTCATAGAATGTGGTACTATTGTCATTATTTATTGAGTGATATTGATGGAAATTATGATGATGATGATGGCGATGAGGAGGGAGTGGGATGCTGCTGGTGCTGCTGCTGCTGATGATGATGATGAAGATCTCACAACTTTACTGCTAATGCTTGTGAAAGTTCCTTTAATTTGGTAGTATTAGTAGTAGTAGTAGTAGTAGCAGAAATAGTACAGGTATGTTATTAATATTATTATTATTATTATTATTATTATTATTATTATTATTATTATTATTATTATTATTATTATTATTATTATTTAATTTATTTATTTATTTGTAATTTAAAAAAAACAACTTAAAATTTAAAAAAAAATGTTGCAGGGTGCATTTCAATCCAGGCCACACTGAGGACCACTTCATCCTGCACCTGCTGGAAGAGAACGCTGTGTTTAGCGGAGACACCATTTTAGGGGGGACCACCACAGTGAGTGTTCTTCCAACAAATTTGTACTTGCAAGAAATTTTCCTCCACATGGGGCGCTGACAGCACTCACTTGTTCGCCAAATGCAAGTAAACATTAGCTCGGGTTGAACTTAAGCTTGCATGCTGCCCACACGCTCATTCCACGGGTGGCTTATAGTTTACCCACTCGTTGAGTGACTGGTAAGATGTAAGACACTTTATTGTCCAAAGACGTGGAAAAGTGCTTTCAGACAGTGCAAAATATTGAAAAATAATCAAGTTACATGTTCAACCCTTCTTCTTTTCTTCAAAGCCGACTTTTGTTTGGTGAAGTCGGACTGAATCATGCACTATCTTTCAACATGTGCAGACAACTTTCACTGTTATGTGAGGCAAAAAAAAAAAAAAAATCTGTTACGGGGGTATGGTAGCCAGAACACATTAGGAAGGGGGAGGAGGTGAGTGAGGCTGGGGCGCGCGCGCTGTAAAAAAGTGGGTCCGGGGGGGCGGGGGGGAGTGGGGGCGGGGGGGGGGAGTTATATTACGGGGGGCCCATCGCTAACTAATGCCCCCCCCCCCCCCCCAAAGTGGAAAACGTTATTACAAAAAATGAATGAACAAAAATCCTACCCTACCAACATTATTAATTTTGCCTTTTTTTTTTTTTTTTGTTTTTTTTTTTTGTTTCTTAATGATTACTGTAAACAGACATTATTATTTTTGCCTTATGTGAATGTTGTTTATGGGCTGGTGAGCATATTTCTGCTGGCAGACTATTTGTTGACTGGTTGCAGATGAGTGGATATTCTGGCTTTCAGCACCACTGGATATATATGACAGAAAGTAGTATGAACAGTTTGATTGTGTTCCAAAGAAGAAGCAAAGAAAATGGGATAGTAATGTTAATGTGTGTGTATGTGTGCCACTAGCACTAGTAGTAGTAGTAGTAGTTGTAGTTGTTGTTGTTGTTGTTGTTGTTGTTGTTGTTGTTTAGGAGCTAGGATAGGCCATGAAGCCTTTGGGATTCAAACTCATAGGCCAGTTTTAAAGCTTGTTATTTTCTTCAATACAGTACAATACAATGTCAATGCATCTTTATTGTCCAACTTTCACACCGCAAAAGCTTTTAAATAAATGTACAAATTTGGAAACCTTATCGAAAGGAGATTTTTGAACTTGTTAGGACATTTTAGCATGTCCGTGCTTCCCAGACACAAACTCAGATAGAAATGCAAATGATGTTAGCGTTTTCGTGCTGTTTATCACACCCAGTGCTGAGTACCTGTAATTGTCTTGTGCAATATTCAGCTTTTACTGACAAGTCTTGTTTAGCTTCATTTGGGTAACTTATGTTCATAGGAGGTCAGTGTGCATGTACAGATGTATATATATATGGATATATATATGTGTATGTGTGTGTGTGTGTGTGTGCGCGCGCTCATGAATGTTCCCCTGTGTGTTTGAACAGGAACAGAGAGGAAGGAGAGAGAGAAAGAGAGCTTGTAATAAATGTATGCATGAACATTTTTATGGTTAATTTAGTAATTTTATATAAAGTTTTGTGCCCACACCAAGGTACATTTTCGATGTTTGTGTATGCGGTGTGAAAGTTGGACAGTAAAGATACATTGTATTGCATTGTATTGAAATGTGGTGACACTTTCTGTACAGACTGTCGAAGACCTCCACCAATACATGAAATCCCTGAACAACATCCTGCAAATCAACTTGCTGTCATCTACCCTGGCCACGGCTTCGTCATTGGGGACCCCAAGGAAACGGTGAATGGGTACATCAAGCATCGCATGATGAGAGAAACCCAGATTGTGGAGTGCCTGAAAGCGCACACAGGGACGCCTATGGACCCCATGGACATCGTGAAAATTGTCTACGTTGTAAGTTTGCTTTTAAAATGGTATACGGTTAAATAAAAATAAAATTAAAAAAACTTCCGCTGTTAGCTGTCATTGTTTTCCTAAGCTGTGACTAGAATACTGGTGCAGCTTATTTTTGTGTCTTTTTTTCCCTTGTGGGTTTTTCAGATGGCAAATTCGGGTCAGATCATGCTGTAGCTCTTAGTCTTCAGTCTTTTGCAGATTATAAACCACTGCGGCTTGTGTGAGAGTAAATTCAGCAACACAAATACGCACCAATTAGAAAGCTCAGACCATTAGCTGTTTAACATTGATAAGTTAGGTATGATATTCCTTTTTCTTGGTTGGTAGCTGCCTGTCCCAGCCTCCTGCCTCCATGCCCAGCCCACATGCCTGCAGAATGCATTTATGCAGAAAACAGGAACATAGAGGAAAGGGAGGCAATACTGCAAAAATACGAAGCGATTGCCTCCCTCTCTCTTTCTTGTGTTTGTCCTCTGTCGTTGTTTGAAGTAGACATTGTGGCAAGCCAAGAAGACAATCGCACAAAATTATGTGTTTGGACATTGTAAGTGAATAACATCAATGACAAATACATTATACCAGTTTATACAGTTAAAACTGTATAGAAGAAAAAATCCTTCAGGTTGTGATTGTCTTCACCTATTAAGGGGTGGGGGGGTGGGGGGATGCAGAGTTGGATTGCAACATCCTGGACGTAATCGCTCTACGAAAATATATTACTGGGGTTAAAGGTGAATATAGGACCGTTTTATAATCTAATCTTCTGCCATAACTTTTATTGTAAAATTGTGCCATGGATACTGATAACATTTTGGTTGTGTTCTCAGCTTGTCAGTGTATCTGTTGGGCTTGTTGAAAAACAAGTGTCTGATTTCCAATAGCATACGAAGAGGCCTGAGTGAACTCCGGAGGTTAAGCATCTTCATGTGAAACAAATATCCACACATTGGCTGGTAGGCAGCAGAAATGGGAAAGAACCTATCTTTAGGAAAGAGACTTTATACCCAAAACTATTCCTAAAAATGTAGGGTTGCAGTCTAGGTTAGTTTTAACAGGGTTATAATAAAGAATGACCTCTGGCGAGAATGCCCAGGGGAGAGAAAAATTCTTTAGGTTGTGATTGTTTCACCTATAAAATGTAGTAATCAGGTGAGCATACAACTACGTACATGTAAGAGATAATGTAACAATAATTAGAAAAGATTCCATTCACTCACAATTCATGTGTAAAGGCCCGGTCAGACCTACCGATCAAATCATGCAATTTGTTCCATGCAATTTAATCTCGGGACTGTCCGCATGAAGCCACCGTTTTCGCTGTGGCTTGCTCATAGGCTTCTCTCCTTGTTCCTGCAGCGCCCTCCTTTCCTTGTTGCTACGTACAGTTTATGAAAGCTATGGCCAACAGTTCAAGCAGTTCAGAGGATAGTGAGAGAGAAGATCGTTTGCCACATTTAGCTCTTTTAATAGGAATTTCAAAAGAGGAGACGATGATGAGTACGGTCGTTGTGTTGTATTGTCCACCATTTCTTCGTCGGTTGAAGGAGACGGAAATCACGTGACAGTCCCGCCTGGCTCGGAGTACTTCGTGCGATTCTGTGAAAGCCCAATTTCAGAAAAAAATGCCCTCAAACTACAAATTTAAGCTACATTTTGACACACAACATAGCGGAATCTTGTCCCAGGTTCATCCTCCACCTTCCTTCTAAAGCCTTGCTCACAGAATTTTATAACATCGGAGGTCAGGAGATACGTATATTACCCTTCGGGTCGTTAGCGTATTATAATATAGATAATAACAACAATAGCAATAATTAATTCTCTTGCTCTAAAACTTTCTCACGCATGTTTTCCATTGTAACAGGGTGTGGATCCGAACCTGTACTTCAGTGCTGCCAGCAATGTCCGTCAACATTTACTGAAACTGAAGGAAGAGAGCATAGTCGGTAGGTCTCGCAAAGTAATTCATGTGGAATTATTTTGGTGAAACAAAGGGAGGTAACAATTTTGTTTAGTATGCAGAAAAAAAGGGAGACTACAATATCGATTTATTTTATTGATTTTGTGTGATGAATGGAACAAAACAGACTGCTAGCATTCAAACTTTACAATAATGAGAAACAAATGTGCACATAAACCAGAAGAATGCTGATTTGGACAAAAAGCCAGACAAAACCACACAATGCAAATCTTCGACATAAGTTCCTCTTTCTATCCTATCCTATCCTATCCCGTAACTCGGAGTTCGTAGGGGCACCAAAGATGATCGTTTAACCAGTGTACTCCATCTTTCCCTGTCTTCAGCAACCCTGATTGTTTGCGTCAGTGTCAAACCAGTCCATTCTCGAATGTTGTTTTCCCACCTCTTTTTCAGTCTCCCTCTTCTTTTACCTCCTTGCACAGTGCCTTGCAGGATGGTCTTTGCAAGACCTGATGATCTCGTGACGTGGCCATACCATCGGAGTTTCTGTTTTTTCACCACTGTGAGCAGGTCATCGTGTTGTCCAATGGCTTGTGTGATGGTCTGTCGGACTTCGTCGTTGGTGATGTGCTGGGTATAGGAAATGCCCAGAAGTCTTCTGTAGCACCTCATCTCTATGCTTCGTAATCTTCGTTGGAGATCTGCTGTGAGGGTCCATGTTTCGCAAGCATATAGGAAGATAGAGATGACAAGGGAGCACAGCAGCCTTACCTTGGAATGCAGATTTTAGACTGATGGTCCTGTCTTTCCAAATTGGCTTCAACCTCGCCAGGGCAGCAGTTGTGTGTGCGATCCTGGAGAGGACTTCTTGTCAGGACCCATTGTCTGATACAATTGCTCCTAAATATTTGAAGCTATGCACTGTGTTGAGGTATTGGCTTTGGACTTTGATGTCCGTGTTGATGCCATTGGTGTTGTTGGTCATCATTTTGGTCTTCTCTGCACTTATTTCCATTTCATAGGTTCTGGAGGTGGTGTCAAGCCTCTGTACCAGCTGTTCAAGTTCTTGTTCCTCTCCAGCCAATCTATCAATGTCATCCGCAAAACGAAGGTTGGAGATTGCTCTTCCCCCTTATGCTGACTGTGCCTTCGTGGTCTGCAAGGGCATCTAACATGATGCTTTAGGAAGATGTTGAAGAGTGTTGGAGAGAGTAGGCATCCCTGATGCACACCGATTGTTGTTCTGAACCAGTTTCCGATGGTGCTGTTATGGAGGACTGCACTGTTAGCCTTGTGATACAGGCTTTTGATGACTTCAATAATTTTAGGGCTGATGTTGTACACTCTCATGGTTGCCCATAGAGCTGCATCCCAGACTCAGTCAAACGCTGTTCCGTCTTCACTGGGCATCATTTAGAAATATTAATCTTTGTATATAGATGGACTTAAGCGTGAGTCTCTTAAACATTCATTAAATTTAATTAATAACGATGTTGAATACTTATTAATCAATTGTCAGTGTTTTCTTTTCTGATGTTTCAGAAACTGCGGATGGCGAGAAATGGACGCTGGTGGACAAGTCATCATTGTGATCCTCAACATCGTCTGTGCTGTGAAATAAAAAGTATATATTAAGTATAAAACAGTTGATATGGCGACAGAATAACTGGTATTCCCAAAAAAAGTGACTTAGGTTGACAAATAAAGGTCGACTTTACAAAAAGTTTGAATACCCGGCAAAAAAAACTTACTTGAAATGCAACTTTCGGCTCCCCTAAGTGACAAATTAGGTCAACTGTAATTTTTTTAACCGTTTGAGAATATTTTCAAACCGTTTGTTGATGCAGGATAAACATTCTCGCTTAGTTTCATATAATTTGAGAATCCAGGGCTGGGTTTTTGAGATGGAAATAGCCCAGTCTTACAAGGAAACATGCTGTAATAAAAATTACAAAATTTGGGCTCTTTCTTTTATTTATACATATATAAAACTGCATGATTGTATATTATCGTGAGGAAAATACTTGCCTATTGTATAATATTATAAGAAAAATACTTGCCTATCGTATAATGTGATGAGAAAAATAATTGCCTATTGTATAATAATAAATTTGAGAAAAATTATATCGAGGCTATTATAAATTACGTGCCATTCACACAGGTATTCTAAATCTGTTACATAATATTTTATCCTGCATTAAAAAAACAACAACAACTGAATTTAACAATGAATGTCCATTGTCTTTTTTTTTCTTTTGTTTTTTACTCATTTGCATAGCAATGTGAGTCTATGTACCCTCTCCCTCCCCCTCTTCTTCCTCCCCTTCCCCTTCCCCTTCCTTAAGAATAAGCTGTAAGCTTAAAATTATGATCCTTGTAACATGTTGTAATTGCAATAAACGTTTAAAGTCTTCCACCCACAAATCCAGATTTTTGCAAATCTACCTGAGATGGGTCCTAAATAGTTTAAAAATGACATCTAAGAAAAATGTAAGTCCGTCCATCTGTCTGTCCGCTGTTCGCTGTCTGTGCAAAACTTGCAAGTGGATTAATATCTCAGAACTTATTTCAACTATCACAACCAAACTTGGCAAGATGGTGTATACTCATGAGACCTCATAAATGATCAGCGAATAAATGACTTCACTTTAAGATCAAGGTCACAAGGTCAACAAATGATTCTTTGGTGCATGATAGATATTAATCAATCTTACTCCAAGGTCAAGGTCACTGGAGCTGTCTAAAGAGTAAAGTCATTATAGGTACTCTGAAGTGACCTTGACCCTAAATTATGATCGAGAGATATAAAGTCCAAACTTTTTGTAGTTAGAGATAATATCTTTCATATATATTCCCTTTTTGCATTGATCTTGAAGGTCACGGTCATTTTAGGCCTTGCCAACTCGTACAAAACATAGGTCATTCAACAGTGGAATGGCTGTTTATTTAACCCACAGTATGCAACAACATTGGGTTATTTGATCAGATATGCATGAGAGGTTATGTGAGGGTCAAGGACAACCCAAGGTCAAGGCCATCCCAAAGTCCCAGTTTTTTTGGCATAATACAGCTTTTGCTGTAGTTTATTTGATAGTACATGAGTATATTTGGAACCGGAGGTCAAATTCATATAAGGTCAAGAGCATAGAAAGATCCAAGTCAGTATTACTTTGCATTTTAATGGCACCATGATTTTGTTTTATCTGGGCATTCATTTTCATGTTAAATGTTGCGAGTTCCATAAGGAGCTGGTGAGTCATATGGACTTTGCCCCCCCTTTTTTTTGCTGTATACATTTTTATTCCTTTTTTAAATTTTTTTTAAATTTTCTTAATTTAATATTTTGGATTTATTTTTTCTTCTTCCATTAACAGTCATAAACACAGCCACCCTTGAATTCTTTACTGCTGTTGGCAGTTGGTATGTGGTAGTGTGCTAAATAATGATGATAGCGCAACCAAGTCTTGTTGCATACTCGGTTGTAACAGATAACAGAAGTAGTGATCGTGTGGGTCCCAAGATACAGGTGTACGGCTTTTTGAGTCACATTCTTAGCGATGTGAAGAGTTTTCGCTTGGTATTAGATGAAGGATATGATATATAAAACCAACAATTGGAGATATGGTGGGTAAAAAGAAAGAGTTGACATTGTCTTCTCCAACGCCAAAAAAAAAATTGTGATTAGATTGCAGTGAATAATTTTGGAATAAACAGAACATTTACAAGGTTTAATTTTGTTGTGTTAGTGTGTATTTGTTAGTGCGTGTGAGTGTCTATTCATGGCAAAATGGGGTTTTCAATCTGTCAACACTCTTTTGTAAAATGGGGTCAGAAAAAAAAATGGGGTGCCATTTTTGAACCCTATTTTTTTGATCACTTAGAAATTGAAAGAAAATACTGCAGGATACCATATTTTCATTTTTTACAAAAGTCCTCCTTTTGACACATTTTCGAACTCCGAGTGTTTCAAGGACACACAAGAGGGTTTGCTATCAATCTGTCTCTGAAACTACCAAGGTGTCTTGGTGAAAGATGGGAAACTTAGCATGAACTTTACAGAGTGCGAGTTGAACATATTTTTGAAAGGGGCAACATCTCTTTCATTCATCATCAGCTAATGAGCAAGCGTTTTCCAGGATCCCATTATGCTATTTGAGGAACCCATTTTGCCATAAATACACGCCTCTCTCTGTGTGTGTGGGCGTGTGTGTGTGTGTTTACATTAGGCAGCAGTCTTCAATATTAAGTAAATTTATGTTTTACTGGTTACCTAGCTATTGCAGTCCAGTCCCCACAAGACCCCCGTTGGGTTGCCGGGGGTTTCAGTATAAATAGTATCCCCACTTTCTGTAAATTTAGTGCTTTAAATTCCCTCTGTCGCTGTCTTTCTCATTTGCTCTTTCTCATTCCTGCTCTTTTCTATCAATCTGCTATACTATCATCTTCTTCGCTAGACCAGTCTCCTACCTTTTTTCTTGAAAACTCTTCCGGGACAAGACTCCTTGTTTGTGTATGAGGTCTGTTGGATCAGTTGGGAATATTGGACGCTTTCTGCCAGGTGGTCACTAGGGCTTCCTATGATGTTATTATTTAGCAATGTAGGCATTTTATATGTATGTGTTTTGTTGATAATTTATAATGATGTTTGTATTCTATTTTGTTTTTGTAAACGGGGTTCGATAAGTTGGGGTGAAGCCTGAGCCGTCCCCTGCGTGGGATGTCTTTATTGTAAAGTGACTGGCTGGTGGAGAGCTTACGGTTTTACCAATAGGGTTGTTTCAGCAGATCTTTTATGCGGATCGGGGGTTGTCCGGTCCTGATTTGGCTCGGAAGAGTCCGCTGGACCTAAAGCAATAATAATGTAATGTAATGAAAGTCCCCACAAGTACAAGTATAGACAATTTTCTCCACTCAGCTCTCTCTTCCCCTCTGTTTCAAGGCAGACAAAAGTATGTGTTGTGAAGTTTCAGTAATTCGTGCACTGTCCTTATCATTTTGCTAACAAATGTGTGCACAGTGATCTGTTGAGAAGGTATGACACTGTCGTCTGCTTTTAATCAAGAGAGGATGAACCTAAGGAGGGAGAGAGAGAGGAGAAGATCGAAAGATTGAATGAGAGAGAGAAGAGAGATCGAACGAGACGGGTTGAACAAGACAGAGAGAACAGGTTGAACAAGTCGGAGAAAAGAGATATTTCGTGAAGGGGTTGAATGAAGACAGAGGGAAGAGGTTATGGAAGGGATTGAACGAAGACTGGGATTAAGAGATTGAACGTGACAGAGAGAAGAGATTGAACGAGGACAGATCGAGGGAAAAGACTGAACGAAAGTGATGGGGAGAAAGAGAGAGAGAGAGAACTCCAGGTTCAAATTTCCATGCAGAGAGAGAAACTGATGTTGAATGGCGAGAGTTTAACAAAGTGAGAAAGGAAAAGGGAGGGGGGGAGGGGGATTGAGAGACAGAAGTAGGGGATGGAGGAGGGCGAGAAAGAGTTAGAGAGAGAGAGAGAGAGAGGAGAGAGAGAGAGAGAGAGAGAGAGAGAGAGAGAGAGAGAGAGAGAGAGAATCGTGCAAACCGAAAAGGAAGTTTGCGATTGTTACACGCTGTCAAAAGCAAACAGGCGAACATGGCATTGATAAAACATTGAGTGCCAGCTGATAAACTGATTGCATGCAAAGTAGCCTGCCACTTGTACTACTATAGAAGTCTTTAGTAGCGATAGGCTAGACCATTATTATTAACACAGTAACCTGGTTTTGATCACAGGCGTCCGTACTGGAATAAGTATAGGGCCATCCAGCACTCTATGAGGTCACCGAGGGTTTTCTCCGGGCACTCCGGTTTCCTCCCTCCCTTCAATAATGGTACAGGACGCAGTCAATATAAAAATTTCAAAAATAAAAATTCGATTTTCTTTCCGCCTTCTAATAGCGATCTTCCTGCCTTTACACCACCTGTTTGAGTGATGGATATGTGTTTGGTGTGTGTGAGGGTGGATGAGACAGGTGAGCGTGTATGTTGGTATAGATCGCCGCGCTTTGAGCCTGATTGATTTGGGTAAAGGCGCGTATATAGCATCCTGTATTATTATTATTATTATTATTATTATTATTATTATTATTATTATTATTATTATTATTATTATTATTATTAGTGAAGCACCACAGGCGATTGTATCTGGACACGCGAGCGCCTATAGGAGACGCGTCACAGGCATAGGCGCTCGCGTGTCCAGATACAAGCGCCTGGGTGCAGCACCCAGTGAAATAGCACAGCAGGACCATGACAGATGCACACTGTGTATCTGAGACCAGCCAACGCTTAATACGTTCAAATATTATCTCTCCGCTTGTGCCGAAGTCGAGATCACGTAAGTTCGTTCCAAGCGGGGTTCAAACCCGCAAACTTTGGGCACAGAAACCAGAACGCTATCAATTGTGCTACCTGACTACCCCAAGCTGTTTCTTTATCACAAACCTATCCTATCCTATCCCATAACTCGGAAGTCGTTGGGGCACCATATATTATCGTTTAACCAGCATACTCCATCTTTTTCTGTCCTCAGCAACCCTCATGGCTTCGCTCAGTGTCAAGCCAGTCCATTAATCTCGAATGTTATCCTCCCACCTCTTTTTTTTTTTGGGTCTCCCTCTTCTTCTGCCTCCTTGCACTCTGCCTTGCAGGATGGTCTTTGCAAGGCCTGTAATGCAGGCTGCTAGAAATCAGCACAAAGTCATAACTACATTAATGATCGAGCTAGTGCGAGCGTCTTTATTTCAGTTTAGTTAAGTTGTTTTAATGTCTTGTTGTTTGTTTGTTCTTTCTTATTTCTTTTTTCTTCTACTCTCATTCTCTCTCTCTCTCTCTCTCTCTCTCTCTCTCTCTCTCTCTCTCTCTCTCTCTCTCTCTCGGCCTTGCGTGTGAGTGAGCGAATGAGTGAGAGAGCGTGAATACGTGAGAGAGAGAGAGAGAGAGAGAGAGAGAGAGAGAGAGAGAGAGAGAGGATGTATACTCTGTGTGTGTATTTATGTGCGTGTTCGCGTGCGTATGTGTCAGCTATAGCGTGTGTGCGATTAGACCAAGTATATATTATAGTAGGCTTAAATCCTATTAAGATTTTGTTCCCCTTAGCCGGTACATGAAACTTATTTAAAGAGAGACGAATGCCAGAGTGCAACCGTAAAAAACTTAATCAATCAGTCTCCTCTCTGAAAATCCTTATCGGGAAGAGAGGGGATGTGACAAGGCGTACAATCTAGCCTGAGTCAGAGAGCACCCACTCATCCCTCCCAACCATCCAGCTAACCCCTCTCTACACATCCAGTCGACCCTTGGACGCGCGCTGGCTCATTCGCTTAAGCCCCGCCCCTCGGGCATCTCGTTAAAGCCTGACACAACACCAGACTAGGTGTCAGTCGCTAGCCCTCCAGCCTTCAAGCCACAACAACTTGTCCGAAGACACGTCTCCATCGACTGGCGACCTCTGAGCTTCGGCAGTACTCGTGTGCTTCACCCCGTCTTAGTCAAGACGGCTCCTGTGCAGGGCTCATACCCCAGCCTTGTATCATCTCTCAGTCGCTGACCCGCTGCAGGCCCCTGACAACCCAGGGAGTCAACGAGAAGCGTTCCCCCGAATTTCATCATCCATAGACAGCTAGCAACGTAAGCTGAAATCTACGCCTGTACCTCAACCAAGATTGGCATCCTCGGTCATTGCGCAAGAAGCGTGACCGACTGACCTGCATTCCAAGTGACGCCACGCTAAACCTGGACACTGTCCAACCCGACTATCTTGGAACAACCGCCGCCCTTCAAGAACCAGCTAAGTTATTGACCCACGAGCATCACCACTCGAAGATCATCTGGCCAGAGACCAGCCAGATACACTCTTGCCCTATGACGATATCAGTCCACAGTAGCACTAGTACCCCCGAAGTCAACCACCCAGAATATCTCCGAGCTACTCCCTACTGATATAGACGCTACCCCGTGACTCACTATTAGCCTTACTCAATATAGACGACCCAATTCGATTTAAATAAACTTCACAGTTAGAAATTGCACTTACCCAGACTGGCCTTTGTATTCGAATTTCTCAACTAGTGTAGTATTCCATCTTTCTCGTCTACCCTTTGACTGTCCCTCATTTAATTAGTAGCCCTAGCCTTAATTCTCTTGAATGTCATCGCATCATTAGCCTAACAAAGGAGGTAATACAGCGCTAGAGATTAAGAGCTTACCCTCCATTCCCCCAACCCCTTTCTTTGTGACATTAACTTTGGCGACCCCGACGAGACTAAAGACTTAGGTTCCCATCCCAACCCGACGAGACTAAAGACTTAGGTTCCCATCCCAACTAGACGAGACTAAGGACTTAGCTTAAATTCCACCCCCGCCCAGTAGAGATAGGACCCAGCCCCTAAGCCTAGGTAGTAGATAGCATAGCCCCATAGGTCCCTTACTGGCTTTCCCGAATGGTGGTGTCTCGAAAAGGTTTTTTTTTTGCATTCATTTTTGTATTTTGATTGATTGCATTTTGTCTTTGTGGTTGTGTTGTGTTGTATTCGCCCCTGTGCAGTTTCATCGTAGCTCATCCAGCCCACCCCCTTGTTTTCCGTCAGTGTACCCCCTTGTGTGCGCCCCTCATTCCGGTTAGGACTTTTCAGGGTAAGCCACCTCCCTTACCATGGCCGACCGGGGAGAGCTTGCGCTCAAGTACAAGAGTATTGGCGAGAGCTTAGGGCTCGCTGGCACCGAACTCAAGGACTACGTCCTGGCCAACGTAGATGCGGACGTGGCCGAGGAAAAGTTGAAGAGGGAAGAGAGGGCTAAAGAGCGAGAGGCGAAGAAGGAGGAGGAGAAAGAGCGCCTCGCCGCGGAAGAACGGGCCGCCGCCCGGAAAAAAGAGGAAGAGAAGGAGCGCATCGCCGCGGAAGAACGGGCCGCCGCCCGGAAGATAGCGGAGGAGGAGAAAGCCGCCGCCCGGAAAATAGCAGAGGAGGAGAGAGCCGCCGAACGGAGGAGAGAAGAGGAGAAAGAGAGGGTAGCCCAGGAGGAGAGAGCCGCCGAGCGGAGAAGAGAGGAGGCGAAGGAGAGGATAGCAGAGGAGGAGAGGGCCGCCGCACGGAGGAAGGAGGAGGACGAGAGGGTCGCGGCACTTGAGGAGAAGAGGAAGGACAAGGAACTGGAACGGCGCCAAGCACTCCTCCAGCTTGAGCGCGATCGCCGCGATCTAGGCATCGCATCGCCCGCTAGCGAAGACTTCTCGCTCATCGCCCCCAGCTTCGCCGCCAGCGCCGGAATATCCGCAATCCCCCCGCCGATTCCGGGGATGAACTTTCCCCTGGACCCATTCGTCGAACGGGACGAATCGATTGAAGTTTATCTCGCCCGATTCGAGAGAGTCGCGGGAGAAAACGGCCTTGACCCCCGGTACTGGTATCGCAAGCTTAGTCATGGCCTTAAGGGGAAGGCCTACGAAATCCTGGCAAAGACGCCAACTTCCGAGGAGGGCGACTACCCCGCCCTCAAGAGAGCTCTACTGCACGGATTTGAGCTCTCAGGTGAGCACTACCGCAAGAATTTCCGGAACTCCCGGAGAGAGAGAGGGGAGAAGTTTACGCAATTCGCCGACCGGCTAGCCACTCTACGGGACAAATGGATAGAGCAAACGGACGAACCAAAAACGTACGACGGATTGCTCGAATTGATGCTAGCCGAACAACTCCGAGGGACAATGCCAGCGGAGCTTCGGACTTTCGCCGCCGAACAGGGAGCCGCCCGACTAGAAGACCTCATCATAGTCGCGGACCGCTACCTCACCGCGCACCCCGACGACAGACAGCCTCGCCGGGATCCGCCCGCACCCTCGTCACCAGATACCCGCCACCAGCCTCGCCGGCCCGTCCCGCCAGCGAATCACCGTCCACCCCCGCCTAAAGGACGCCCTAACCCCGGAGCAGAGCCTGGGAAGCGGAGCACAGAGCTCTACTGCGGCTACTGCCAGCGCCGAGGACACACCCGCGAGAAGTGTTCTCGCCGCATCAGCGACCAGCGTCGCAAACAAGGCACGGTGTTGGCCCTACGCCAAGTTACTCCCGACGGGAACCCGGTAACCCCCGTCGCCACTCCCACCGATCGACCGGCCGTCACTGAGCAAGTGACCGTCAACGATCGCCCAGCCCACTGTCTATACGACACGGGACTCACCTTTGACGCCGTCGTCCGCCGCTCGCTCATCAGGGAACAAGACCTGACCGGCGAAACTATCACTCTGAAGTTGGCCGACGCGTCTAAGCCCAGCACCACGCTCCCTATAGCCCGGATCCAAGTCACCAGCCGATACGTCACGGGGACAATTCAAGCGGCCGTGATGGACCAGCCCCTGTATGACTTGATCCTAGGATGCCGCTACGTATTCTTGGGTATGCCGCCCCAGCCTGTGGAGTCGATGGCCGCCGTCCAGACGCGCGCCCAGGCGAAAACAGCCGCGACACCACCCCCGATCCCCAACCAGATGCCGGACCAGATCCGGAAGGCCCAAGAAGACGACGTCACCCTCCGCAAGTGCTACGGAAAACTTCCCGCCGCACGCACCCCACCCAAGTCCGGGGACTTTTTCGTCGAGGACGGACTCCTCTTCCGTCAGAAGGACGACCATTCCCAACTCGTCGTACCTGCGACCCTTCGCCCCCAAGTCCTGGAACTTGGCCATAGCATGCCCCTAAGTGGACATATGGGCATAGGAGCCACCACTCTACGCATCAGCGCTCAGTACCACTGGCCCGGGATGACAGAAGACGTGAAGCGCTACGTCAAGCCCTGTCGCCAGTGCCAACGATACTCGCCCCGCCATCACACCGTACCGGTCACTATCAACCCCACCGTAGTCGTCGGAACGCCCTTCCAACGAGTGGCCGTCGACATAGTAGGACCCCTTCCGCGGACCAAGAAGCGGAACCAGTATCTGCTTACCCTTGTCGACGCGTGCTCCATGTGGTGTGAGGCCGCACCACTACCAAAGATTGACGCCGCCCGAGTCGCCGACGCGCTCGTCACCATATTCACACGAGTCGGATTCCCGGACAACATCTTGACCGACAACGGGTCCCAGTTCACCGGAAAACTCATGCAGGAAGTTTTCCAACTGCTTCGCATTCGCCATATCCGAACTCCACCCTACCACCCCGCTAGCAACGGACAGGTCGAGCGCCTGAACGGGACTCTCATCTCGATTATCCGCAAGATCGCCGACGAACAACCGGAAGCGTGGGACACCTACGTCCCGTCAGCACTCTTCGCGTATCGAGAGACCCCGCACACCTCCACCGGATACACGCCTTCCACGCTGCTTTTTGGGAGACCCCTTTCTGGACCTCTAGCCGCCCTACGACGTAGCTGGACCGACGCCAAACTGGACGAGGCACCGGTCGACGCCACGAAATACGTCACCAAGCTCCAGGAAACTCTCAAGGCCACCTGGAAAGCCGCCTCCGCCAACCTGAAGAAGGCGAGAGAGAGACAAGCCCGCTATCATAATCGCCGCGCCCGGGACCGAGAACTGCAGGTAGGAGACCAGGTCCTACTACTCCTCCCCAGCGGCACGAACAAGCTAGACATAGCTTGGCAAGGACTCTACCCGGTGCTGGAGAAACTCTCTCGTACCACTTATCGCATCGAGGTAGGCGGAAAGCCCAGGACCCACCACATCAACTTGCTCAAGCGGTACCTGGAGCAACCCGCAATCGCCCCAGACTCCCACTCGTTACTCACGGTCGCGCTGGCCGTCGAAGTAGACGGTACAGAGACCGGCGTCGCCGAATTTCCGCTAAAAGGGAAAGAATCCTTCCGGGACGTATCTCTGGACCCCTCACTCCCCGCCGGCCAGCAACGCCAACTACGCGCCATCGTAGCAGAATACAGGGAAGTCCTCACCGACATTCCTGGGAGGACGGACCTAGAAGAAGTCCAACTAACCCTGACGGACCCCACTCCCGTCCGCCAGAAACCGTACCCCGTCCCGCTATCCCAGCAGCAGGTAGTAAGGACAGAAGTAGAGGCTCTGCTACAAGCCGGAGTCATCGCTCCCTCCCGTTCCCCCTACAGCGCAGGTATAGTGCTATCACGGAAGCCCAGCGGAGAACATCGCCTCTGTATCGACTTCCGGCAGTTGAATCTCGTAACACAGTTCGTACCCGGACCCCTGTCTGACCCGACGGACTTGTTTGCGAAGCTACAGTCCGCCAGATATTTCTCCAGAGTGGATCTGAGCAAGGGCTTTTACCAGATCCCCGTGCACCCTTCATCCCGCCAGTACCTGGCCTTCAGCACGATGGACGGCCACTATGAGTTTAACGTTCTGCCGTTTGGTCTACACAATGCCCCAAGTATATTCAGCACGATGATGCGGAAGCTGTTAGACCCCCTCCACTGTCCGTCCCTACACTCTTTTATGGACGACATACTCGTCGCCACGGAGACATGGGAGGAGCACCTGCGAGTGGTGCGCCAACTCTTACGCCGCCTCAAAGAAGCTGGCCTCACTGCCCGGCCGACCAAATGCCAGTTCGGATACCAAGAGCTGGAATTCCTTGGCCACACCATCAGCCATGGACAGCTCCGGCCTCTGGAAAAGACTGTCCAGCGCCTTCGAGACGCGCCCCGCCCCAAGACCAAGAAAGATGTCCAGTCCTTCCTGGGACTGAGTGGCTTCTATCAAAAGTTTGTACCCGGATACAACGGGATTGCCGCGCCACTATCCAGCCTAACCCGCAAATCAGCACCAGACCGAGTCCTCTGGACCCCGCAATGTGAAGCTGCCTTCCAGGAGCTCAAGGAGAAACTGACGTCACAGCCAGTCCTGCGACTCCCCAACCACGGACAGCCCTTCGTCCTGCGCACGGACGACAGCGACGTAGGCCTCGGAGCCGTTCTACTCCAACGGGACTCCTCGGACGCCCCGACGCTCTTCCCCGTCGCGTACGCCAGCCGGAAGCTAAAGCCGGCTGAACTGAACTACGCCACGTCGGAGAAGGAGTGTCTCGCCCTCGTCTGGGCAGTCCAGAAGTTCCAGTTATACCTCTACGGCTCGCACTTTACCGTCCAAGTGGATCATCAGCCGCTTTCTTTCCTGGCGACATCTAAATCGCTCAACGCCCGGCTGATGAGGTGGGCTCTGCTGCTCCAAGCATACTCTTTCCAGCTGGAGCACATCCCAGGAAAAGACAACCACGGCGCAGACTTCCTCAGCCGCCATCCCGCAACAGACTCCATCGAGTCCCCACTGAGGGCCGACGCCCCAGCCTTCATACCCGCCGCCGCCCACTAACCGTAGCCGAGACCCAGCTAACCCCTCTCTACACATCCAGTCGACCCTTGGACGCGCGCTGGCTCATTCGCTTAAGCCCCGCCCCTCGGGCATCTCGTTAAAGCCTGACACAACACCAGACTAGGTGTCAGTCGCTAGCCCTCCAGCCTTCAAGCCACAACAACTTGTCCGAAGACACGTCTCCATCGACTGGCGAGCTCTGAGCTTCGGCAGTACTCGTGTGCTTCACCCCGTCTTAGTCAAGACGGCTCCTGTGCAGGGCTCATACCCCAGCCTTGTATCATCTCTCAGTCGCTGACCCGCTGCAGGCCCCTGACAACCCAGGGAGTCAACGAGAAGCGTTCCCCCGAATTTCATCATCCATAGACAGCTAGCAACGTAAGCTGAAATCTACGCCTGTACCTCAACCAAGATTGGCATCCTCGGTCATTGCGCAAGAAGCGTGACCGACTGACCTGCATTCCAAGTGACGCCACGCTAAACCTGGACACTGTCCAACCCGACTATCTTGGAACAACCGCCGCCCTTCAAGAACCAGCTAAGTTATTGACCCACGAGCATCACCACTCGAAGATCATCTGGCCAGAGACCAGCCAGATACACTCTTGCCCTATGACGATATCAGTCCACAGTAGCACTAGTACCCCCGAAGTCAACCACCCAGAATATCTCCGAGCTACTCCCTACTGATATAGACGCTACCCCGTGACTCACTATTAGCCTTACTCAATATAGACGACCCAATTCGATTTAAATAAACTTCACAGTTAGAAATTGCACTTACCCAGACTGGCCTTTGTATTCGAATTTCTCAACTAGTGTAGTATTCCATCTTTCTCGTCTACCCTTTGACTGTCCCTCATTTAATTAGTAGCCCTAGCCTTAATTTTCTTGAATGTCATCGCATCATTAGCCTAACAAAGGAGGTAATACAGCGCTAGAGATTAAGAGCTTACCCTCCATTCCCCCAACCCCTTTCTTTGTGACAGGGGACTATAAACTGATTAACATAACAGAGTGCAACTGAAATTCAAAATTGAAACAGGGAAGTGTTTGCTTTTCGTTTTGACCTTGTAGACCCATTAAGCCAGCTGCAATGTTGTTTTTAAGGTTCCTTGCCCATAAGATTAGGACCGGAGAAAGTACTTTTAGGAGTTGGGTTGAGTTGGACGGGGGATGTTAAGGGGCGGTGTGTGTGTAAAGTCTAAAAGCTTAACGTACAAGAGAAGATATCAATTTTATTTAACAATGGTAAAAGAGTAAGCACTGGGAGCGCTTTATTATTATTAGGCTATTATTATTATTATTATTATTATTATTATTATTATTATTATTATTATTATCAAGGATTTTTATAGCGCACATATCTCGCCGTACTTGACAAGACTAAAGGCGCTGACCGATACAGGATCTAACACAGCCGCCCGAGGCGCCAACTTGCAGCGTTTGGGCGCATCGTAATAACGCTCCAGACAACTGAGCACAATCATGAGCAGCCAGGGATGGGGGAGAAGGACCTAGGTGCATGCTGGGTATGTTCTTGTCACCGGCACTCACCCGTCTAGGACATGAGCGTCAGGATCTTTAAAGTCCGTTATGATGGAATGTATGCGACACAGACTAGACCTCATCCGAAGGAGTAACGAAACGGGAGTAAAGTGTCTTTCCCAAGGACAAAACACAATGCCCCGGCCTGGGCTCGAACCCGGGACCTTCAGATCCGCAAGCCAAAGCTCTACCATTAGGCCACAGGGTCTTGTAACAATAACAAATAGTATAACAAAATTATAAATTTATAACACTAACATCATAATATAACAATACCATCAAATAGACAAGTAAGCCTACGTAAAATGGGTAACGGAGGTTAGATCAACGCTGCACACATTATATATCGCTGAACGTATAGACCTTACTCGAATTCATGAAATGTTTATATAGACCTACAGTACCACTATTAAAAGAAACTAAAGACTTATTCATAATGATAGTCTTTCAGATACATATATATTGTCAAAGACTAAATCGATGTCCACATATCTTTATTTTTCCAAATTGTTGAAGAGTAGGCCTTACACACCATACAAACCCCAAACAACATACTTTCTTTTCTTTTTCTAACAGATGTATCTTAATTTTGTTCTTCAATTAAAAATAATTAAACGGACATATACTGTAAAGCCAATCCTATTGGTCGCTGAGCACGAATAATTAATTGCCAGAAAGGCACACTTCATTGCATTGCATTGTCAGTGTGAACTTAAGCTGTACCGAAGTGTGTGTTCCAGGTCGGTTGGTTGACATCGCTTCACGTCGTCTGCACACAATAGCGGGAAAAACGGAATTTACTTCCTTGTTTAACGAGCAGACGACACTTTTGATAGTGGGTGGTGCAACTTGCCTATATTATTGTGTGGAAAACCAGTGTTGGTTGTCGCCGGCTACATGTACAGCCTACTAGTCATTCCAGTGATTTTGCGCAACAAGTCTCGTCTGGTCTTGGTGTCTGCTAGCGGTGCAATGTCTATGGGCTTTAACTTTATCAACGAAGTTTTTTTTTCTTAACTGTTAACAAATGTGCCGACAATTTCATTGAAAAATTATTTGTGATAGCTTGCTTAGGATTTTTCTTCCAGTTGTTTCGTCTTGTCCAGTTTAGAAAACAGCTGTTTGGGTTATTTTTAATTCCCGGTTTTTTTTTTTTAAATTTTGTTTAAAAGTTATCCAGCAGACGACGTATGCGGTTCGACCATTGAAAGGTGATTTGTTAATTGATAACTGTGTTCATGCTTAGCAACACTAGGAATTGTTTTCAAATGGACTTTTTGTGCTTCAAACAACGGACGGGTTAGAACAAACGATATAGTACGCCTACTGTGAAAGAAGAGAGAACAGGAATTTAACGTCACCTTTACAAAGTTTGTTAAACGGCACAGTATGTGACTGCATGCTGTAAACACTGCCGGTGTTTTTGAGAAAATCTAGGCCTTATAAACTCTTGTGTAAATAGTTCTACGACTTCGTGAGTGGCATTATGAACGATGACAATGGGCATATTCAGTGATATTGTTCTGTGTTGTGTCGTCGTTACATTACTCCTATGCGGCTCCGCTCTGGTAAGTCAGTGCTGTTAATTTTATATATTTGATTTGGTGAAAGGTGCAACAATAGTGTCCACTCACGTGGGACTTAGGCTAGGGGTCGAAAGGGGTGAGAGGAGGGAGGGATGCGTGAGCGGAAGAGGGAGGAACTTATCCATCCTGTGGTGCATTTAAACTTTTCCGTTGCCATTGAGAGTAGGCCTATACATCAAAATAAATAGGCCACTGGCTTTATTAGCCTTCTTTTTTTTCCCTTATAACTTAAAATGTTGTGATGCCATGCATGACTAACTTATATTGTATTGTATTTGTATTGTATTAAAATGCGACTGGTTACAATGTTAAGTAACATTTTGTCGCCGCGATCGAGTACCAGCGGTTCCAGTTTTTCTAGAAGTAAAATAAATCCGATACTTGCACAAGCTTACATTACACCCAGTCATGACGCTTCTCTTCGCTCCTTTCTCCTCCAACCTCACCCCTCCACTGCTCAACCCCCTCCCTTCTCCATCCCCCACACACACATCTCTCCCACACCCCCACCTCCCTACACACACACACACACACACACACACACACACACACACACACCCATACACCCATGGAGTGGCCAAGGCCATTTACTTGTAAAACTATTCGGTCAACATGTTATTCACGTCAGGAATCAAGGAAGGTAATCAAACTACTGAGAGTCTATTAAAGAACAGTCTGTCCCTCTCACTTGTGCACCCTCTCTTCCACAGTCTTTTTACCACCACCACCCACACACCCAAACACACCCACCCACCCTCTTTCTTCCCATCTCCACCACCACCACAACCTCCTCTATCCACGCCCAACCTCCCCCCCCCTTCCTTCCCGCCCCAACTCCCCCTCTTAACGTGTTGAAGCGAACGACTGCACCCAAGTGTCATTTGTATTTGATAGAGACAATTACATGTACTATTGTGATGCAGATTATCAATGTTATTTGTTATAAGTGGAATGAAACAGAAAACGGACATTTAGTTTGCATTGTAATTTTTTTTCTTGGGTCCAAATAAAAAAAAAATTCAGATTGTGTATCCATTTGTTTCCTATTATGTATTGTCAATATATCTAAGGCTGTTCAGGGAAGGAAAAATTATACTTTCATTGAGTTCCACCAGACGTTTATATTATTTTTATTTTTCGAATACATTATTGAAGATCCGAATTCATTGCAGTACATGTATACACTGTGTTTTTAACAATAGCTTAGTTTCTCGCTAGCACTGTCTGGACAACGGTAAGCTTAAGCATAATCCTCATAATGCTGACCCTGAGACAAGGGTAGGTTTTAACATTTTATGTAGGCCCTACTACGGCGCCACTGCTTGGTGTATTGTATTTTACGTGGTTCAGTGTACCCATCTAGGCATGTATGAACGTCCTTTTCTCAACCGATCTTGCTTCCCAAACCATATGTCTATCCACGCGCGCACACACACACACACCCACACCCGCACATACACACACACCTTGAAATATCTAACCTAATTCTTGCAAAGAATACGTCTTGTCTGATGAAGACTATCGCGGATGAGCTGCATGATTTTATAATAATTATATATCATTATTGTATTTAATTGTATGCGTATTGTTAGCGGTAGTTGTATCTTGTTTGTGTTTTGTTTAAAACTCGTTAATTAATTCTTCTTTACAAGGACAGGTTGTACCACTAGGCTTTATCCTGTTACACGTTCCAATGATCAATGTTCTCTCTCTCTCTCTCTCTCTCTCTCTCTCTCTCTCTCTCTCTCTCTCTCTCTCTCTCTCTCTCTCCCTCTCTCTCTCTCAATCTCTCTCTCTCTCTCTCTCTCTCTCTCTCTCTCTCTCTCTCTCTCTCTCTCCCTCTCTCTCTCCCTCTCTCTCTCCCTCTCTCTCTATCTCTCTCTTTCTCTCTCTCTCCTTTTCTCTCCTTCACCCCCTCCTCCTCCAACGCCGTCGTCTCCTCCTCCTCTTCCTCCTCATCATTATCGTCATCATCATCATCATCATCATCATCATCATCATCATCATCATCATCATCATCATCATCATCATCATCATCATCTTCTTCTTCTTCTTCTTCTTCTTCTTCTTCTTCTTCTTCTTCTTCTTCTTCTTCTTCATCTGTGTTGGACCCGTCGCCATAGCTCAGTGGTAGATCGTGCGTCTGCCACGCCGAGGACCCATGCAGGTTAGAATCCCGTGGTAGGCAGTATAAAAATGGCTATTTTTCACTGTTTACTGTAACAGTATGATTGTTCTGGTGATTTTAGTGTAGATCTATGTCCTTATATGCCCTCTTCCATGCTATGTAACGTTGCACCTTTCTGCCGGATCTCCAATGATGGTGGGTATAGAGGTTACACTTCAATGTTCATTCTTTCATCCATTCTTCCGAGATCTCTGTGTCAGATATCCCCGTGGGTGTGCCCGGTGTTTCTGTATAAATTGTATCCCCACTTTGTGGAATTGTTGTCACCTACCTTTTTTTTTCTTGAAAACCCTCCCAAATCTCCTCATTTGTGTATGGGATCTGTTGGGTCAGCTTGGGGATATTGGACGCTTTCTGCCAAATGGTCACTGGCGTTTTCTATGGTATTATTTTTTAACGTTATACAATGAAGAATACAAAGCATGGAGATGAGGCGCTACAGAAGACTTCTGGGCATTTCCTATTCACAACTTTCCGGCACCTCTCATAAAAACTCGTGGGTATCGCCATTATAAATTAAAACGAGGTTAGAATGAAACCAAGTTCCGGTCTGGCTTGTTTTGCTTTTATCAAAGCTTGATGCGTGACTTTTAAATATTACAAATTGCCGAAAGCGACGATTGTTAGAGCCAGAAAACGAGTGGGATAAGTATAAAAACGGTGGAGGAAGTACATGCTCAGTGAAAGGATGCAAAAAACAATCGTAGAGGCCTGTATTTGTGGCGACTTCGGAGGTGCGTCGATCATCGACAGAAAGTGAAACAGGAGCTGAAGATTCTTGTAGTTTTCCATAGCTTCGCCGTCGCAACCTTCACAAAACACGAAGTAGTTGACTATGTTAGGCGAGCGTTGTGGCCAAGTGGGCTAAGGCGGGACTAACTTGCCGTGTCCACAAGCCAGAAACCAATGGCGCCTGACAGGTGTGGGTTCGAGCCAGCATCTGGGCGTTATGTTTCTCCGAATATTTTTCAAAAATTCACAAATAATGTTAGGTAGGTAGGGTTTAGGCGCGCCACTGGCGATAGAAAAGGATAATAAACTGCAGCCAAAAAAAATAAATATGTGAGGGTACGATACTGGTGGCCCACTGTAAAACTTCCCATTGTACAACTTATGTTAATCTGATGAATAAAAATTGATGCAACAACAACGGAGAAAGAAACCGGAAGTATGTTTCACATGAGGGGATTCCCGTTGGTGCATAGGATAGCAGAAACGTGTGAATACTCAGCGCATCACCAATGACGAAGTCCGACAGACCATCACACAACCCATTGGACAACACGATGACTTACTTGAAGAAACGGAAACTCCGATGGTATGGCCACATCATCAGACACATCATCATCATCAAAAACAATCCTGCAAGGGACGATGCAAGGAGGCAGAAGAAGAGGAAGACAGAAAAAGAGGTGGGAAGACATTTGAGAATGGACTCGCTTGACACTGAGTGAAACCATGAGTACTTTTGAGGACAGAGAAAGTTGGAGTACGCTGTTTAACGATCATTTGTGGTACCCCAACGACTTTCGAGTTACGGAATAGGATAGGATAAGATAGAATGTAGGCATTTTATATGTAGATGTATGTGTTTTGTTAATATTTTATATTGATGTTTATATTTTATTTTGTTTTTGTAAACGGGGGTTGGATAGATTAGAGTACTATGGAACGCGGAAAGCGTCAAATGCGCGTGCATACACACGCAATTGCAAGCCCATCTAGTAGCTGATTGGTCGAAAACGTACACGCCCAACTACGCAAGCGCAAATGCACACGCAATTGCACACGAAATTGCACGTGCATTTAGCATCTGATTGGTCAAAACTTACAAGCCAAACTGCCCAAGCGCGGCCGCACGCCAGACTGCACGCCGGATGTTAATGAAGAAGAATTACAAAACATGGAACGGAAAAAGCATCGGAAAACGCGTGTAGCTATCGCTAGCTTTGCACTGTAACCGTACTGAAGACCGTTGTGCGTGCGATGGAAGATACTTCTCATATTATTTACAGGCAAACCAAAGTAAATTATTTTAATATTTAGTTAGGGGTGGAGAAGAGAGGGAGCGGTTGGGGGCAGGGGAGGTCGTGGGTGGCGAGAGTTACACTGCAAATTAGTTGTGAATTTACATTACATTATTTTTGGTACACAGAACGTATTTCCGAACATTTCCCATTCCTAGTTTTAATGTGACTGGTAGGTAAATGCATGGGCAATTGAACATGCAAATTGCGTGTGCATTTGCGCATGCGCAGTTTGGCGTGACAGTTTTCGATCAATCAGCTACTAAATGGGCGTGCAATGGTGTGTGTATAAGCGCATTTGACGCTTTACGCGTCCCATCGTCCCCTATACGCTCTGGTGTGCGGGGACGTAAATTTAATAAAGGAAGGAAGACTGGTACGCGTTCCTTAGAGTTCAGCCTCAGCGTCCCCTGCGTGGGATGCCTTTATTGTAGAGTGATTGGCTAGTGGAGTGCCTTCAGTGTTACCATTAGGGGCAGGCAGGCAAGTAGATTAACGTCCCCAGACACGTGAGCATAGTCGTGACACATTACGGTTGTTTCAGCAGACCTTTCATACGGATCGGGAGTGAGTCCTCTTTAAACCAAATTGTGGTCCTGATTCGGCTCTTTGCAGTCCGCTGGACCCTATAAACAATGACTAACTAATTCACTAACTAATATGTGTCAGATATAATCAACCTTTTGGCAATGCCAGGATCTAAATAACAGGATCTAAATAATTCCTTTAGTTTTTATTTTTATTATATACACTACCGTATTACCCGTGTATGGTGATTAGTCAGCTGGGGAAAGTTGATTTACTTGAGGTCGTGTTACACTCGAGAAGTGTGTATCATTTGTATAGGCTAGGCTACAAATCTAGGCTACGTACGAATCGAATTCTGTTAGACTACGAATTGAGGTCTGTTCTACGAGCTACGAGTTGAGGTCTGTTGTTTTGGGTTAATCTATAGCACAGCTGAGATTAGGGTCACCTGTCAAGAATCGGGAAAGATAAAATGAAGCAGTTAAGCTTGAGTTTAGCGTATAATGGCGTTTTATTTCTTCGACGTTGACCTTCGGACATTATACATTCCATACACCCCCATTCCTCCATCTCGTTCATACAAGTTATAGCCTATCTCTTCATTCCCCCCCCCCCCCCCGCTCCCCTCCTCAGATCAGTGCAGCAATTTTAAAATAAATAATATTGTAATAATGAAATAAAACTAATAAAATAAAATAATAGTATTTAGCTAACGGGATTCTTGGTATACATCTAATAGATAAACGCTCATACGAGTAGTCATGTACCAAATGAAACAGGCTTCAGGTTTAAATTAGGACGACAGATCGGTACATAGTTATTTCAGTAGGCCTATTTACTGTATGGGCGACAAGTCATGCTCTTTTGTCTACAGTAGAACTTCAATAGAGGAAGTATCATAAAGCTTGACTTGTCCACAGGCGCCCGTATCGGTATGAGAGAGGAGTGTTCCTGCACTAGCATTATAAGTATTATAGTGCAGACACACGCCGCTCACATACCGGTATGCAGGCGCCTGTGGACTGTTATAAAACAATAGGCCTAATAATGTTGAATGGTTCATCTCAATCTTCTTTGAGGAAACGTAATTTATTAAAGGAAGTGGGGGTGGAAAGAAGATCGAATGAATGAACACTGTTCAAAGTAACGTCTGCTTCCACCATTGGCGATATGACGAGGGGAAAAAAAAACAATCCAAGGAACGTTGAACATTGAACAATAGAACGTTTAACCGGACAAAGGTTTCTGTATTAAAATTCTAGTTTTACAACCTGTCCTAAAAGGAAACGAGGGAGTAGCGACCTACATTAACATTGAACCACCGGAGCAATCATTCCGCTAAGTGGGACAGTGAAAACATGGCCACTTTTATCTTGTCCATCACGGGATTCGAACCGGGGTCATCGGTGTGTCAGTCTAACGCTCTGCCACTGAGCTACGGCGGTGTGACAAGAAGAAGAAGAAGAAGAAGAAGAAGAAGAAGAAGAAGAAGAAGAAGAGACAATATCGACCACGTGAGTGACGATACAATGGAATGACGAAAGCGTTTGATTGCGATGATGATAATGAACTTGAAGATGTCACGATTACGTGCGAATGTCGACGATTGTACAAATCAGTGTTGGCCATGCCAAATGTGTAGTTTTATATTTAAATTGAAATCCTCTTAACTCAAATTAATTTTCATAGTGAGACGATGCACCTAAACCAGCAAAATACTTTTAATAACTTTATCCAGTGTAGTGTTAGGGAAAGAAGGAGGGTGTGGGGGGGGGGGGGCACGAATGCAATGTCATAGGACGGCTTGAATTAGATTTTGTATCGGCAGGCGCCTTGAGCAGCACTTGAGCTGGAAAAGCGCTATATAAGAACGCTAAGATATTATAATAATTATACATTAATATTAATTAATTAATATTCATTTTCATTATAACGTAGCAGATTTGATTGTAGACTTTCTGGAATCTGGACAAGGATGTGGGCGGGCGTTGATCTAGTGACATTAATTTGATTGAGGAAGTAGACTTGACTTTGAACCTTGACCCCTCCACTCTCTAACCCAAAGTTCGACGCCATTAATATAATCAGAATCCGAGACTGCTGGGTCATACTCCTGATACAGACCACACAAAGCTTTGACGAGTTTGTGGCACTCCGTATAACGCTACCAAGAAGTAACTTTATCCAACTCCTTCCTATCCAGCACAAACAGGCTTTATCGATGAATGGGAACTCCTAGATTTTTCCATAGACTTTCGAGTCTCATTATAGCTTCATTAAGACCATTTTTTAAAATTTAATCGTTCTTATATAGCGCTTTTCCAGCTCAAGAGCTGCTCAAGGCGCTGGCCGATACAGGATCTAACTCTAGCCGCCGGAGGCGCCAACTTGCAGCGTTTGGGCGCATCGTAATAACGCTCCAGACAACTGAGCACAATCCTGGGCAGACAGGGATGGGGGAGAAGGACCTACGTGCATGCTAGGTGTGTTCTTGTCACCGGCATTCACCCGTCTAGGACATGAGCGTCAGGATTTTTAAAGTCCGTTATGATAGAATGTATGCGACACAGACTAGACCTCGGTTTATACTCTCATCCGAAGGAGTAGGAAACGGGAGTAAAGTGTCTTTCCAAAGGACACAATACAATGCCCCGGCCTGGGCTCGAACCTGGGACCTTCAGATCCGCAAGCCAAAGCTCTACCATTAGGTCACCGTGATTCCAATGTGATTAAAATTTAAAACACAACGTTTGCGGGCACTACCTTAATTAAGGGATCCCGTAGGGGTGCCGTGGGTTTGTGTATAAAAAAATCCCACTTTATGGAAATTTAGTGCCTTAAAGTTCCACTGTCGCGGTCTTTCTCCTCTGTTCTTTCTCATTCCTACTGTATTCTATCAGTCTTACTATACCAAAGATAAGCTCTTTGACTATACTATCTTCTTCGCTAGACCAGTCACCTTCCTTTTTTTCTTGAAAACTCTTCCAAAACTCCTCATTTGTGTATGAGGTCTGTTGGGTCAGCTTGGGAATAATGGACTCTTTTTGCCAAATGGTCACTAGAGCTTCCTATGATATTATTATTTAGCAATGTAGGCATTTTACATGTATGTGTTTTATTAATATTTTATAATGATGTTTATATTCCATTTTGTTTTTTGTAAATGGGGGTTCGATAAATTAGAGTATAGCCTCAGCGTCCCCATGTGCGGGATGCCTATATTGCAAAGTGACCGGCTGTTGGAGCGCCTTCAGTGTTACCACTAGGATTGTTTCAGAAGATCTTTTATACGGATCAGGGTTGAGTCCTCTTTCAACTGAGTTGTGGTCCTGATTTTGTGGTCATGATTCGGCAATGAATAAACTAATTATTTAGGGCTTTTTTTTTTTTCAAACTACATCTTTCTTAAAATAATCGAGAATCAGAAGGAGGAAAAACTGTCGGTCTAGGGGTGTCGGATAGCGCAGTGGTTGGAGCACTCGCTACTGTGTCGCAAAGTTAAGCACCGTCCAGTGCGGTTAGCACTTGGATGGGTGACCGCAAAACGTGAAGCGACAAATAACAACGCCCCCAGTTGACTCAACTGTGACTGAGTAACCTACTCTCTTAAGGGTGGGGAAGGTAAAGCAGCGAGGAAGAGAGATGGGCTTCACCCTCATTATGCTGGCCCAAGATAAGTGTGATCTCCAACATCATTCTCCTCTACGGCCACAACGCTATGGGAGTACCTTTACCTTTTTACCTTTACCTGTCGGTATGTCTGTCGATCCATTGGAAACCATATCTGAAGAACCTCTGAACGAATTTTGACAAACCTGCCTTATCACCAGAGTAACTGAACCGAAATTTATTATTTGTACTTTTGCGGGGACTTTAAATACTGCTAAGCTTGTGAAATCATTTATAATTATTTGTACTTTCTCAAAGGTCAAGGTTCATTGTGTCTTCACTATTTTTTCTAAACACGTTTTGCGCTTATCTAAAAATTGGCTCAACCGACTAGGACCCTCTTTTTTTCCTTTTTCTTTCTTTTTCTTTTTTTCCTATCCTATCCTATCCCGTAACTCGAAGGTCGTTGGGGCACCACAGATGATCATTTAACCTGCGTACTCCATCTTTCTCTGTCCTAAGCAAACCTCATGGCTTCGCTCACTGTCAAGTCAATCCATTCACGAATGTTGTCCTCCCACCTCTTTTTCTGTCTCCCTCTTCTTCTGCCTTCTTGCACCGTGCCTTGCAGGATGGTCTTTGCAAGGCCTGATGCTGTGATGAGGTGTCCATACCACCGGAGTTTCCGTTTCTTCACCACTGTGAGCATGTCATCGTGTTGTCCAATGGCTTGTGTGATGATCTGTTGGACTTCGTCGTTGGTGATGCGCTGGGTATAGGAAATGCCCAAAAGTCTTGTGTTAGCACCTCATCCCCATGCTTTGTCATTCTTGCTTGCAGATAGTTCCGATAATGACCCATCATGATTCCATGGTTTCAATTTGCTGCGTCGGAATACAACCGCGTCACTACTTCGCCAATAAATTTAACACATAAATTTCTTTTTTTTTTTTTGGTGGCTAAGTGTGTGAGTATTTTTAAATACATTTGAATGCCATCTGCTTATCTTCTTAGCTTTTATTGCGTGTGTGTTGTCAATGCGTTCATCAGTTAATATCTTTCTTGTTTTTTTTGGTTGGGACCGAACATCCGAGGGCTGCATGAGATAGCTCAGTTGGTAGAGCAATGAGCTCGTGCTACAAAGGTTGCGGGTTCGTTTCCCGGTGGCCCGGACATAAACATTGACTGTGAGCACTTGCCATCTTACTGTTGCTATTAGTTTGACGGTTGTTTCAGTGTATAGTTGTGCCTTCTCCCCATCCCGGTGGCCTAGGATTGTGCCCAGTCGTCTGAGTGTCAGACTATGCGCCCGAGGCAGCGAGTGGGCGCCTCGGACAGCATGAGTTAGATCCTGTATCGGCCAGCGCCTTGAGCAGCTCTTGAGTTTAAAAAAGCGCTATATAAAAATGATATATGAATAAGAATGATCCTGGTGTCCTAGTGAAATATAGTGTCCTTGTATTAATTTTAAAAAAAAATATTTCAAGCCTAAACATCGGAATCTACGTATTCTAAAACTACATTAAGATTATTTTCATTCGTTTTTCTTCCTGTGAGCTGGCCCTAGTGCTATGTTAGATTTCAGCATAATTTCCTTTACTTCTGGCTACTGGTGCGAGAAAACTTATTTTAAACAAAAGCTGGGAGCGGATCATACCAGCCCAGATCTATAAAGGAACGTACGTACTGTGTTGTCAATCCTATTTTTAAAACGTTGCGATAGAAGAAGAGAAAGATTAATGTTGTCTTTTTTTTTTTTTTATCCCAGCATAGCGTACTGTATGCAAGATCTGAAGCTAAGGACTGACACCTAAACTACCGGAATGACATTACTTGTCCGTATTCAGGAATTTCCGGTCCTGATTTGGCTCGGAAGAGTCCGCTGGACCTAAAGCAATAATCATGTAATATTTAATGTAATATTCAGGAATTATTTCTGTACAACATATTTTGTTGGAATGCCCAATTATTATGTCAGAATTACAACTGTATTTAATGCCAAGAAATACGGCCAATCAAAGAAAGACATTTTATATCATACAGACATTGCTAATATTGTTCATGTTGGTAGTTTGTTATATTTTTTATTTTATTTTATTCATTTTATGTTAGTTTAGTTTTATTTTGTTGTCTAATATCACCTAGAGTGAACAGACGTAAAATTAAACTACTGAACGGAGCTGAACCGGAATGAGCTATTTCTACAGCTTTCGTAATAATGAGGCAAATTTGAATAGGATATTTATCTCTTTATCGGGGAATGGCGTGCCGTAACTAAAAACGTATGCGGAATTAAAATACCGGTAAACCGAAATTAGCCGTCACTCTTATTTTCATAATTGTCGTAATAATCATATAAAATTGAATAGGTTGTTTATCTCTTTCCCGAGCATATACTTAAGTGTCGTAACTGAAATTAAAACTGGTGCCTGATTAATCTAACTACAATACCGGAATGAGCGGTATGTCAGTCCTATTTTCATAGCTTTCGTAATTATGGTGCAAAATTGAATGGGCTGTTTATCTCCTTCCAAGTTTATACTTTAATGCCGTAACTGAATCTAAAAACTAATTAAAATATGCCTACCGTTAAAGTCCGGGGTTAAACCGAAAGGAGCTGTCAATCTTATGTTCAGAACTTTCGTACAAATTGTGCAAGATTGAATGGGCTACGTATCTCTTTCTGAGCATATATACTTAAGTGCCATAATTTATATTCAAAACTTGTGCCTAATTAAAATATCTTTAAACCGGAATGAGAGGTCAGTCCTATTTTCACAACTTTCGTAATAATGGTGCCAAATTGAATATTTCTCTCGTTCTGGGCATAAACGGGCGTACATTGAACAGTTGTACTAGAATGAGCTGTCAATTAAATTTGTTTTTTTAAACTTTGGCACTTTTTTCTTTGATTAACATGACCACAAACAATTCCAAGCATGAAACGAGGCAAATAGCCCAGGGGCTATTTTAGCCAAAGAGGGAGAGAAAACGGACGGAGGGGGCGAGGAGAGGTGAATTACAGACATAAAAAAAACAAATAAAACAATGAATGGCGCAAAAAAGACTGCTCTGGATTCATAGACATCACAAGACATATCTCTGAAATATCAAACACCCGCTTGAAAGTGTACACTTGCTCAATTGGAAAGAAATGTGTTCATTAACCAACACCTCAAATATAGACTATATGTACAAAATAACACAAATATGTATGCATCACAGTTTTGAAATAACAAATCAGTTTCATAGAAGAAGAGAAAAGGGAATGCCCATTATTTAAATAGTGACATCCATATCAACTCCAACAAAACGGATTGAATTTAACAACATGCTCTTTGATTTAGTATTCATCAGCTGGTTAAATTTAAAGACATCTGGAGGTGTCCAAAAGTATTTTGGTAAAAGAGAGGTCCTATTCTCTCTCTCTCTCTCTCTCTCTCTCTCTCTCTCTCTCTCTCTCTCTCTCTCTATATATATATATATATATATATATATATATATATATATGGTACACGTAGACTACATCGTAATTTAAATGCATGTCCATACATACGCATGTCCTTTAAAATACCACTGTAATATAGGCTTACTTGTCTATGATACGTGATCAGTATCTCTGTAATAATATCATAATGCTAGACTAGGGAAGTGGGAGAAGTTTGGGAATAGCATTGTACGTAGGTAAAAAGGTGGTCCCATAGCCTTGTGGCCGTTGGGGAGCGTGATGTTGGAGATCACACTTATCTTGGTGTCACCGCCACAACTCCCCCTGGGTAGACGCCACAAACAAACACCTTACACACGCAGACAACCCAGACAGAATGACAGTTTCCCGCAGACGTGAAGTGATGATAACACAACGAATATATATACAACTTTCAAGCTATTTATTCATTCATACCACACACTCATACACATACAACATTTACACATGAAACGAGAAAAATGGTGATGGAACAATCAATGGATCGATGAACAATGAAATGGAAATGTCAGATGAACGGGGGTTGTTGATCAACCACGTCTAACTAACGACTGTGCAACGCCAATGTCCGGGCACAGAGGGGGCAAGTGTCAAGAGGGGGACAAACAAAGAACGAGCCGACCTGATAGTAGGGTGTCCCCATTGATGTCTCCGAAAGGTAGCTGCCTCCTCGTTGTGGTTGTCACTGGACTGTCGCTGTTAAATCCAGGCGCTGTGGTGTCGCCACTCCCTCCGCCGCCGACGATGACGATGATGATGATGATGACGCTGTAGTTGCGGCGGCCCTGCCGCCGTCGACGCCTCTCAGCCTGACTCCTCCTGTCGGCTACCTTGTAACGCCGAGGCTAGGTCCCGCAACGGATGTCACGATCACGCGGGAAAGATGGGGTTGTGGAACGATGAGGATGTTCACAAACGTGGACGTGGACAAACGGGTGGCGATGATGATGTGGGTCCAACGACCGGATGTCGTCGTCGTCGTCGCGCTGAAGAATTCGACGAACTTCCGAGCGACGAACAAAGACTTTCGAACCTGCAACATGCTTGCCGTATTGTTAATGTCAAGTCCACCCGATTCTGTCCCCCTCCCTCCTCACACTCTCCCCCCTTACTACACTAACTAATTCCGATACCTTGAGGAAGCGCCACTGCTGTCCATTTCACTTCCCTTGACTACTATTACTGTCTCTTGTAATCAAACACATAATTCAAAAACTAAATGACATTATGAATGCATGAAATGAACAATGCTGCAAATGAATACATGAAATCATCAACACATTATCCATCTTGAGCAACCGCAACCTCAACAACAGCAACCACTTCCACCCTACCTTCATCACACTTCACCCCCATTCTCCTCCCTCATTCTCCCTCCTTCAGTCGCACCCTTCCTCTCCTCAGTGCAACCATACTTCCCCCAGCCTCACGCACAGCTATCGTTCAACACCCCAAACAGCCGGCCATCGGTCATTAGCACAGTAAAGGAAGATCACCATCACACTTACCCAACGGCTCGATTGTAAAGTACCCGTAGCTAGCGAACTTCCGACTGCTTGCCTACAAAGTACTCCAAGTAAGGTAATCCAGTGTGTAGTAGTTTCCGTTAGTGGACAATACCTCGACACTAACCTACCACAAACTCACAAACTTAGTTATTTGCTCACACTTTTCCTCGAGCTTGCTACTACCACAGTAACATTTCCAACTAGGCTTTTCCTAGAACCAATTATTATTTACGTTAATAATTGTTCCCACCTTACATCCAGAACAAAACCACCCAGAGAAAACAAGACCGCACGTCTCTCCGTGTCTCTGCCAAAACCTGTTCTGCCTAACAGTGAACACATTCCCAAAACTGGCTGGCCAAACTATGCTGTTCAAAAAACACGCTTTCCACGCATAACCATACAACGACATCGCGCAGTTACTACCCCAACTCATTAACTCCCCACCCGCACTTACTACTCGGTTTCAACACAGGCTGCCCTGTGACACACCCCCCTCCCAAGACGAAACTACGGAGAGTTCAAAACTTAATCTTCCACAGGGTCAGATCTGCTGAGGAAATCCGCCTCTATGTTGTCTCTTCCTGGAATCGGTCGAACTGTGAAGACATAGGCCTGCAACTGCATAGCCCATCGGGTGAGTCTGGCACTGTTGAAGTGCGTCCGTCCTCCAGATGAATTCCTCCTCCAATACTGGTAGCCTTACCACCGGCTCACTCGCCTCCCTCCTGTTGACCTCTGCCTTCTTCCTTACTCGCACGATCGGTGCTCTGTACGGCGATGTACACGACTCGATAACCCCCAACTCCAGCATCGGTTCCACTTCACCCTTGACGACTTCCATCTGTGAAAATGGTAGCGGATGCTGTCGGTTACGTTCAGGGCTGTCGTCGGTCGACATCACCTCGCACTCGTCCAGCGGCGGTGCTCTCTCATGTAGCGCAGATAGCTCCGTGTCTATCCGTATGTCCACTGGCCCTTCGCTCGCTTGAAGCGGTATCAGTGGTACAGCGCCCTGGTAGCTGATATCTGTGGTTCCCTCTGTCTCAGTTTGGTCCAACACAACGGCCACCGTCGGTTCTGGTTCTGCTCGGCGTTCCTCGTAGCGCTTCCGCACGATCGTGTGGTACGGCTTCCTGTTCTTGCCGACTCTCTGCACACGCGCTTTCCTGATGCGCCCCTTGGGTGTCGTTCGTTGACATGCGTCGCATGAAGTACAGTACTTCCGGACATCGCGGCACATCCCTGGCCAGTAGTACTTGGTCCACACCTGATCTAGGGTCCCCTTGGCTCCTCGGTGTTCAGCCATAGGCGTGTCGTGTCCCACGCGTAGCACCTCCGGTCGAAGCTTGGCTGGTACCACCAACTGGCTGCGATCCACCTTGTCCTGTCCTGTGTACTCGCGGTACAAAAGGCCCCGCTTCCAGACAAATGCCACTTGCCCCTTGCCTCGCTTCTCCTTCCCTGCCTTCCGGTCTGCTAGCTGTCGTACTTTCGCAAGCTCGCCGTCCCCCAACTGCAGTTGACGAATCTCCTTCGGTGTCGCGACGACGCTCTTGCTCGGTCCGACTACCAATGGTTCCGCAGCGTCTTGCTCCTTGGCTGGCTGCGCTCGCGTCTGCACAGCGCAACACTCAGCACTCCCCTCGGCAAACACTGGCAGTGCTGTATCACGTCGCTGTTCTGTCCTCGCCCAGTTGCCGATCACCACTGGGTAGATCAAGTCCGGCACCACCACCACCTCCACTCTCCCGGTGTAGAATGGCGACTCAAACTGCACCCACGCTGTCGGCAGTGATCTGGATAACTGGCGAATTGCGAATCCGACACGCCGCGTGCGTCCCGTGTACACAAGGTTGGCAACCTCTCCCTTCCGCAGGCAAATCAAGTCGGCCCCCGTGTCCCTCACAGCCGTCAGCGGAACACCTTCCACTACCACTTGGCTCTGGAACCGAGGATCTCCCTCCTTGCCTGCCTCCTTCAAGATGCGCAACGCTGCTCCACTCCGCTCGCTGCGTTTCGGACAATCCCGCTTCAAATGCCCTTTCTGTCCGCAGCTGTAGCACTCCCGCTTGTCCGGCGAGTTGGGTCGTGGTCCCGCCGGCTGGCGACCCTCGCTCTTGTCCCTGGGTGTAAAGGGTTGACGTGGTGGGAAACGTAGGTTGGTCCCGGCTCTGGCGTCGACGTACTGCTGTGCTAACGTCGCGGCCTCCTCCACCGTTGCTGGGTTGCGCTCGCGCACGAACGTGACCAGTTCTGGCGTCAAACCGTTGACCATCTGCTCCATCAACACCAGGTCCAGTAAGTCCGCATACGTGGCCTTCTTGTTCGCTAGTCCCATCCAGCGCTCCAGGAACAACTCTGACTTCCGCAGATACTGTTTGAAAGTCTCTGGTGGCTCCCTTCTTAGCTGGCGAAACTTCTTGCGATACGTCTCGGCCGTCAGGTTGAAACGTACCAACAACGCTGCCTTCAGGATCTCATAGTCGGCAGAGTCGTCCTCGTTCAGGCCAACGTAAACTTCCCTCGCCTTCCCCTTCAGCAAGGTCCCCAAGCGAATAGCCCACGTGTCCTTCTTCCAGTCTTGAGCCTTGGCGAATCGCTCGAACTGACACAAGTAGGTTTCTAGGTCGTCCTTATCCTCGAAGAAAGGTAACCTGAGCTTGACCGTCTCGAACTCGGGTTGACGATTCCTGCGGTTCCCGGCGCCTTGCAACGTCAGCTGCGCCATCGCTAGTTCGTGCTCTCTTTCCCTCTCTCTCTCTCTCCGATCTGCGTCTTTTTCACTGGCCCTCAGCTCTATCTCTCTCTCCCTCTCTCTCCGGTTTGCTTCTTCCTGCCTCGCCGCTTGGTCCACCGCGTAGTCTAACGCCGCCTGACCTTTCAATCCTTCGCGCTTGGCGAGTCTCAGGATTCTCTCCATCGGCGTCTCGTCCGCGAACGGTCCTGTCATCAGAGTCTCCTCTCTGAAAATCCTTACGGGAAGAGAGGGGACTATAAACTGATAAACATAACGGTCCTGTCCTCGGTGTCGGTGCCGCCTCAACCTTGTAGATCGAACGGTAAGGATTGGTCTCGAACCTCTTCAGCCTCGTTGCGTCGCTCAGACGATCCTGGTCTCCGTAGACGTCGGTGCCTGCTGACATCCCGCCAGTCGCGCCAAATCCCGTCACAAAAGGATCACTCACTGTGTCTCTGGCTTCGAACGTCGTCAACTCCTCGTCTGCTGACCCACGACGCGATGACCTGACCGGCGATCTCCGTTGCTCGATCGCAGAAGGTAAGTCGGTGACTCCTGAATCCACCGCTGACGTCATCGCCCGCTCGTCCATCGTGACACCCACGCGAGAACGCGTACGAGCCGCGATCGGTGACACTCCTTCAGTCTCCTCGATCGATGCCATCCTGCTTAAGGAAAGCAACAACAACCAACAACTACAAGTCAAAGTCCCACAACCCTACCTAACCTAGCCTAGCCCTAGATACTAACCTACCTATCTAAGCTATCTTCCTTACCTATCACCCACCTCCTCCCACTCAAACAGTGGAAACTGGCCTGCAAGGTAGCGAACCGGTTGGCGAGTGCAATGGCCCCCTCCCTCACGTGTGGTCGAACCTAGGCCGGCTGTGAGCCTCCGCTGAACAGCGACCTGACTCCCTCCAACCACCCGCTGGGGTGCACACTCTCACCGAATCACGCCTCACACACTCGGCACCACAAGACAATTACAAGACAACTTCACGTCTGGGCACACTCACACCATACCCTGCATCTCCACCAAATGTCACCGCCACAACTCCCCCTGGGTAGACGCCACAAACAAACACCTTACACACGCAGACAACCCAGACAGAATGACAGTTTCCCGCAGACGTGAAGTGATGATAACACAACGAATATATATACAACTTTCAAGCTATTTATTCATTCATACCACACACTCATACACATACAACATTTACACATGAAACGAGAAAACTGGTGATGGAACAATCAATGGATCGATGAACAATGAAATGGAAATGTCAGATGAACGGGGGTTGTTGATCAACCACGTCTAACTAACGACTGTGCAACGCCAATGTCCGGGCACAGAGGGGGCAAGTGTCAAGAGGGGGACAAACAAAGAACGAGCCGACCTGATAGTAGGGTGTCCCCGTTGATGTCTCCGAAAGGTAGCTGCCTCCTCGTTGTGGTTGTCACTGGACTGTCGCTGTTAAATCCAGGCGCTGTGGTGTCGCCACTCCCTCCGCCGCCGACGATGACGATGATGATGATGATGACGCTGTAGTTGCGGCGGCCCTGCCGCCGTCGACGCCTCTCAGCCTGACTCCTCCTGTCGGCTACCTTGTAACGCCGAGGCTAGGTCCCGCAACGGATGTCACGATCACGCGGGAAAGATGGGGTTGTGGAACGATGAGGATGTTCACAAACGTGGACGTGGACAAACGGGTGGCGATGATGATGTGGGTCCAACGACCGGATGTCGTCGTCGTCGTCGCTGAAGAATTCGACGAACTTCCGAGCGACGAACAAAGACTTTCGAACCTGCAACATGCTTGCCGTATTGTTAATGTCAAGTCCACCCGATTCTGTCCCCCCTCCCTCCTCACACTCTCCCCCCTTACTACACTAACTAATTCCGATACCTTGAGGAAGCGCCACTGCTGTCCATTTCACTTCCCTTGACTACTATTACTGTCTCTTGTAATCAAACACATAATTCAAAAACTAAATGACATTATGAATGCATGAAATGAACAATGCTGCAAATGAATACATGAAATCATCAACACATTATCCATCTTGAGCAACCGCAACCTCAACAACAGCAACCACTTCCACCCTACCTTCATCACACTTCACCCCCATTCTCCTCCCTCATTCTCCCTCCTTCAGTCGCACCCTTCCTCTCCTCAGTGCAACCATACTTCCCCCAGCCTCACGCACAGCTATCGTTCAACACCCCAAACAGCCGGCCATCGGTCATTAGCACAGTAAAGAAGATCACCATCACACTTACCCAACGGCTCGATTGTAAAGTACCCGTAGCTAGCGAACTTCCGACTGCTTGCCTACAAAGTACTCCAAGTAAGGTAATCCAGTGTGTAGTAGTTTCCGTTAGTGGACAATACCTCGACACTAACCTACCACAAACTCACAAACTTAGTTATTTGCTCACACTTTTCCTCGAGCTTGCTACTACCACAGTAACATTTCCAACTAGGCTTTTCCTAGAACCAATTATTATTTACGTTAATAATTGTTCCCACCTTACATCCAGAACAAAACCACCCAGAGAAAACAAGACCGCACGTCTCTCCGTGTCTCTGCCAAAACCTGTTCTGCCTAACAGTGAACACATTCCCAAAACTGGCTGGCCAAACTATGCTGTTCAAAAAACACGCTTTCCACGCATAACCATACAACGACATCGCGCAGTTACTACCCCAACTCATTAACTCCCCACCCGCACTTACTACTCGGTTTCAACACAGGCTGCCCTGTGACACTTGGGCCAGCGTAATGAGGGTGATGCCCATCTCTCTCCCTCGCTGCTTTACCTTCCCTTGTACGTAAGCTTAGTAAAAATGTCTATTAGGATATTACTTGACCCACTGTCAAAATGCTAATAGGATAGGGAGGAAGAGTGGAGGAGAGGGGGGTGGGTGGGTGGGTTTGGTTGGGATTCCAGTCGAGAAAGCGGGATAGTTAGTAAAAAGATAAGGTGTCCCCGGCCCCGTAACCATTCGGTCGTTGGTGGTACCTGCATTCCCAGCTGCGTGGACTGCGGTGCGTCGCGCGCTTCTTGTGTGTGTGTGTGTGTGCATGGGTATGTGTGTGTGTGCGTGCATGTGTGTGTGTGCGTGTGGGTGTGGGTGTGTGTATGCGTGTGTGTATGCGTGTATGTGTGTGTGTGTGCGTGGGTGTGTGTGTGCGTAGGTATGTGTGTGTGTATGTGTGTGTGTGGTTTGGTGGTTGCGTTCCAAGCATGTCACCCTCCAAACTACTAAACCCTTTCCGACGCTGCTTAAAACATGAAACACTGCTAGCGTGTGCCAAAACCACTACACTACACTACACTACACTACACTACACTACACTACACTACACTACACTACACTACACTACACTACACTACATCACACCACAGTACACTACACTACACTATTCTACACTACACTACACTACACTACACTACACTATTCTACACTACACTACACTACACTACACTATTCTACACTACACTACACTACACTACACTACACTACACTACATCACACCACACTACACTACACTACACTACACTATTCTACACTACACTACACTACACTACACTACACTACACTACACTACACTACACTACACTACACTACATCACACCACACTACACTACACTACACCACACCACACCACACTGCTACGCCACCAAAACGGGGTAGAATGCTACAATATGTTAAATTTTAAACCAATTTTGCCATTCTATTATTATTATTATTATTATTATTATTATTATTATTATTATTATTATTATTATTATTATTATTATTATTATTATTATTATCGTTTTTATAGAGCGCCTTTCCAGGTCAATGGACCTCAAGGCGCAGGCCGATACAGGATCTAACCCAAGCCGCTGGAGGCGCCCATTTGCCACCTTTGGGCGCATAGGTCGACGCTCTGACGACTGAGCGCAATCCTGGTCGACCGGGGATGGGGAGAAGGGACCTAGTGCATGCTGGGTGTAGTTGTGTAGCCGGCACTCATTCGTCTATGACACGAGCGTCAGGATCTTGAAAGCCCGTGCGATGTAATGCGTGCGTGCACAGACTAGACCTCAGTTTGTACTCTTATCCGAAGGAGTAGGGGCGCAGTGTCCCAGGGTAATTAAAAAAAATTGTTTGTCTTATTTAACTCCAGGCCTTTAACAGGCCTTGAACCACTGCTTGTACATTACGTATACACCACGGAGCCAACTGCGTTTCCCATTGTTAGTGGTAGATCTATACATGTGCTGCGTGTTCTGTATTCAATCATCAACATCATTCTGACTATTAACAACAATGCTGTAGCATATGTAGGCTACGTTGTAATAATTATAGCTACGTGAGACCATGAGCAGCTCTTTGAGGTTAAAAGAAGGGATTGTGCTCAGTTTTCTGAGCGTCAGACGATAGTTTAGTTAGTTTAGTTATTCATTGCTTACAGGGTCCAGGGGACTGCAAAGAGCCGAATCAGGACCACAAAATCAAGATCGCAACTCCGCTGAAAGAGGACTCACCCCCGATCCGCACAAAAGATCTGCCGAAACAATCCTAGTGGTAACAATGAAGGCACTCCACCAGCCGGTCACTTTACAATAAAGACATCCCACGCAGGGGACGCTGAGGCTATACTCTAATTTAACGAACCCTCGTTTACAAACACAAAATATAATACAAACATCATTATAAAATATCAACAAAACACATACATATAAATTGCCTACATTGCCAAATAATAACATCATATGAAGCCCCAGTGACCACCTGGCAGAAAGCGTCCAATATTCCCAAGCTGATCCAACAGACCTCACACACAAATGAGGAGTTTTGTCCCAGAAGAGTTTTGAAGAAAAAAAGGTAGATGACTGGTCTAGCGAAGAAGAAGATAGTATAGTAGATTGATAGAACAGAGTAGGATTGAGAAAGAACAAAGGAGAAAGACAGCGACAGTGGGAATTTAAAGCACTAAATTTCCAGAAAGTTGGGATACTATTTATACTGAAACCCCAGGCACCCCCACGGGGGCCCGTGCATCCAAGGTCTGCAAGTATATAGGCGGCTTGAGTTACATCCTGTATCGGCTATAGCGCCTTGAGCCACTCTTGAGCTGGAAAAGCACTATATAAGAACGAATAAAGAAATAAATATTCTCCCGACCTCGGTGATCCAAAGTTCATCCCCCCTCCCTCCCCTAATCCCCACTCCTACAGTGGAAAAGGGAAGTAAACAAAACTTATAATGGTTGTCGCCCTTTTTTGTGTTGCTTACTAGAGCTAGTAGGCTACACATATATAAATCTATACAAAACGTTTAGAGTTGTGTTAGTAAAGGTTGATATACTAGCTTATACTGCACGCGACTGCTGTATATTAGGCTTATAGTTATAACTTCCTGAATCGACTTGTTATTCGCGTGGTCATGCGCTACCACTGCTATTGGACGATGTTGTGTGTCCATCTCCATTACTGCCATTTCCCTTCACCCACTCTATACTCTCTCTCTCTCTCTCTCTCTCTCTCTCTCTCTCTCTCTCTCTCTCTCTCTCTCTCTCTCTCTGTCCTGTCTCATTTTCTCTTTCTGGGTCGATCTCTTAAACAGAAGAGAGAGAGAAAGAGAGAGAGAGAGAGAGAGAGAGAGAGAGAGGGAGAAAGAGAGAGAGAGACAGAGACAGAGACCGAGAGACTGACTTGAAAAAGGTTTTAAAACAATTGGAGAGAGGAAGAGAGAGAGAGAGAGTGTGTGTGTGTGTGTGCGTGTGTGTGTGTGTGTGTAGGAGTGTGTTTGTATGTGTGTGTTACACGGCAATATTCGACTCAGCCCCGGTGCTTGAATCTTTGATGGCCGACAGAAGGAAGATTGGACAAAAGGGAGAAAACGAACAAGGGGGAAGACAAGATGTAGAATGGACACAAAGAACAATGAACAAAAGGCAGAATGGACAAAATGGAGGATGGATAAAAGTTAGTTTTGAGTACTTGCTCAAAATAGATGGTGTTCAGTGGTTGTTATTGTTTTTAAGCTGCTTAATGTTACAAATAAAACAGATTGAGTTATTCAGTTTTTATTTTTAGTAAATACAAAACGAATTTGTTGGAATAGAAGGATTCAAACTGTCCTAAACAAAAAGACACCTAGACATCTATAAGTTTTTGAATTTTTTTAAAAGGAGAGCACACAAAGAGATGCGCATGCGCGCCAACAAGTGCGAAGAAAATCCCAGCAAGCGAAGATCCACAATGTGAAAGGCTTGAGCAAAAACACACAAAAAAAGATCGTGCCAGAGCAAAAAGATAAGGTGTCCCCGGCCCCGTAACCATTCGGTCGTTGGTGGTACCCGCATTCCCAGCTGCGTGGACTGCGGTGCGTCGCGCGCTTCTTTTGTGTGTGTGTATGCGTGTGTGTGTGGGTGTGCATGTGTGTGTGTGTGGGTGTGGGTGTGTGTATGCGTTTGTGTATGGGTGTGTGCGTGTGTGTGTGTGTGTGTGTGTGCGTAGGTGTGTGTGTGTATGTGTGTGAGTGGTTTGGTGGTTGCCTTCCAAGCATGTCACCCTCCAAACTACTAAACCCTTTCCGACGCTGCTTAAAACATGAAACACTGCTAGGGTGTGCCAAAACCATTACACTACACTACACTACACTACACTACACTACACTACACTACACTACACTACACTACACTACACTACACTACACTACACTACACTACACTACACACTACTCTACACTACACTACACACTACTCTACACTACACTACACTACACTACACTACACTACACTACACTACACTACACTACACTACACTACACTACACCGCACTGCACTAC
>CM072526.1:40792069-40799520 GCA_036898135.1 Oncomelania hupensis
AATTGTATGTATGTGTGTGTAATAGAGAGAGAGGGTGTGTGTGTGTATGTGTATGTGTGCGTATATATATATCTATATGCATCTCAAATGCCGTACAATTGCATTCATATAGCCTGGTTCTCCTGACGCGTTTAGACTTTTACCAAAGGTGTCATCAGAGGAGGTTTGTCCTGTTATGTTTAGACTTCTTATAAGTGCAGTCTATATGTACTGCATTGCTAGTCAATAAGACACCCGTTGAGAAGTTCACATTAGGAAATAGCCAGTCGCAAATTGAAAACACCCCAGTTGCTAGGGCCGACCGAGAGACTGACATTGAAAAAGGTTTTAAAACAATTGGAGAGAGGGAGAGAGAGAGAGAGTGTGTGTGTGTGTGTGTGTGTGTGTGTGTGGGTGTGTATGTATGTGTGTAGGAGTGCACATGTTTACACGGCGTTCTTTGGACAAACTAGTGCACATCTACATACGTTCTTTGGACAGACCTCCTTGTTGGGACGTCCATTTAATGATCCGTTAGGGTTAGGGTTAGAACACTTAAAAGTACTTAAAAAGGGGGTCGAAAAACGACCCATTGTCCACACAACGTATGTGGCGTTTGAGGAAAGTCCAAATAACGGTGTCTGTGCAAGTATGTGTGTGTTTGTATGCGTGTGTTATACGGCAATATTCGACTCAGCCCCGGTGCTTGAATCTTTGATGGCCGACAGAAGGTAGAATGGACAAAAGGGAGAAAACAAAAAAGGGGGAAGACAAGATGGAGAATGGACACAAACAACATATGAACAAAAGCCGGCACAATGGACAAAATGGAGGATGGATAAAAGTTAGTTTTCAGTACTTGCTCAAAATAGATGGTGTTCAGTTGTTATTGTTTTTAAGCTGCTTAATGTTACAAATAAAACAGATTGAGTTATTCAGGTTTTTTTTTTTTTTTTTTTTTTTATAAATAAAAAACGAATTTGTTGGAATAGAAGGATTCAAACTGTCCTTAACAAAAAGACACCTAGACCTCTATAAGTTTTTGAAGTTTTTTTTTTTAAAGGAGAGCACACAAAGAGATGCGCATGCGCGCCAACAAGTGCGAAGAAAATCCCAACAAACAAAGATCCACAATGTGAAAGGCTTGAGCGAAAACTAAAAAACAAGATCGTGCCTGAGCATGAAACCAGAACCAATGTAGCTGTGGAGTTTCTGGCCTTCCTGCAGGGAGGACTCTTAAAACTTTCATTTTTGATGCGATTCAGTTGTTTTTCAGTCATGACCGATACTTTATTTTTTTATATTTTATTTTATGTTTTTTTTAACATGTATGTTAAAAGTAAACAACTCATAATTTAACTTGATTTTGTTAACTCTGGGTTTGTTTTTTTTTTTTTGTTTTTTTTTTTTTTTTTTGGGGGGGGGGGGGGGGGGGGATCCGTTCTTCGTTTTGTCTATTTTTCAATTTGTCCAGTCTCCTTCTTTTTAATCTTTCTCAGGTTTGTCTTTCTCCATTTCGTCGAATCTCCGTTTTATCCGGTCTACCATCGGTCTGTCGCTGTTGTTTATTCCTCTTTCTGACATTCTCTCTTCTGTCATATACCCTTGAATCTTGTGTAACTTGAATTCCTTACCCGCTGTTGCTGAGTTCACTCAGCAACAAGGCAGGATCTAGGTCGTTATGAGGTTTTTCCAACTTTATTCAGCCAGCAAACACCATCAACAACTGCAAGCAAGCTCTTCCCAGAACTTTACTCTAACAAGCATGGCATGTGATAGATTAAAATCCCCGGACACGTGGCGTATAGGGGACTAGGTGACGTTGTTTGTAGATTATAGTCACACGACACTTTCGCATATAGGTGACTACTGGACCGATTTATACTGACACCAGCGGGCCAGTTGTTGGTAAAGGGGAAAATAATATGATCACACGTTGACCAATCCGGGATTCGAACCAGCGACCTTTCGGTTACTAGCAAGACGCTCTTACCAATTGAGCTACCCGGCCCCTCAACTAGGTGACTTGTCTTGAGTAGATTAACGTCCCCGGACACATTAGCGTATAGGGGACTAGTGTTTAAAAAGTCCAGTAGTGATAAGAAGTCAAATTTGGCTGTAGAAATTCAGGTGAAGAGGAGCGCAGGGCGCAGCTACTACGTCCAGTAGGTACGTAAGTTGAATCATATGGACATAGAAATGTTGACTGGGAGGAAAAGGGTGCCAAGGGCAGGAATGGATGGGCCGGGAAGGGAAGGAAAGCCATGCCATGAGAGCAGCTAAATTCAAAAACAAAAGATATGAAGTTTTATATGAATACAGACCAGGTCTGTCAGGCAATAAATTTAACGGAATCAGGTCTGTGAGTATAAAACCAATCATATGCAACTAAAAAATTTTTTTTAAAAGCTGAAGGCTAGTCGTAAATCTTTATTATTAAAAGCATATGTACATTGGAGAGACAAAAGTTAAGTAAAGATTATAAGTTTATTTAACAGTTTAAAAAGAATGAAGGCCCGGCGTACAAAAAGTAAGCAACTAGGTTCAGTTCAGTTCAGTGGGTAGATTTCCGTCCCCGGACACAACAGCGTATAGGGGACTAGAAACTAGGTGATTGTTGTTTGTAGATTATAGTCACACGACACTTTCGCATATAGGTGACTACTGGACCGATTTATACTGACACCAGCGGGCCAGTTGTTGGTAAAGGGGAAAATAATATGATCACACGTTGACCAATCCGGGATTCGAACCAGCGACCTTTCGGTTACTAGCAAGACGCAACTAGGTGACTGACAGCGCGCTACTTATATAGTAGTCTATCAACAAGCTAGAAAAACGCGGAACGCTCCAGAATGACATAATCAACCAATCAAATTAAAACTCGTCACCGGAGTTACGCACTGTCCTACGTCATAATACTTTATATATTCATCTCGAAGATTGGAACAAATAATCACAACATATTGACCGACGGAGACAACTATACATTACATAAGGCCCCTCCAACAATGGCATAGATCAAAGAACAGGAAACGCCGTTATTGCACGCCTCGCGCCTGAATACAATAGGCACTTGGAAATCAAAGAGAGCGTCTCAACCGTATTAGTATGTTCCCTTAGTGCTTCATTAGGGCTTGGCATGATATGCGTGTGTTGTATGTTTGTCTTTTTATTTCAAGCGTTGATATTCTCGTGCTGCGTAACACATGTAAATTTCTCGTAATAAAGTATTATTATCTTATCTTATCTTTGATCTAATTTGCTAGGCTTAATTTACAATACAGTACAATACAGCACAATACAACACAACACCATACAACAGAACACCATACAACACAATACAATATTATGCAGTGTAATACAATACATGTAAAGACAAATCTAATTTGTTAGGACTAAGTTACAATATAATACAATAACATTACATTACATAATTGTTGCTTTAGGTCCAGCGGACTCTTCCGAGCCAAATCAGGACCGGACAACCCCCAATCCGCATAAAAGATCTGCTGAAACAACCCTAGTGGGAAAACTGAATGCCCTCCACCAGCCAGTCACTTTACAATAAAGACATCCCACGCATGGGACGGCTGAGGCTTTACCACAACTAATCGAACCCCCGTTTACAAAAACAAAATAGAATACAAACATCATTATAAATTATCAACAAAACACATACATATAAAATGCCTACATTGCTAAATAATAACATCATAGGAAGCCCTAGTGACCACCTGGCAGAAAGCGTCCAACATTCCCAAGCTGATCCAACAGACCTCATACACGAACAAGGAGTCTTGTCCCGGAAGAGTTTTCAAGAAAAAAGGTAGATGACTGGTATAGCGAAGAAGACGATAGTATAACAGATTGATAGAACAGAGCAGGAATGAGAAAGAGCAAATGAGAAAGACAGCGACAGTGGGAATTTAAAGCACTAAATTTCCAGAAAGTGGGGATACTATTTATACTGAAACCCCCGGCACCCCAACGGGGGTACTGTTGCCGCAGTGAATCGGTCATGCCTACAAAGTCAAGACAGGTTTTCAACTGGGGCTTTCACTTTTCCCTTTATAGGTTAGAACAATCTACAGTGGCAAGATTGCTCATGACCCCAAGGGGTATATAATACAATAGAAGGAAATATTTAATTTGCTAGTCCTGATTACAATACAATACAATACAATACCAGGGTTCAGCCTGACACAAAAAAGCTATGGGCCATTGGGCCCCTCAGATCAAATTTCAATGGGCCATGATTTCAGCAGTAATTTACGTACATGTAAAAGATAACCTGGAGATATTATTACAGAAATTAAAACAAAATAGATTATTGTGAGTGTGCATGTGTTGTGAAGCATGTTTACCAACAAAACACTAACCAGAACAGGGATCAGTTTACTGTGCTTTTGAAGAGAATATAGCTCGTCGCTTTTCAGCACGCCACCTCTCTACAGCAGCTGTGAAGTTGAAATTCTTCAGTTCACCACCTTAAAAGCACGTTTGTCGCCTCCAATACAGTGCACTGTTATTGTGGTGGCGCACTGGTACCAAAAATCGAAGCGCCATTCGGCCCCTGGCAAGAATTGTAGATGGGTCATTTTTAATTTTTATGCGTCAATTGCGCAGGGCGCGCTAGTAAACTGATCCCTGCAATACAATACAATACAATACAATACAATACAATACATTACACACTACATTAGCATTCAACAGTAGACCTACATTGAACTGAATGAGGATAAGAAACAGTAGGGCCTAGTAAAGATTACTCTTGTCTTGCGCATACATTTCATTTGTAATATAATGGACTGAAGCCGTAAAAGAAGAACATAGGAGAAGGTAAAAATAAGATAATATAAAGAAAGAAAGAAAGAAAGAAGAAGAAGAAGAAGAAGAAGAAGAAGAAGAAGAAGAAGAAGAAGAAGAAGAAGAAGAAAATAAATGTATGAGATGGTATATCCTGTTCACGTATGTGCCGCCGTAGTCGGGAATATGCGTCGTCTACATTTGTTCGCATGACCGATTGTAGGCTACGTATGCACACACACGCACACACAATACACACGCGTACAAAAACACACACGCACACATACACGCATACACAAATACATATATACACACACGTACACTCTGTTACACACACACCCACACATACACACACACACACACCCACACGTACACCACCACTGAGGGTATCGCAATTGTATTGTCAGATCAATCCTACTTCAGGCGGACGCGAATGGAGGAGTGGAGAGGGTGCAGGAAAAAGGGGTGTCTGGGGGTGGAGCGCATGTGCATGTGCCCATGTGTGTGAGTGCCTGCGTGCGTGCGTATGTGTGTGTGTATGTGAGTGTGTTTACAGAACGGTACATAAAATATATTACCAATGCAACTTGCAGCTTATGTTTGTGTTTGTGTGTACTTGTGTGTGTGCGGTGTATTCTTCTTTGGTGTGCGTGTGTGTGTGTTGTATTCTTCTTTGTCGCTTTGGTGTTCGGAGAGGTCCTAGATTTGATCGTTGTTACTTAAATAGTCATTGTTTATAGTGTCCAGCGGACACTATCCAGTGCTGCATTAATTGTCTTTGGATTGTTTGAACATGTTGTGCTTCTGCTCTCTGTGCGGATTTAGCAATAAGGTATTAGAGGTTGTGTTTGTGTGTGTGTGTGCGTGTGTGCGATCGCGCGTGTGTGTATATGTAGTTGTGTGTGTGTGTGTAGTTTTTATGTGTATGTTTATGTGTGTGTGTGTTTGTGTGTGTGTGTGCGCGTGTGTGTGTATATCTGTAGTTGTGTTGGTGCGTACTTGCGCGAGAGCATGTTAAAGTTGCCTTTCTCCGTAACCATAGTGCAGGTAAAAGCAACATTCTTACGGGGCCGTATAATCATTATTATTTGAAGCGCGAGACTACCGGACTACCAGTTTTAGTTTTAGCAGCAGTGATCACGAGTTGCTATTGTGACCGTGACTGTGCGTCATGCGTGTTCTTGTTCGTGACCCAACATTTTTCATGATTGTATTATCGTGACATTCTCTAGTACAACCTTAGAAACATCTACATTAGTTACAATACGTAGTCTCGCCTACGTGGATTCCTCCCCAAACTATTTTCTTGGTATAGGGTTTCTTACATCATCATCATTATCGCCATCATCTTAATTTTCATCCTTTTCTTCCTCCTCCTCATTCTTTCTCCCCTACCTCTTATCTCCCTTCCTCCCGTCCCCCTTCTCTCTCTCTCTTTCTCTCTCAATTCAATTCAACCATTAAAGGACTTGTACAGTTTGCGTCGTTTGCGTCGCATTTGAATAAACCAAAAGCCATTTATGCCCTGCTTTGGTCAATGTGATATGAAATCGGAGACCAGCAATTAAATTCCGCCATGGTATAGGATCACAATTATTATTATTTATTATCGAGGATTTTTATAGCGCACATATTTCACCGTACTTGGCGACTCAAGGCGCTGGCCGATACAGGATCTAACTCAAGCCGCACGAGGCGCCAACTTGCAGCGTTTGGGCGCATCGTAATGACGCTCCAGACAACTGAGCACAATCTTGGGCAGCCAGTGATGGGTTAGAAGGACCTAGGTACATGCTGGGTGTGTTCTTGTCACCGGCACCGGACATGAGCGTCAGGATCTTTAAAGTCCGTTATGATGGAATGTATGCGACGCAGACTAGACCTCGGTATATACTCTCATCCGAAGAAGTAGGAAAACGGGGAGTAAAGTGTCTTTCCCAAGGACACAACACAAATGCCCCGGCCTGGGCTCGAACCGGGACCTTCAGATCCGCAAGCCAAAGCTCTACCCTTAGGCCACCGTGCCTCTCTGTAGGCTACAATACCTGTATTTCATGCACATGCAGGACAACTTACATGACAGCATGACAACGCAATGTTCAAAGGGGAGTTAACGTTTCAACCACAGTGTGCGTGGTTGGCCGGGTAGGGTAGGGTAGGTAGTTACTAGTGAGCCGTTACTTACGGGTCGCGGCGGGGTCGAGCCACGCCTGGGACGAACTTATGCGACTTAGGTTCGGGGCTTTTCAGGACCCCGAGGCTTTTATCCAGGTACTCCGGTTTTCTCTCTCTCCCTTCTGTAATGGTTATTGGATGCAGTTTTTTTAAAAAAAACACTTATATTCGGCCTTCTGTAATAGCGATGTCTTCCTTTCGCCGCCCTTTGAGTTCGATTAAGAAAGAGCGCATGATTGCATCCTAAATCATTATTATTATTATTATTATTATTATTATTATTATTATTATTATTATTATTATTATTATTATTATTATTATATTATGATTATTATTTCATTCATACAGAGAAAGCATGATGGGAAAGATAGAGACGGGTGAAGTAGTGGGGGGGGGGGAGGATAAGAATAAGGGAGGCAAAAATAGAGGCAGAGAGGGAGGAGAGACAGACAGAGAAACAGATTTAGATTAATTGCAAAGTGTAATCT